>CM060990.1:694303888-694651388 GCA_030765065.1 Deroplatys truncata
GTACTGTCTTGCTAAGAGCGGATACAACTACTGTCTTGCTAAGAGCGGATACAAGTACTGTCTTGCTAAGAGCGGATACAAGTACTGTCTAGCTAAGAGCGGATACAAGTACTGTCTTGCTAAGAGCGGATACAAGTAGTCTTGCTAAGAGGGGATAGAAGCACTGTGTTGCTAAGAGCGGATACAAGTACTGTCTTGCTAAGAGGGGATACAAGTACTGTCTTGCTAAGAGCGGATACAAGTACTGTCTTGCTAAGAGCGGATACAAGTACTGTCTTGCTAAGAGCGGATACAAGTACTGTCTTGCTAAAAGGGGATAGAAGTACAGACTTGTTAAGCAGGGGATACAAGTACTGTCTTGCTAAAAGGGGATAGAAGTACAGACTTGCTAAGAGCGGATACAAGTACTGTCTTGCTAAGAGCGGATACAAGTACTGTCTTGCTAAAAGGGGATAGAAGTACAGACTTGCTAAGAGCGGATACAAGTACTGTCTTGCTAAGAGGGGATACAAGTACTGTCTTGCTAAGAGTGGATACAAGTACTGTCTTACTAAGAGGGGGTACAAGTACTGTCTTGCTAAGAGTTGATACAAGTACTGTCTTGCTAAGGGGGGATACAAGTACTGTCTTGCTAATAGGGGATAGAAGCACTGTGTTCCTAAGAGCGGATACAAGTACTGTCTTGCTAAGTGCGGATAAAAGTACTGTCTTGCTAAGAGGGGATACAAGTACTGTCTTGCTAAGAGGGGATAGAAGCACTGTGTTGGTAAGAGGGGATACAAGTACTGTCTTGCTAAGAGCGGATACAACTACTGTCTTGCTAAGAGCGGATACAAGTACTGTCTTGCTAAGAGCGGATACAAGTACTGTCTTGCTAAGAGCGGATACAAGTACTGTCTTGCTAAGAGCGGATACAAGTAGTCTTGCTAAAAGGGGATAGAAGCACTGTGTTGCTAAGAGCGGATACAAGTACTGTCTTGCTAAGAGGGGATACAAGTACTGTCTTGCTAAGAGCGGATACAAGTACTGTCTTGCTAAGAGCGGATACAAGTACTGTCTTGCTAAGAGCGGATACAAGTACTGTCTTGCTAAAAGGGGATAGAAGTACAGACTTGCTAAGCAGGGGATACAAGTACTGTCTTGCTAAAAGGGGATAGAAGTACAGACTTGCTAAGAGCGGATACAAGTACTGTCTTGCTAAGAGCGGATACAAGTACTGTCTTGCTAAGAGCGGATACAGTACTGTCTTGCTAAGTGCGGATACAAGTACTGTCTTGCTAAGAGGGGATAGAAGTACAGACTAGCTAAGAGGGGATAGAAGTACTGTCATGCTAAAAGGGGATAGAAGTACTGTCTTGCTAAGAGGGGTTAGAAGTACTGGCTTGCTAACATAGGATAGAAGTACTGTCTTGCTAAGAGGGGATAGAAGTACTGGCTTGCTAAGAGGGGATAGAAGTACTGTCTTGCTAAGAGCGAATACAAGTACTGTCTTGCTAACAGTGGATACAAGTACTGTCTTGCTAAGAGCGGATACAAGTACTGTCTTGCTAAGAAGGGATAGAAGTACTGTCTTGCTAAGAGGGGATAGAAGTACTGTCTTGCTAAGAAGGGATAGAAGTACTGTCTTGCTAAGAGGGGATAGAAGTACTGTCTTGCTAAAAGGGGATAGAAGTACTGTCTTGCTAAGGGGGGTTAGAAGTACTGGCTTGCTAAGATAGGATAGAAGTACTGTCTTGCTAAGAGGGGATAGAAGTACTGTCTTGCTAAGAGGGGTTAGAAGTACTGACCTTCTAAGAGGGGATAGAAGTACTGTCTTGCTAAGAGGGGATAGAAGTACTGTCTTGCTAAGAGGGGATACAAGTACTGTCTTGCTAAGAGGGGATAGAAGTACTGGCTTGCTAAGAGGGGATAGAAGTACTGGCTTGCTAAGAGGGGATAGAAGTACTGGCCTGCTAAGAGGGGATAGATATACAGTCTTGCTAAGAGAGGATAGAACTACTGGCTTGCTAAGAGGGGATAGAAGTACTGTCTTGCTAAGAGGGGATAGAAGTACTGGCTTGCTAAGAGGGGATAGAAGTACTGTCTTGCTAAGAGGGGATAGAAGTACTGGCTTGCTAAGAGGGGATAGAAGTACTGGCTTCCTTAGAGGGGATAGAAGTACTGTCTTGCTAAGAGGGAATAGAAGTGCTGGCTTGCTAAGAGCGGATACAAGTACTGTCTTGCTAAGAGGGGATACAAGTACAGACTTGCTATGAGAGGATGGAAGTACTGGCTTGCTAAGAGAGGGTAGAAGCACTGATTTGCTAAGGGGTGATATATGTATGGGCTTTTTAAGGGGGGATAGAAGGAGCGGATAGAAATACTGGCTTGCTAAGAGGGAATAGTAGTATAGGCTTGTTAAGAGCGGATAGATGGATACTATACTTTAATTGCCCATTAAGAAACAATAAACAGTTATCATATTACTTGGTTGCGCAAATGACAGGTGCACATTTTAGAGAGGAAGGACATGGAATAATCAATAATTTCAATACTTTCGATCTTCTCCCTTAGTAAATATAGTAGAAGTATATAATACAGGAAGTCTACAATTGCAAACGTCCCCACTAATATACAAAGGATTGAAGAAGTGTGTTCCATAAAGATTGCATAGAAAGTATCAGGGAATTGTATTGATTGTTTACTAAGGGAAGGGTGCAGTTATTTGATTTGAGTATTTTCAAAAACAAAGCTCGTAACACGCTATCGAGCAACTATGAAACAAAGTGTAGCTGTCACATGTTTATTCAAATGACAAGGTTTTTGTCTTTTGCACAAGAGGAGGTCGTCCAATAAATTATTTCCGAATACCCTGAATTAGACGGTCGTGAATGCTTGCCTTCCTATATAGAGATAGTTTAACTCCTAAGGATATAAGCCATAGAGCTGTGACATTCAAATATGGAACCGTGAAAAGGAGAACGAAACAATGAAGCACAAAAACAGGGCACAGGGCCATTTCTGAAACGCATTTGATGTATTTTACGAGCAGTGATGTTGTGGAAGATGCAGTTGAAAGGCCAAGTTTTCATATACACATGCAGTTTTCAGCGTTCTTTGGATAGTACTGATAATGGGACATAAGAGTGTATCATAACACGGTTTATCGTTGGTAGGTTGCTCTTATTCATACAATATATTTGAATGTATTTATGTTTCTTCTTTCGTGCTATGCTGTTTTCCCCGTAGCTAATAATATTTCTGTTTTTCTCTGGTTTTGTCTTGTTTATTACTCTGCATTATAAAGGCATGTGCGGTGTGTTGTAATCATGCCATTAATGGGGATCAATGTATGTGTATTTTACTTTAATTCATATAAACACACTCGCTTTATTTATTCAAAACCAAGGTGTTTACGTGGGCAATAAATGCCGTAATTTTTACTTAGAATTAATTTACATACTTACTAGGTTACCTTATTTCTGTTTAAGAGTTGTGTAACATACAGTCCAAATTAAAATATCCATTATTAAAGATTAAAGCACTGTTGTCCAATCCCGCCTCCTAATTAAGACATAGTAACATATTCTTCAGCCCACTTTTATAGATAAATGTGGAACACCCGTTGATAGATGTAATACAAAAAACATCCCACGAGCAATAAAAACCTTTGGAAGTTTTCACTTAGAATAGGGCGAATTTAATCATTTCCAGCAGGAGACAAAATGATTCCAGCGGGAATTTGATGGGGGTCAACTGACACAGATAGCCGAGGTGTTTACAACGGGAGGATTCAAATGCAGCCAGGACCGTCTTCCCCGACTGAGGATTCCTCAGTCGGGGAAGACGGTTATAAGGTGCCAGTTATAAGGACAGAAGGATTTCTTCTGTCCTTATAACTGGCAAAAGTAAACTGGGGCCTGAAATGTTTCCTTTCCCAATTATCATTTCATTTCAGTGTCACGCCTGTGGTCCATATGTAGTAAGAACGGGCGTTGAACACTACCAAAAGAAAGGATGGGCGCCATCTCTATTGGGCATTCTAGTGCTAATGATCTTTGTTTTTAAAAGAAGTGCTTCGAAAAAAAAGTAGTGTATAAGCAGACGGTTTATAATCCAGACAGAATTTATATTCATTGTTATATCCGTTTTTTGGTTTCATGTACACACAAAATCCCAACAAATTCGTGTTTGAGGTATAAACTGCTTTAATTCTTCATCCTAAACGTCTGTTTAGAACCGCTGGGCTACAAGCGCATATTGTCTAATAAATGTATCCTGCAAGTTTTGGAGGATAAAAATGTTTAACTCATAATATGCATCTCTTTGAATTAAAGAATAATGCTGTCACTATGTGAAAAATGATAAAACTCACGCAAAGTTTCAAAAAATATAGGCATGTGCTCATAAATAAATAGAATGTGGTTGGTTACGGCGTTAAAACTGTTTTCGTTTTTTACCTGTAACATTTTCTAATAGATAAGAAATCGGTGCACACCCCGAGCTTTTGTTTTTCTCATTTCCTTTCATTCCCAACTTATGACATTAAAAGTGTGCCACACAACCAAGTGAAAACATTATCTTTCTTGCGAGGTTATTTGGTTAATTCAGTAACAACAATGCACGTGAAGACTTGCACAGTTTTTCTAAGTAGATAACCCTGTTTTTGGAATGTTTTCAGTATAGATTATTCAATAAGATGATGCATTCAAATTCTCTTTTATTGTGATGGAAGAAATTTATCCTTACAGCTCATAAATTACAGATTAAACCATTTTAGAGCAAATGCTAAAGATATAAATTTAAAAATATCAACATATGCTCTATTTTGTACAACGGATACCGAATATTGAAAATTTGATTTTAAAATTCTTTGTCATTCTACAATTTTTCATCGCTCCCAATCAACTGAGCACCCACTATTACCCTTAATTGTGTGTATATAAGTTATTGAGTTTTATAATTAGCCGTTCTCCTAACTTTTTGTGTAACAATTTATAATTTGAAATATGATTATTTAAAGCTTGTATCCATTACTGCAGCAGGCGAAAACGACTCACGTGAGGTGTGCGGGTACGTCACCTTTTCTATGTGCTCTATGAGAACTAATAATTGAACACACCTGCTTTAATAAAAAAAATCATGACGCAAGCATAATAGAATAATATTTATACTATACAGAAAACCTTTATGTGTATATGCATACTTTATTTATTAAGATGGTGTTACGATCAAATTACATTTCATTTTTCAGGCCTAATATTACACAGAAAACAAGACTCAAACCTGCCTTTGCTTGTAAACCGAATGCTCAGATGGGTTTTTAAATTTTCTTTACATAGGAATCAAAGGGCTAAAACTTAACAATAAATTCATGGATCCCTAACGCTTATCGAAAATCTATCACCCAAAACCTGGTCTCAAGACCGTTAAAATGTGCCTCCCCGTTATGCATTTACCGTGTACAATGAAAGGGAAAAATGAGAAGTTTTGCTACAATTGACTTAAACTTACCTTTTGTCAGAGTTTTCAACGGCATCGGTACTTAAGTGTTTTGTAATGTTGCTAGAATGCATATACAAAATCAGATAATATAAAACATAAAGGTACTTAACATTATGGAGTGAACCCATAAACGAACTTAATTTATTGCACGATATGAATATGCTATAATTGAACTGGAGTTAATGGACTCCATATAAACAGGCAGGTAATGAGCAGTGCCACCAACATATATGAATTAATCGCTGCTTAATTATCGCGTAATCTCTCAATGATAGCAACGTGCAATCCATTTCACGCGGTTTATGGGCGTCGGGAAATATGAAACTTTGAAAATATTTCACCACTTGTTTTGCTGGCTGATTTAGTACTGCATGCACATGGTGGCTTTGCTGTCATGCAAAGGGGTGCACTAATGCTTGGCAAGCCTATAGACCAGGTGAATCACAAGTTCTCTGCATTTATGCGGTCTGCGAAGCGGCAGTAGGTCCGTGTACGTCGCCCGCTTTACATCTCTTAGACAGAAGGTTCGGAACGCAGAGCGTTACTCATATTAAAGCAAGATAATGGCATCTGGTAATTTGAATCTAAGTTAATACATTCTGACACATGAGTGCTCTAGCAACAAGTTACATGCGTAGTTATGTCGCGATGTACAAACAAGATTTCTAAAGTACTCAGTAATTTTTTACCAAATCATCTCTGCTGCGATACAAAGAATAAACTTAATTAGGGTTGCTGTTTAGGTTTAGGAAACTATTCCTGTAGTTCAATAAGTTATCCACAGGGAACTCTGAAGATCAACATCCAAGTTCCGAATTCTTCAAACAGGTATTTCCTTTTCTGTGCTTATGTCACGCGCGGCTTATTCTTCTTCTTACTCCTCCTTGTCAAGGACTAGGCCCCTAGGCCTGTTCCAAACTTAACCTTCGAATTTCAGTCTTCACCTTCTACGAGGTCTTCCAAGGGAGTCTTGAGGGCTCCGTCCTTTGACCATACTTTTTCCACTTCCTTTCATATTTCTGTATTTCTTGTATTATATTTCCTTCTTCTATTTATTCCGTATGTCTATATGGACATATTTGAGTAAAATATTAACGCCCAAATATGTGGTCATTACACAAAAACCCATATTCAGAAGCACTCCTAATATTTTGGAACTCCCTTACTTTTAGAAAGACGGCCACGGTAGTTTATGTAGTCTGTGTTTCGAATCCCGATCATAACCCAATATTTTGAAACGCGATTCCACTTTCCTATCCTTCTGCTATATGAGTGATCTCGAAGAGTAATTTTACTAACAAAAAGGTACACTGGCCGTGTTTAAGCTGATAATTTGTGTTTGGAAAGTTAATTGTCGCAGTGGGCCTCGAATCCTGTGTCTTTCACATACCAAAGGAGACATCGGTCATTGTGGGATAAAGGTGGTGCATATATCCGGTATTCCAAAGAAATGGAAGCCATGGTTCGACTCCCAGCAATAGCACTGAAATGCTCATATCTGATTCAACCTCCCAAGAAGAAAACCTTGAAAATTTCACGATTATTTACCTAGCACTCATTGATAGAAGACCACAGACCTAAGGATTTCTGTAGAGATAAAGGCAGCAGAAGCTTTTGGTCCAGATATGATGCACTAAAAAGTAACTTAAAAATACAGCTTTTATTATAAGACACATTGATTTGACAATATTATTTTAAAAGTATTCATATTTTGGGATGTAAACATTTTAGTATCATATGAATTTTAATTGTTTGTTTTCACCATCGTTTTAAGACAGCCAGTTTTTAATGGTATTTAGAAATTATCAATGTGTGCAAACACACTAACAATATTGTGTTGTGTTTTCAGGCGCCATTGAACGTGTTCACTACAGAAAGCGGAATTGAGTTTAAGTAATAGCGGTTTATAAAGCTCCACTGAATTAATATCACATAGAACGTTTCTCATCAATAATCATATCTAGAGTTTATGTTTTAAAAGTGGTATAGAACTCCAGAAATTATTCCTCTGAACTTAGAAAGGTCTGAAAGCCAAATTAACGGAGAGAAAATTTTAATGCAATACTAAAACAACAAGCGATATTGCAAATTATTTTTTCTGTCGTCTTTTGCCCAAATTTATCATTTTGTTATTTTTATAATATCTTTAAGATTGTGCCGATTTTATCAATTTTTAAATGTCTGGTGCTTACAAAATTGCGTTATCAGCATATAGAGGAGCATTTTCTTGCATTTAATATACCTGACAGTGATTTAAACTGACCGAGAAATGAACTAAGCCGTAGTTCAATAAAAATGTTGATAATTCGTGACTTTAGCATATTCAGATCAAAACCCATTTTCATCGAAATTTCGGGTCTTATACCCAAACATTTGCATGCAAATTCAAATTGTAGACACCTCATAGAAAACATAATTTTCAGAAGTCATAAACTAATAAAATGAAAAACCCGAAAAACAAGGCGTAAAGTGTAACATGCTTTCTTCTTTCTCCGTTAATTTGGCTCCTAGAATATTTTCTGGAGTCAACGTTTGCTTCTCTAAACGTTTAGTAACAGAAAAGCAGATGCTTAAGATCGACATAGATATTTTTGTCTAATTAAGCCCTCGATATTGTTTCGATATCAACACTCAGCTGAGCGATAAAATCAAATTAAGGAGATAACCGGGAGACAAGCTATTTTCCGGAATATAATGAGCTCGCTTCCCCGTATTTAAGAAGGAGAATCTTATTTACTTGAGATCCTGTCGCGAAAAGGAAAAGGAATCTGAAATATGAATCCAGTCAAAGTGACGAAGGAGCTGAAAACTGAGTAATTTAATCATTTCCTCGGTTCCACAGTCAGGAAGAGTCGCGCTAAATCAACAACTGGTGTGTGAATGTCTGCACTGACATCTTCTACCTTATTTATCTTTCAAAATATTTATTACCAAGCGTTTATGGTTTGCCTCCCTTTTGTATCGCAGCTCTTGGCGATCGATTTTTACGTCTGTAAACACAGACGAAGTCACCCTTGCGTGATTCCGAAGAAAGGAAACAGATTGAAGGGAAGTAAAAGGAATCAGAGACGCACTGTAACTGCAGATCGTAAGCTGTGGATATGGGTCATTGCAAGCAACAACAAGCTCTTCCAAGTCGGCCAAATTTACGTCACTTGAAGAATTGAACTATGAAATGTCTCCAAAAATCATTGCAAATATGTCATAAAATCTATGAAATGTTACACTTCACAAAGAAGAACTAAGCCTTTCTTAATAACATCATTTCTAGATTAGCACTTCAGGCGACATACACACCCAAAACTTGAATATACACTTCATAACGTTTGGTTTTTTTTATTTCTAGAAAGTTATAAAACCACAATTGGTTCGTTTTAGCAGGTCAAAACGAATCTATAAATTAAGACGAAAGTTATTATATTTTAGGAAAATCGTGAGATTATCAGTAATGTAAATGTGCGTGTCATATTTGTATCAGAAAGAAATTTTAAACATTATTCGCAATATTTCGAAATATTCTAAGTAATGGCTTTTATGATAAAGTTAATATGTGAATGCAGAAATTGAATAACATACTCCGTACAAACAAGCACATGGGACCGACGCGGGTGGCCCAGGTGGCTATGCCAGTCTTTCTGAGCGGGAGGGCTACGGTTCGAATCCCATTAGGACCGCCCTACCACATTTACAGCCTGTGTCAGTGTGTGCTTAGGTAAATAGTAGTGAAGTTCTCAAAACTTTCTTGTTGAGAGGTTGAATCACATTTGAGCAAAACACTTTTCACTCAGGGTATATGGGATTAAAACAGAAAGGGGCTCATGAGCAATTGCTTCCTTACATTGTTTTTCATAGCAACCAAAGCAAAAGTATTTAAATTGAAATATATTCAAACCATTAAATTTCATGATACAATCTGGCTCTCATTAAAGTCAGATTTGAGTTAAGAAGTTATATACACTAAATGTACAGGTGTAGAAGAAAGGTAAAACGTGCTTAGATCGGCTTAACGGTGACTGGCCACACGTTAAACAGTGGCAGAGTTTTAGTTATTCTCTGCTCATTTAATCCTAAGGAACCGTTGTGGATGTCTTACATGAAGGAAAGTTTTGGATGATCATGTTTTCATGATAGGAAGCTGCCAGAGTAACCCCCTTTAACTTTTGTATATTTATTATTGCAAATATGAAATATATAGGTCAATCATGTTTGCTAGTTATATTTTAAAATACCACTATTGTTTGTGTCATTCCTTAATATTGATTAGGATTTAAGTCATCCTGTTATTAGTTTCAGCCTACCAGCAAACTTACCCGAACGTCCTAAAGATATAACACAATCGTGGACTTGGTATTGGAGAAGCCATTTTCAACCAATTGCTAATCAAGGACACTTTTTGTAATATTTCTGAGCGAGATTCCGGAGCTCCTGCTTTCCATTCCCGTTGGACCGACCACCCTGGAAGTTTTTGTCGCGATTTTCCCTTGTCGGTTGGGCAAGGAATTTTCCTATTCCTCACTTCACTTGCTTTCATCTCTCAGAATTGCAGGACAGAGCGCGATGGGCAGTAGAGTGAGGTGGATGTGCTTTGAGGAGAAGTTCTTCTCTGGCGCGGGGATAGGAGGGAAATTAAAAGTGCGTCCGTGATGCTCAATACGGTAACGTTAGGGGCCCCAATAGCTGCCGCACTCAATCAATAACCAAAATAAAAGCGAAAAGTTAGAGCGAAGATTATAAACGCAATTCGTTCAGGGGACAGACAGCTCAACCCATAGCACAAGGTAGTGGTAACCAAAATTAATAACACATGGGCAACCAAATGAATTTCAAACTGAATAAGAAACCAAATGTAACAAAAACTATTGACAACATGTCCACAAATGAAAACCACCGGCTGTGAAGAATTTGCTTGTTGTAACCGCTGGTGGTTTTGACCCATTCATATCGATAACCCGATTTTACCATTAACAGGGGAACATCGAGAGATACAAATCATCTATTTTTGGCGTTACGATTATAGCCGACAGGGCCTGTGTTTCCAATTATTTGTGTGAATGAAAAACGGAAAATTGGAACTAAAAGTGTTAATTCATGAACATTTGAGGCGAGATTATGTACTGGCAACAATAGCGGTCTCGATGTTACAAAACTGAGTTATACTTCTCAATCAGAATACCATCATATGTGTTAATGTAGTCTGCCACTCATCTGTTGCAGGAGAATTACATGTGCATTTGTTTTATTATTATCATCATTTATAAGGGAGGTTAAACCGAGACTTGAATCTGCTTGTTGTTGCATTATTTATGAATGCCCTATTAATAATGTTACAGTAGACGTCGTCAACTGGTCGGTAGCATGGGTGTGCAGTGATGTAGAGATGGTAGGCGGGTGGCGTTCCCCCAAAATGGCGCACTCACCGAAAATTATGGTGACAGAAAGCACATCCCAGATGATTGCTAAAAATGCAGTATTACTTTGGAACATTATAATAATAATAATAATAATAATAAGAATAATAACAATAATAATTATTATTAATATTATTATTATTATTATTATTATTATTATTATTATTATTATTATTATTGGAATTAATCGTTCTTCCATGCAATACAATTGAGATCTCCTTTTGGTTTATCGAGAAAAATGCGAATCAGTTGCCATGTTGCCATGGTAGATCAGTGGTTAGAGCAACCAGACGGAAACCGGGAGATCCATGGTTCAAATCCCGGCGACGGCAATGAATCTTTCAGACGTCTGATTCCACCTCTCCAACCTTGTCCAATATACGGTTTGTATGGAAGAACAATTAATTCCATTAATTGACATAATATTGGTTGAAACTATGAAGCCCGGGACTTAAAGTACTTACAACACTATAAGTCGCCATTGGGGTATGTCATTGCTATACAAGTGAGATCTCTTTGTGGCTTACCGGGAAAAATGCGAATCAGTTGGGGAATTTAATGGAGATTCACACACACTCTCTCTCTCTACTTCCTACAGGAGTCTCTTGTTGTACCTCTCCTTTAATTTTATCATTCTTTCTATTTCCTCCTCTCTTTCCGCTTTCCCCTACCCTCACTCCCTTCTCTCCATCTGCTTCTCCTTCTCTGCCCCACTGCCACATTTTCTTCTCCCTTCCCTCCTATATCTCTGTGTTTGCAACGCGCATATCGAGTGATGTTTTGGAAAGTGCATTTGTAAGGTTTTAAAAACGTTTAAAACACAACTAAAAGACGCAATAGCACACAAGTATTTCCTCGCTCCTTAGACTGGAAGCGTGCACTGTTTCCCGTGGTAATCAGAAAATGTCGAAATATTCATAATAGTGAATCCAGTCGGTAAATGACAAAACTTATAAGAAATATTATGTTTAAAAACTTATTTAACGTGTTTTTAAAAACCTGTTGCATAAAACAAAATGCTAAGTCAGGTATTTAAACTGTGTTTCTTCATATCCTATTATACCCACTGGAGAAAATAAATAATACAACTTGTATGAAATGTCAACTGGTAGAGAAAGTTTTTCGAGTGATGTGAATAAGACGTTTTAAAGCTGCGAGTATCTCTGGCACAGCATCGAGTTGTTTATATCACTGCCCGGCAGAGACATTAACATTCGCCGCGGTGCACTCAGAAACAGAAGTCGTCGTGATCATCAATCAGCCACTTTTAGCATTTTCTCCTCAAAGTTCACCACAACGTGATGCATGCCCAGCGATCTTCAAGCTCACTTTCAGCCTAAAGGGGATCATACCAAATATGATATAACGCCTCCAATAATCCCATTTAAGGGGATGCTAAATTTCAAATATTTTAGGACACTCGCTCCTTAAACTGTTAAAGAGGGAATAAAACTTCGTCAGATGATTGTCACATACTCTGTCCAATACAGCATTTGGCTTTCTTTTGCTGCTTCGCTATTTTTTTTTACCATTTTTTATAATTTCCAAAATTTTGCATAAATTTCCAAGATACTGCCCTTTTCTACCAGAATTTTCATCGAGCTGCAACGGTTTTACATGTAATGGATAGAGCATTGATATGATAATGCATGAAAAAAAATCTGCTGTGTTAGAATCAAATGGCTTTCACTGCCCTCAGCCGCTTATTACTGGATATACAATTTTTTCTTACGAAAGTTTATTTTCCTTTCTAGTTCATTTTAATCGAGATGAGAGTTTCCGAAAATAGCTACAATACACATTCCGCTATGGATACAAAGGGAATAGCGCTAGCCAAAAGTTTCAGAACTGGAGCTATATGGTCTTAAAATTCGATTCTCTTTCCATGACAACGCGAGAAACAATTGAAAATCGATAGAACATTAAGAGAATGGCTAAGTGTTGGAAAATTGAACCATTAATAACGGATATATCGGAAGTAGCTGACACTGTTTATTAGTTATTTGAAATAAATTCTATGTTTTAAACAGATCTACCATTTTTGTGTAGTACGTTTTCGTCTGTTAAATTAAATGGAGTTTTATTTATGGACGCTCTTTAACTACTATGTTCCTTAGCGTCCCATTCTGTTTGGGCGTGAAAGACCGGTAATTTTGCTCAGAAGCCTCTTTATAAGGCTTGAGGTTCTTTTACGTGCCGTAAATCTACGACACGAGGCCACCGGCTTTACTTCCCTTCCGAAGGAAGCCATGCTAAGGACTTTTATGCCCTAAGGATTTTTACCACTAGTCCACGGAGGACGACGTTTTCGTCTGTGGCTTAACGTTTACCAGTATACAAGATTATATAAAACTCCTTCCGAATGAAGAGGACTTCACAGGCTATTCCCAGAAAATTCAAGATAAAGATTTTATTTGTCATTTAAATATCTTTAATGTAGGGTATTTTAACCAAAATCGTTAGAGCCATTTTTTAGAAAACCAAAGTTAACAAATGAGCCATATAAAGGGTAGTTTGGGGCGGGGATTTTCTAGAAAATCTTTGTGTTGCGTCTTTGGAAGATATTGAACTTAAATACCAAGTTTGGTATTTATCCAACTTTTCGTTTTTGAGTTATGCTGATCACAGACGTATACCCACATGGATACACACATAAACACACACGCGGAAATTTTTCTAAAAATGCTTTTCTTTTTGGATTCAGGAGCCTCAAAAATGTATTTTCCGTGAAATCCCGGCATCAAATTTTTGGGTGGAATGCAATGCCTTCTCAGCATGTGGTAGGGGAATTAAGAATTATATTTTTTCCTCGGTTCGTTTAAAAGATTTAAAACTTAGAATACAGAAACGTGTTCATTCTTTATTGCTGACATCGTCGTCATATAAAATATTATACTGACATATTTAAAGATCAGTTGGTTTTTTAGCCTTCTAACAAGATGTGAACTGCCTGTATTTTCTTATTACGTCTGTAAGCATTTCCGGACAGAAATGGATAGGAAGAAACACAAGCTTAATGTGATCAGGCGGTAGAATCGTTACAGAACGGCAATAATTAAACTTTTCTTACTGTTACACAATCAACAATGCATTGTTGCAGGAGTATGATTGTGAAAGAAAACGTATATCAGGTACTAACAAGTTCTCCGTCCTATGATTTAAATTATTGTTTGACAATATCAATATGGAACGTGCGTTACTTCATGAGCTGCAATTTAATGAATTAAACTTCTAGAGTTGTGTATGATACTTTCAAAAACCAGAGACTTATTAACAAAAGTAGTAATGTCATAATCTTAATAAAATGTAGGCTATAACTGACACTCACTTTCTCTGAAGTCTATAGATTATATTACTTTGATAAAAGTAATCATAAATGAGTAATCAAGATAATATAACACTGTAAGACAACTTGTACCATGAAAGGTAGACAGATGTAATTAGCTGGCATTTCAACACTCTTTTATATTCTCTCAGGTGAGCTATTTGGTGACAGGTGCTGTAACGCGAGTGACTTAGACAAGTAGGTCCACTGCAACATTCAAAGGGAAACAGCTGCTAGCCGCTTCGATAATTTGTTGTGTTAGAATAAATCAAATCGTTAAAGGAATTCAGTTTGTTAATTACCTTCACCCACAATATCCTGAGATACAGATAGCTGAGAATAGGAATTTATTCACATCTCCCGGTTTCAAAACCTAGTTACAAAGAAACTGGCGAAACTAACCCCTTAATGAAAAAATTATATATCAGGTACTGTTTTACCATGTATCTGGACCTGCCCTAATCGTTCCATGTTTGAATTACGATGGCATTTAAAAGTACGCAAAACTTATTGTTTGTTTGGTCAGAAGCTGGGAGTAGTCTGACCTAAGGGGCTCCAGTAACTGTAGCAGAGCAGGTAGCTGGGGCATACACCCCTGGGAGGAACAGATGAAGGGGAGACCAGATCCGCACGACATGTGCGGTATCAAGGACGGGGTCCCTCATAGTGCCAACATGGCACAATTCTGACACGGCTAGCCGTGCTGAGTCATCCTCAACATGGAGATCCGGGGTGTAGACGAGACAGCTTCCAGGTCCCGCCAAATGGCAGGCAGAAATCTTTCTAAACAGCAAATTCCACCGTCCTTTCGCAACACAACAACCGCCGTCACTTGGTCCTACAATACCGAAACAGGTGAAAGGAAAAGGTGGGGACGGGAAATTCGTAGTAGTTGGGGAACCACCCCAACATTCGCCTACCGACTACGGTAAACCACGAATAAACTCATGGTCGAAATGAACGGTCCAACGAGAATCGAATGTGAGCCTCACACGTTACTCGCTCGGTTTTCTCTGCTGAGCTAGTGCTCAAGGGCCTTCTAAGACATGTATCTACGATAAAGGTTCATGTGTTGAAATTAACGTGTTTAATGGGTGAATATTAATTGCTGAAAACTGTAAAAACCTTTCAATTAAAAAATGCAAAACACGTAGATAATTATGGTTTATTCTATCACAGCATCGGGCATTCCACATGCTTGTAAATAATGTCATTTACGACACACAATCAATCCTGTACCATTAGATGCAAAGGCGAAACTGCGCGATACAAATGTTTCTGAAATGATACATTGTGTAGCTAAGTGCTTGTTTGATGCCTAGAGACGTTTATTATGTTCCTGAGTTCAGGATGATATAAACATTACTGTTGGATTGCATTGGTTTGTGAAGCGGAGGGCTTTCGCCACCGGTCCAGGAATGTGAGAGGGCGCCCCCGCGAGAGAGGGATGAGGTGAAGGGATGACACCGGAACCAGGAGTGACGGCACAGCAATGACAGCGTTCCTACAGTTTCCAGATTGAGACGTCCCGGTAGTCGGACAGGCAGACCGGGGCCCGCCTTACAAGGGTTAAAGGACCCCCAAGGGGCGTAATTATACCCTGGTAACCAGCCGAAATCCGAGGGACGGGAAAGCTCAAAGAGAGCATCCTTTTTCCCTGCCACGCCGCACCGAAACACCATCGTCGACATTTCCAACCCTGAAACAGACCAAACGAGGTGAAAGATAAACGAAATGATTAATGGAACGAACTGAAGGGACAGGAAATTCGAGAGATGAAAGAAACTACTCCAGTATTTGCCTGACGACCAGGGAAAACTCCCCAAAAACCCTGGATTAGAGAGGACCCGCCGGAAATGTAATCCAGAACCTCCCGAATGCCTTGCTCGGTTTAAACAAAGCTGTTAGTGATAAGTCAGCAGAATATATTAGGAGCCGAAAATGGCGCAACAGTTTGTTACTCAATGTTTCCACGTGTATTTCCAGGCACTGAGCACTTACTGCGGCTGTATCTTAAATCCCTACTTAAGTCCTAGGTTATGCGATGTCGTCAAAATGGAGGAAAGAAACTAGTTTAGTTAACAGCATTGCCAGCAGAGACCGTGAGTGTGTCATCAACATTTTAATGCGTACTGCACAACAAGGTTAGCTGCACGAGCTCTTGTATGTTGAGTTAATGCGGCTGTAATTTTAAAGAAAGCTTCTTTCAAGTCGTAAATTAAAATGTAACGACACTGTTTCGTGGAAGAAAGGTGCCGTGGAATTAATTGTTTTTTATACGAGACAGCACAGAAGCTATGTCAACAATGTTTTCCCTTTAAAGCGTCGTTTCACGTAATAGGAATGTACTCTCTTATTATTGAAGTTTATTTTCGAAACAAAACATTCAGCAAAGAATTCTTATCCTACGACAGTAAGAGACTTGGTTTTCATACGAAATATGATTACAGAAACTCAACTAATTTCATTTTTAGGTTCTATATAATAACTCTCTGGTTACAATGATAGAATGTATTTACTATTCACATGTTTTGAAGGGCCTAATAGTGCAGCAGATCTAGTAACGAGTGCAGTCAATTTACTTGTCTTTTAGGTTTCACGCATTGGCATTTTTCATAATTAAGTCAGTTGTTTTGAAGTTTGGGAAATGAGTTCTCATCTTCAAATAATTTGACCTGGATTGTGATGAGTACTTATTTACAAAGAAAAACCAAAAAGCCTTTTCCCAAAGTAGGCAACTGCTTAAGTTCTTCTAAATTTGTATTATTTTTGTCTCTGCTATTTTATAGCAAAATTTGGACAGTTTTGCTATCGCTACGAACATGAAGAATTTACTTTCATAATATGACTTATATAGAGTGATAAAACATGTAAACGCGATCCGGAACATGTGGTTTATTGCACATTGGTAGTATTTAACTATTTAAAAATCATTTAAGCATAGGTTGCTATAATCCTATTATTGATATTCTTATACGCCACTTTGTTGCAGTCAATTTTGGAGGTGCATTTTTTAACCTCCCTGGGCCCAATCTGGTATCCACAAATTAATAATCAGGGAACACTAGAGGATACAGCTAATGAGTGTTTTCTGAAATTCATAAAAAAAAAACGAGCCACATTTCTAAAGTGAAACTTCAGTTTAATTTATTTCCATATTACATTTTCCTAAACATACGTGCCTTTAACTGAAAACTAAACACTTATGCAAAATAATGCATTATAGAGAGACATAGGGACGAAAATTGACAAAAATGACATTTTTAGTTTTTCTTGCAGTTTTATATATACGTATATATAGCCATTGTAAGTAAAATACTTATTCGTAAACATATTTTTAAAAGTGGTACTGTATCTTCATTTTTTACTGTATATTCTGCACTACTTCAAGAAAAGATCGTCGTCCCCCGTGGTGTAGGGATACCATGCTAGCCTCCGGTTCCCGAGGTCGCGGGCTCAAACCCGGCGGAGGGCGATGGATTTTTTCGGGCGTAAAAGTTCTTAGCATGGCTTCCCTCGGAAGGGAAGTAAAGCCGGTGGTTCCGTGTCGTAGATTTACGGCACGTAAAAGAACTTCAAGCCCGTTAAAGAGGCCTCTGAGCAACATTTCCGGTCTTTCACGCCCAACATAGAATGGGACGCTAAGAACCATAGTAGTTAAAGAGCGTCTATAAAAAAGAACAGACAAAATCTACTCATACGCACTGTAGAGTACAGGGGTAAACTTCAGCCCATGTTTTAGGAGAAGTTTTGCTCCACACATTGGTACTACTATTACGTATGTAGGCTTCAACGTGCTCAATGCATGTATTTTTTCTTTCTTTGTAGATATATACGACTTTTTATGCGAATGACATTTAGTGATAGATATAAATTACCTGTTTTCTCAGAAACTATCGAAGAGAGTTAAATAGAATTGTAGGATGATAAAAATAACTTTAAGTGCCGTTGTGGGTCAACTTTGTTTGTTAATAAGCTGTTCGATTATATAAAAAAAGTTAATAAAGAATAATATAGCTAAGGTAAACGCTATTTTCATGAATTAAGAAACTTGATGTATAAAATCAAACCAATGAACTTAGAAGACATGCATCTACATCACATAAAAGTTTCAGCCTGATATTTTAAATAGTTTAAGGGATACTGGTGATGAATTTAGCAGATTTAACAATGGCAGGACGTTTGGTCTCCGCTTAAACGCACACAACTGCAATTATATTTTTGTACGATATATTTTAAAATATTGAAACATTTTTCTTAAAATTGTAAGCAACAATTTCAACTCAGTTTCTTCAGAAAGAGAGAGAGAGAGAGAGAGAGTAGTGTAAACATCTCATTTCTCTGCTTCAAGGTCTAAAAATTTATTATTTTTGTCTTTTTCTCTCAATTGTTTTTAGAAGAATATTTTCTACAGACTTCATAGCATACATAAGAACACAAAGCGTTTGTGTCACTATGACTGCAATTATTTATATCGATATATCAATCCAAGAAATATAAATGTTTCGTACGTTGAGAGCATGTGAACGTGTGCGCGGAGCTATCTGCGCGCCGCCTGTAAGCACCTCCCGGCCCGGCACTTGGGTGGGACCTTGGACCGGCCGTCGGAACAAAAGCGAGTGCGGAAACAACAGAATAGGCAGTGTGGAACAATAGCCCATTAGGTGCCGCCTACCTGTTCTGGAACATTTGTTTGGGCATGTTCTCGTAGGTTCCTCTTCTAGAAGGTTCCGCTTTGTATACGGGGCCTATGTAAGGGAATTGTTCTGCCAGGACAGGCAGTGAAGTTCTGTTAGAAGAACTGACGAAGTGAAAAGTGGACAGTGCATTATGGTTGTGAATGTCACTCAGCAGATCAGTTGTGTTGTGTTCCGAATGTGTGTCAAAGTGATTCAAGTGCTAAACTGAGTGCCTAGTGATAAATAAAGTGTGTTTCGCAGTAACTGGTGTTCTCGTGTGTAGCAATAGGCTCGATGGTTGTGTCGTTTAGCCCTAGCATGGTGCATAGACTGTTATTTCCTCCAGAGTTAGACTTCTGTAACATTAGCTGTTAATGCTTAGACTAACAACCAGCCATACTGTAAAATGAGGTTGTGTGACATACCAAAAGTTTTGTTTTAGTAACTGTTTTGTTAAGTAAAATAATGTTTATTCATTGCCAGACAGAGAGGTTTTAGTGAGTAAACCATAAAGTTAAGAACGCCGAGGGTTGGTGGTGAGGGAAGGTGGAAGCGCTTGTGACCTTGTAGTGTTCTCTGGAAACAAATATGATGTGCAGTTTGAAGGCAGTACACCCTTCTTCGACAGCAGGTAGACCAGGATTAAGGAGTAATAGAAGAAAAAATAATGTATGTCTAGCTAACGATAGCGTGCAATAAAGCTACCCCATGATGTAATTAAGGCATTAATATACAGACATCTGAGCAACATTGTCTTTTCTTTTGCATCGATAGCTGTAAACATTTTAAAGCAATATCCGCTCTTACTAGCGTGAGACACAGATCCTCGAAAAATTCTGATCCGTAGTCTGGAGCTGAGGAGGTTAAAAGTCCAATGTTTTCCCCGTTGTTCCTTTTTAATAATGTCCCATGTTACTTGTGTTTACAGGATGTTTAACGTGATCTTTTAAACGTCCTTTGAGCTCTAATGTTATATTTGATGGCTCGCCATTCGTGCTGAAGTGTTCCATGCCAAATTCCGCCACAAACGATGTTTATTGTGGTAATGTTTTTTATGTATGAACTCTTCTTTACTTTAGACATATTGCCACAGTTTTCCACTGGTCTGTATATGCATCGAATAAATGGAACAGTCGCAACAAACCTCTGTTGGGTTGGGAAGGAGAGAGTCCATCACAGTATCTGGCGTCACCTATACTCCGTGCGGTAACACGATTGCTGTTTACTTAAACCCCTCTGCCTGTTCATTACCAACATTTAATAAGTTTGTTTGTTCGTGCACTGACTATTGAACACCGAATGCACAATAAACTCTAAAAAATTTAAATATTTATAAGGTTCAAACTAAATGAAGCTGTAACATATTCCCATTATTTGAAATATTTTATTTTATAGTTTCGTGTTGTAGCTCTGTAGATTCTAGAGCTTTGTCTTTATCGTTCACGTGCTCAAGTCTAAGATTGTCCAAATCTTTACTTATAGAGTCATGGGGGCTACGTTTTGGAAAACCTAAATAGGAGAAACATGCTGTATATTAACTACTTATTTCACATGTTTTATTAGTTTGATAAATTTGCTAACTTTGAGATGCTCTAAGTGAGTTATATGATTTGATTATCAGGTGTTTGGCAGGCTGAAGTTGCACGAAAAACGTTTACTCAGCGTACATTTTACATCAAAGGCAGATAGGGAAGTAATTCTGCAGCGTTTTGTTTTGAAACAGACATTATCTCCGTTTCAAATGGGGCAGTGAGACATTTGCTGTTGATTACATCAATCTCTCTCTCATAACACAAATCAAGGAACGTCTTCTCCCTGGTTAAGTGCATATATTTCCGAGTAACCGAAAGTTATATGCAGACAATTAATAGCATATACATTTCTCTGGTATCGGTGTATTTTACTTATGAAATGAATCAAAGCGTGATCCATTTTGTTACAGACTGGTGTGCTACCCGGTTTATCAACTAGAATTCCAATTGAAACCATTTAATGGGAAACACACTTAAATATTAAGTGACCTTTTAAGAAAGCTTTTACGAGCAAAATAGAGAAAGATTTCCTTTTTTAAATCAAATCTAATTTCTTTTAAAAAAATGCAGTTATATTAATTCCAAGTGACTGAAACTTTTAACGATGTTTCCTGTACACCAATCTACAAGTATTATAGAGAGCAACATCTAGGAGGTTCACGGTTATTCTATGTGCATTTTTACGAATAAACTTTGAGTAGAATTCTCTCAACATACGTCTCAGTACGACTGTTGTGTTATCTCTTCAGAAACTTTTAGCGAAATTGCTATTTTTCCTTTATGATTTCTTTTTGCCTCCTACGACACCTGAGACTACTTTGACTCAAGTGTGACGTATTGCCTAATGCAAGTACATGGGATTCCTACTAAGGTAACAGGGAAAGATATCGAACTTATTCTATAATTATTCAGTTACTCTTTTTCTATTCCACATAGTATACTGTCTAATACTGGAACCAGTAATGCATGAGATGTGAATATTATTAGAAGCAAAACAAAATATTTTATTGTTTTCGGGTATTTCATATAATAAAAACTATACACACAAGAGCGATATTCTCGGTGTTAAAATTAGGGATGGGACCTCGATACCGTCGATACCTCGATACTGTCGATACTCGGTGGTATCGAAGTATGTCTAATACTTTGAGATAAACCCTCGAAACGTTTCGATACTTCTAAAGTTTTAAGTTTTATATTATTGAAAATTGTTGCGTTTAACTTTATGCTAGATAAGAAATTAAAGGAGTCAAGACTTCACGTTACTGCCTCGCACGTGTCCCCAAAGAGTTGATGGACTATAGTTGTTGATAGACCTTGACTGCGTTTCCTGTGGGTGAATCAATGCAACATTTCATAGCTTTTTGTGTCTAAATGAAACCATGCAAAGCAACGGGGAAAGGAGTGGAACTACTCATGTAACATTCAGCGTTAACTGAAATGTGAATGAAGCTGATTTAGTTGCACTAAATCACGTTTCTACAACGGCCTGGCTTTGTAACTCACTCCCAGCCATTACATACACATACTCCGGTGACTGAAATCTGTGAATCCAGCAGAAGCCAATCAGAGTTTAAGACGTGAGATAATACAGTGCATGGAAATGTTTGTTCTTTCCTTCTATGTGTTTGTGTTTACACAAGTCAGTTTCGGGTCACGAGTATAGTTTACAGATATACTGTAGCGAGAACAATGGTAGATCGCATAAATATTGATATTAATGTAAATAATATTATAAAAATGTAAATACACGATACGTTAAACTTAATGGAGGCCAGCCAACAGTGAAGCTTGAGTCAGGTACATGAGTCAAACGGTACTAGGCGGAGACATTTCTAGGTAGCACAAGCACAGGGCCTAGGCTGAACATGACCACAGAGACGCTGGAGTGAAAGAGATAAATAGAGGTTGAAAAGAGATAGTAAGAGGTTAGGCCACAAAGTCCAGACGCGTCATAAGGAGAGACATGAGAGCAAATATTCTCATACAACGTTAAGGTGGTTGGCTGATCACCTTAGCGCTTTAAAATAGTTAAGGGTAAAATAGCGTCAGTTGCAGGGTATATAAATAAGACAGCGCCCCGAGATTTTCAGGGCTGACTACAATATCGTCAGGGGGTGAACTTCACGCCACTTAGATGACGGAGCGTGTGAAGAAGCTGTTAGCAATTATTTAGGAAACGTAGATACATAGAGTGGGAGGTACAGCCAATAGATAGGCCCCATAAGCTAGTAATATAATTGTAGGATAGAAGACACGGCTAGCTGCGAGCAAGCGTGAATAAACTACAGTTAAAGTAAACCTAAACCTTTCATTTTGTCTCGTGTTATCAAGCCTTTAGATGAAAAAGTAAGTGCGTAGGCCAACACAGAAGTGTTTTAGGGACATTTTCTTACAGTACATCAACACCCACACCAGGCACGACGAATAGCCGACCGTACGACTAATTTCCATAATATGGATAGAAAATCCTTTAAAAGAAAGTTTTCAACACAAAATATCGTTACATAAGAAGGGAAGCAAAGAAATTATTATTATTATTATTATTATTATTATTATTATTATTGGCCTTGACTAACAGTAGGGAATATATAACCTGTAGCATTATCAACATAAAAATGTCTGCCAATTGGAGAATGTCAAACAGGAACAAATTCGGAATTGGCATACAATACAAGATTGGTTACATGCGTTTATACTCAAAACTACTTATAAGAACATAATTCAGTGAACAGGCTATCGCCTTTACAGTTTATTTTATAAAGTGAGTAATGAGTATTCTTGCTCAAAAATCAGTAAGGTATCGAGTACCGAGAAATAGTGGTAGCTTCCCATCACTAGTGAAAATACTAATAGAACTTTCATTTTGAAGATCAACCATAATCTGGGAACATAATAAATATGAGCATAACATTAAATTTCAAGTGAATCAGTTTGGTGACAGAAATAATGTGGTAGCGTTGGTATTGCTATGGGTATTTTGGTAAATAATCCTAAACGTTTTGCTCTTCATGTATACTACCATTAATTTTAATTTAGTTTTGACAAAAAATTAAGTGTGTCATCAAATGCTCTTAAGATGTAACATTTCAATTCCAGATGTACACTGGTTCACAAGAAATAAAATATTTGTTAAAATTTTGGTATCAGCCCAGACATGAACTTCACAAATATTCTATGGTGGAATAAAACCTACATAGCAAAGAAGATGCAGCTCATCATAAAGTCAAATACAACGCTTTGATGGACATAAATAAAACTTATGCATGGCAAAATGTCGTCTGTTAATAAAGGAAAAAGAGAGCACGCAAGATATAGATTTCATTTTAATCTAATCACTTTCACACTCCTGTATAATATACAGTTGAATCCCAAACGCGGAGAGAGTAATTGCTAATTGTGGTTTTCTAGCCTTGGTGGCTGTCAAATGCTCTCATGCAACCAATATACGGGGTCTTCAGTCGTTGCCGCCAGTCGGTTGTCTGCGCATGACTTCAATACTTTGAAGCGAGTTTATCACCAGTGACGCTAGCAGAGGACTAGCGAAAAATGAGTGGAACGGGTGGATGTCAACAGTCACGAGGTCACCTTTGTGAAATGTGACTAGTATTGTACCTTTCCAGTGTTTATATTTACAACTTCTTTCACTTGCGTCCCATAAACTGCCAACTCTAATAATTGGACATGTTTAGGTTTTATTGCGTGGAGTGTCTCGGCTTTAATGGCACAACTTGGGCACAATGGTGCATGATTTTAATAAAAAACAACTGAAGTAACCATTATACATGCTTAAAATATTTAAAAACATGTGTAATCATTTTAGTTGTTTCTCCGTTTTTTGTTAATAAAAACAACTGTTTTTTATTTTTTATCATGTTTTGTCTCGGGACTTGATGAAGAGCAAGAACTGTGAAAATCGTTCACACAGCGGCCAGTATCGTAACGATGGACTCTCCCTCGTATCCTTCCAGTTCGAAAGTAGCCCTCAATCATGCAAATCCTGTGATCGGGGGTCACTTCCATCGCGTGCAAAGGACGCACAAAATGTCTTAGTGAAAAGCAGCTCTGCAGCGCCGCAGCACATAAACCTGTTTACGTAGTCGGTAACTCATGCAGTCCGAGGCTCAATTCCGCACCTCCCCTTTGAGACAAGGGGCTCGCTGAACTAATCGTGACGTCATTCGTTTAAACCGACTGGCGGTAAAGGCCGAATAAATCTGAATACACCTTATTTCACGTGGAGTGGATTTCAGCTGCGGTTCCATCGAATCTATAAGATGCGAAAGAGTGAGTGGTTTGCGGAACACAAGAGCAAGCTGACACATTGGTATTTCCCTGGAAACACTGCTAATCTGGCGTCATCAAACTTGCCCTGACAAAACAGTCCGGACATCAATCGCCTCTTATTCGGATGGCTGGGAGGGGGATGGTAACCCACAGCAAGAAATGTTTCGAATTCTATCTCGTAGCAACACCATTTGAAGGAATGCATGAAAAGAAACAAACTGGAAATTATGTTAGGATGGGCTTACAATTATGATAAAATCAGTAATCCTCCATGGGACACTGATAGTTCCTAGAAGTTTTCTAAAGTGATTCTCACAGTTCTATGACACACATTATAAGTTTGAATGCAAGTTGAAAACGTGTAACTCTGCTACCGTATCCTGGTAATGCTGTAGAGAACATGTAAAGGTAGCCAAAAATCTAAAAGCTGTGATCATTCCACGGCACAAAACGAAATAAAGTAATTAGTCCCCGGTTATAAATAACTGGCCCTGTAATAATCTTTTGTAAAGTACCATTAGCAAACGTTTTATTTAAACTATTACTGTACAGAGGTTTATTAATCAGGTATAAGCTGAATTATATATTCTCCTTACCATGGACATTTCTTATACACAAAGAAACAGATTTCGGAGGAAGGTATGTTAAGCTCCACAGTAGCTTCTGGATGATCTAACCACTCCATATGCTTCCTACGCATTTCAAAAAATCAAAGAATAAGACATTTGCTATTACACGTAAAAAAGAAAGACCGGTAATTTTGTTCAGAGGCCCCTTTATCAGGCTTGAGGTTCTTTTACGTGCCGTAAATCTACGACACGGGACAACTGCCTTTACTTCCCTTCCGAAGGAAGCCATGCTAAGTATTATTACGCCCGAAAAAAATCCATCGCGCTCTGCCGGTTTTGAACCCGCGACCTCGATGTTAGTATGGTAACCACTACACCACGGAGGACGACTATAGCTTAGAGAGCCTTGTGTAGCTGGTTAAGAAAACCTGGTGTAGCTAGCTGAGGGCACTTGGTGTCGCTAGCTAAGAGCACTTGATGCAGATGGATTAGAGAGCCTCTTCAAGCTACCTGACTGCACTTGGTGTGGATATCTATAAGAGCCTTGTTTAGCTAGCTGACTGCACTTGGTGTCGCTAGCTAAGAGCACTTGATGCAGATGGATTAGAGAGCCTCATGAGCCTGACTGCACTTGGTGTGGATATCTATAAGAGCCTTGTTTAGCTAGCTGACTGCACTTGGTGTCGCTAGCTAAGAGCACTTGATGCAGATGGATTAGAGAGCCTCATGAGCCTGACTGCACTTGGTGTGGATATCTATAAGAGCCTTGTTTAGCTAGCTGACTGCACTTGGTGTCGCTAGCTAAGAGCACTTGATGCAGATGGATTAGAGAGCCTCATGAGCCTGACTGCACTTGGTGTGGATATCTATAAGAGCCTTGTTTAGCTATCTGACTGCACTTGGTGTCGCTAGCTAAGAGCACTTGATGCAGATGGATTAGAGAGCCTCATGAGCCTGACTGCACTTGGTGTGGATATCTATAAGAGCCTTGTTTAGCTAGCTGACTGCACTTGGTGTCGCTAGCTAAGAGCACTTGATGCAGATGGATTAGAGAGCCTCATGAGCCTGACTGCACTTGGTGTGGATATCTATAAGAGCCTTGTTTAGCTAGCTGACTGCACTTGGTGTCGCTAGCTAAGAGCACTTGATGCAGATGGATTAGAGAGCCTCATGAGCCTGACTGCACTTGGTGTGGATATCTATAAGAGCCTTGTTTAGCTAGCTGACTGCACTTGGTGTCGCTAGCTAAGAGCACTTGATGCAGATGGATTAGAGAGCCTCATGAGCCTGACTGCACTTGGTGTGGATATCTATAAGAGCCTTGTTTAGCTAGCTGACTGCACTTGGTGTCGCTAGCTAAGAGCACTTGATGCAGATGGATTAGAGAGCCTCATGAGCCTGACTGCACTTGGTGTGGATATCTATAAGAGCCTTGTTTAGCTAGCTGACTGCACTTGGTGTCGCTAGCTAAGAGCACTTGATGCAGATGGATTAGAGAGCCTCATGAGCCTGACTGCACTTGGTGTGGATATCTATAAGAGCCTTGTTTAGCTAGCTGACTGCACTTGGTGTCGCTAGCTAAGAGCACTTGATGCAGATGGATTAGAGAGCCTCATGAGCCTGACTGCACTTGGTGTGGATATCTATAAGAGCCTTGTTTAGCTAGCTGACTGCACTTGGTGTCGCTAGCTAAGAGCACTTGATGCAGATGGATTAGAGAGCCTCATGAGCCTGACTGCACTTGGTGTGGATATCTATAAGAGCCTTGTTTAGCTAGCTGACTGCACTTGGTGTCGCTAGCTAAGAGCACTTGATGCAGATGGATTAGAGAGCCTCATGAGCCTGACTGCACTTGGTGTGGATATCTATAAGAGCCTTGTTTAGCTAGCTGACTGCACTTGGTGTCGCTAGCTAAGAGCACTTGATGCAGATGGATTAGAGAGCCTCATGAGCCTGACTGCACTTGGTGTAGCTAGCTGACTGCACTCAGTGTCGCTAGCTAAGAGCACTTGATGCAGATGGATTAGAGAGCCTCATGAGCCTGACTGCACTTGGCGTAGCTAGCTGACTGCAACTGGTGTAGCTAGCCGAGGGCACTTAGTGTCGCTAGGTAAGAGCACTTAATGCAGATGGATTAGAGAGCCTCATGAGCCTGATTACACTTGGTGTAGCTAGCTGACTGCACTTGGTGTAGCTAGCTGACTGCACTTAATGTCGCTAGCTAAGAGCACTTGATGCATATGGATTAGAGAGCCTCATGAGCCTGACTGCACTTGGCGTAGCTAGCTGACTGCAACTGGTGTAGCTAGCCGAGGGCACTTAGTGTCGCTAGCTAAGAACACTTAATGCAGATGGATTAGATAGCCTCATGAGCCTCACTGCACTTGGCGTAGCTAGCTGACTGCACTTGGTGTAGCTAGCTGACTGCACTTGGTGTAGCTAGCTGACTGCAAATGGTGTAGCCAGCTGACTGAACTTGGTGTAGCTAGCCGACTGAACTTGGTGTAGCTAGCTGACTGAACTTGGTGTAGCTAGCTGACTGCAGTTGGTGTGCATATATGTCAGAGCCTTGTTTATCTAGCTGATTGCACTTAGTGTAGCTAGCTGAGAACACTTAGTGTGGATATATTTCAGAGCCTTGTTTAGCTCGCTGACTGCACTTAGAGGCGCTAGCTGAGAGCACCTGGTGTAGCTAGCTGAGGGCACTTGCCATAGCTAGTTGACTGCACTTGGTATAGCTAGCTGGGAGCATTTGGCGTAGGTTGTGAGTGCACATAGTGTTGCTAGCTGAGAGCACTTGGTGTGGATATATCTGAGAACCTTGTTTAGCTAGATGACTGCACTTAGAGTCGCTAGCTGAGAGCACTTGGTGTAGATATATCTGAGAGCTGTTGGAGTAGCTAGCTGAGAGCACTTGGTGTAGCTAGCTGAGAGCACTTAGTGTAGCTAGCTGAGAGCACTTGGTGTAGCTGGCTGAGAGCACTTGGTGTACCGAGCTGAGGGCACTTGCCGTAGCTAGTTGACTGCACTTGGTATAGCTAGCTGGGAGCATTTGGCGTAGCTTGTGAGTGCACATAGTGTTGCTAGCTGAGAGCACTTGGTGTGGATATATCTGAGAACCTTGTTTAGCTAGATGACTGCGCTTGGTGTCGCTAGCTAAGAGCACTTAATGCAGATGGATTAGAGAGCCTCATGAGCCTGACTGCACTTGGCGTAGCTAGCTGACTGCACTTGGTGTAGCTAGCTGACTGCACTTGGTGTAGCTAGCTGACTGAACTTGGTGTAGCTAGCTTACTGCAAATGGTGTAGCCAGCTGACTGAACTTGGTGTAGCTAGCTGACTGCACTTGGTGTAGCTAGCTGACTGCACTTGGTGTAGCTAGCTTACTGCAAATGGTGTAGCCAGCTGACTGAACTTGGTGTAGCTAGCTGAGAGCACTTGGTGTAGCTAGCTAAGGGCACTTGCCGTAGCTAGTTGACTGCACTTGGTATAGTTAGCTGGGAGCATTTGGCGTAGCTTGTGACTGCACATAGTGTCGCTAGCTGACTGCACTTAGTGTGGCTAGCTGAGAGCACTTGGTGCAGCTAGTGGCTGCACTTAGTTGCGCTAGGTGAGAACACTTGGTGTGAATATCTGTGAGAGCCTTGTTTAGCTAGCCGACTACACTTGGTGTAGCTAGGTGAGAACACTTGGTTGTGGATATCTGTGAGAACCTTGTTTAGCTAGCCGACTACACTTGGTGTAGCTAGGTGAGAACACTTGGTGTGGATATCTGTGAGAGCCTTGTCTAGCTAGCTGACTGCACTTGGTGCAGCTAGCTGAGAACACTTGGTGTGGATATCTGTGAGAGCCTTGTTTAGCTAGCCGACTACACTTGGTGTAGCTAGGTGAGAACACTTGGTGTGGATATCTGTGAGAGCCTTGTTTAGCTAGCCGACTACACTTGGTGTAGCTAGCTGAGAACACTTGGTGTGGATATCTGTGAGAGCCTTGTTTAGCTAGCCGACTACACTTGGTGTAGCTAGCTGAGAACACTTGGTGTGGATATCTGTAAGAGCCTTGTTTAGCTAGCCGACTACACTTGGTGTAGCTAGCTGAGAACACTTGGTGTGGATATCTGTGAGAGCCTTGTTTAGCTAGCCGACTACACTTGGTGTTGCTAGCTGAGAACACTTGCTGTGGATATCTGTGAGAGCCTTGTCTAGCTAGCTGACTGCACTTGGTGCAGCTAGCTGAGAACACTTGGTGTGGATACTGGGAGAGCCTTGTTTAGCTAGCCGACTACACTTGGTGTAGCTAGGTGAGAACACTTGGTGTGGATATCTGTGACAGCCTTGCCTAGCTAGCCGACTACACTTGGTGTAGCTAGCTGAGAACACTTGGTGTGGATATCTGTGAGAGCCTTGTTTAGCTAGCCGACTACACTTGGTGTAGCTAGCTGAGAACACTTGGTGTAGATATCTGTGAGAGCCTTGTCTAGCTAGCCGACTACACTTGGTGTAGCTAGGTGAGAACACTTGGTGTGGATATCTGTGAGAGCCTTGTTTAGCTAGCCCACTACACTTGGTGTAGCTAGGTGAGAACACTTGGTGTGGATATCTGTGAGAGCCTTGTCTAGCTAGCCGACTACACTTGGTGTAGCTAGGTGAGAATACTTGGTGTGGATATCTGTGAGAGCCTTGTTTAGCTAGCCGACTACACTTGGTGTAGCTAGGTGAGAACACTTGGTTGTGGATATCTATGAGAGCCTTGTTTAGCTAGCCGACTACACTTGGTGTAGCTAGGTGAGAACACTTGGTGTGGATATCTGTGAGAGCCTTGTCTAGCTAGCCGACTACACTTGGTGTAGCTAGGTGAGAACACTTGGTGTGGATATCTGTGAGAGCCTTGTTTAGCTAGCCGACTACACTTGGTGTAGCTAGGTGAGAACACTTGGTGTGGATATCTTTGAGAGCCTTGTCTAGCTAGCCGACTACACTTGGTGTAGCTAGGTGAGAACGCTTGGTGTGGATATCTGTGAGAGCCTTGTTTAGCTAGCCGACTACACTTGGTGTAGCTATGTGAGAACACTTGGTGTGGATATCTGTGAGAGCCTTGTTTAGCTAGCCGACTACACTTGGTGTAGCTAGTTGAGAACACTTGGTGTGGATATCTGTGAGAGTCTTGTTTAGCTAGCCGACTACACTTGGTGTAGCTAGGTGAGAACACTTGGTGTGGATATGTGTGAGAGCCTTGTTTAGCTAGCTGACTACACTTGGTGTAGCTAGGTGAGAACACTTGGTGTGTATATCTGTGAGAGCCTTGTCTAGCTAGCTGACTGCACTTGGTGCAGTTAGCTGAGAACACTTGGTGTGGATATCTGTGAGAGCCTTGTTTAACTAGCCGACTACACTTGGTGTAGCTAGGTGAGAACACTTGCTGTGGATATCTGTGAGAGCTTTGTTTAGCTAGCCGACTACACTTGGTGTAGCTAGGTGAGAACACTTGGTGTGGATATCTGTGAGAGCCTTGTCTAGCTAGCTGACCGTACTTGGTGCAGCTAGCTGAGAACACTTGGTGTCGATATTTGTGAGAGCTTTGTCTAGCTAGCTGACTGCACTTAGTGTAGCTAGCTGAGAGCACTTGGTGTGGATATCTGTGAGAGCCTTGTTTAGCTAGCCGACTACACTTAGTGTAGCTAGCTGAGAGCACTTGGTGTGGATATCTGTGAGAGCCTTGTTTAGCTAGCCGACTACACTTAGTGTAGCTAGCTGAGAACACTTGGTGTGGATATCTGTGAGAGCCTTGTTTAGCTAGCCGACTACACTTAGTGTAGCTAGCTGAGAGCACTTGGTGTGGATATCTGTGAGAGCCTTGTTTAGCTAGCCGACTACACTTAGTGTAGCTAGCTGAGAGCACTTGGTGTGGATATCTGTGGGACCCTTGTCTAGCTAGCCGACTACACTTGGTGTAGCTAGCTGAGAGTACTTGGCGTAGCTTGTGACTGCACATAGTGTCGCTAGGTGAGAACACTTGGTGTGGATATCTGTGAGAGGCTTGTTTAGCTAGCCGACTACACTTAGTGTAGCTAACTGAGAGCACTTGGTGTGGATATCTGTGGGAGCCTTGTCTAGCTAGCTGACTGCACTTGGTGTTGCTAGCTGAGAACACTTGGTGTGGATATTTGTGAGAGCTTTGTCTAGCTAGCTGACTTCACCTAGTGTAGCTAGCTGAGAGCACTTGGTGTGGATATCTGTGAGAGCCTTGTTTAGCTAGCTGACTGCACTTAGTGTTGCTAGCTGAGAGCACTTGGTGCGGATATCTGTGAGAGCCTTGTTTAGCTAGCTGACTGCACTTAGTGTTGCTAGGTGAGAGCACTTGGTGTGGATATCCGTGAGAGCTTTGTCTAGCTAGCTGTCTGCACTTAGTGTAGCTAGCTGGGAGCACTTGGTGTGGATATCTGTGAGAGCCTTATTTAGCTAGCTGACTGCACTTGGTGTTGCTAGCTGAGAGCACTTGGTGTCGATATCTGTGAGAGCCTTGTTTAGCTAGCTGACTGCACTTAGTGTTGCTAGCTGAGAGCACTTGGTGTTGATATCTGTGAGAGCCTTGTTTAGCTAGCTGACTGCACTTAGTGTTGCTAGGTGAGAGCACTTGGTGTGGATATCTGTAAGAGCCTTGTTTAACTAGCTGACTGCACTTAGTGTTGCTAGGTGAGAGCACTTGGTGTGGATATCTGTGAGAGCCTTGTTTAGCTAGCTGAGAGCATTTTGTGTAGATTGCTGAAGCTGTTAGAGATGAAAGTTATTTCGATGCTGGTTTTTCAAAAAGCTGTGTGTTGATAATGTTCGTATCCAATGTTATGGCGTGTTGATTTCACTTGCATTGTGCACCATTTGTTTATTGTCTACAGAATTTCCCGGAGCATCTCGAAGAGCATGTGCCCTTTTTACTTAGCGTTTTTTGGAAGCTCGTTTCAACCCTTAGAAAGGTATTCCTAAGTGGTTTTCTACTTGAAGTCGCTCTTCGTCTAGGGTTTTGCAGCCATTGAAAGAGCAATTAATAATCCGGAGCACTGGAATGGAAATCAGGCTAAATGCACAGAAGTGGAACATAGAGGTCATTATTGCGCTATTGATAGATTTTTTACACTATTTCACTTATGGTCTTCACTTGCTGTACAAACAGGAGGAGAAGCTCTTGATGTGTAATTTTAAGATTGTATGACAATAATTAAATTGTCAACACTAACAGTAATAGAAAACAACAAAATTAGGTGCGAAGAATAGGCATGGATATTTTCCAGAATTGAATGAAAGACATTTTTGTCATTGCTTCATATGGCATTAAGAGTGGAGTTATACAGTTTGTTGACCTACTGAAGCTACAGTGTAGTTTTACATCTAGAATTGTGTTCTCTCACTATATTTCACGTCTTTATCTCTTTGGATTGCCAGATATGTCCATTTTACCGTTTTTATTAACTTATTTCCAAACGTTTCCCTTCTATTAAAGATTCATCTCTTACTGCATATTCTCCATATCATTAGTAATCACTTTTAGTATTATAAGTTTCAAAATATTGAAATACATGGGAAATCTAAATTGCACAGTAAACTATTACTGTATCTTTTAATTTCTTGCATTTATATTTTTTACCATCTTTTCAATTTAACTAATTTACTTTGAAGTGGAAAATAATCCTTATGGTTTTAAGAAGATCCATGAAAATCAGGTTTGTAGGTCCATATTTGCTGAATTGGAAACTACTTCGTTTCTGAAATATATACCTATATGCAGAAACGAAGTAGTTATGCAGGGTGTACGATTTAAGTTGAGACTGTACAATATCTCCAAAACTAAGCGTTGTAGAAACAAATGTCTTTAATAAAATTGCTTGATATCACGGGGGAAAGTAAATGGCATTAGTCTTGCCTTATTTGGAGGACGTTGTGATGATCATGTTAGGGTCAATTTAATTTTTTTAAATGGGAACCTACCTTTTTTATGTTGTTTTCTCACTCCTCATAAAAAAACTAAACAACATTTGTATAAAGCACTATGCGGTTGCTCTTTCACCAACGTAAACAACAAGGAAAATTCTGAATGGCTGTGTACGAAGAGTGCAATGAATGGCTGTGTACGAAGAGTGCAATGAATGGTTGGGTCATCCATGGATGGTCATTTGAGGATTAGGTTACGTTCCGTAATTGGAACCAACATATTTTATTTTGTTTGCTTATTCCTCATCGCAAAATAAACAGCTTTTTATAAACCATTTTATAATGAGTAAACAACATACAAAATCTAGGTTCCCATTAAACAAATTAAATTGAACCTAAAATGACCATCATAACGTCCTCCGAAGAAAACACGACTAATGGTATTTACTTTCCTCCATAATAACAAGCAACGTTTGCTAAAAGCATTTCTTTCTACAATACTTAGCTTTTGAGACATTGCACAGTTTCAACTTAAATTGTCCACTCTGTATATAATATACATCCGGGAGAAACAAATCTAAAATTGGAACTAATCAGTTCCGATACCAATAAGCTACAATAAAATGGCGGCCTGATGAGATTTTAGAGTGGAAACAGAGACATAAATGATTTGTACTATTATCCTAACGATTTAAAACCGAAAAGGTGAATTTTTCTATATTCTCGTAATTTGGGTGATATATACATGAGCAGTATTTATGGCTACTATGTAGGTAAATGTCCTACAGAAGATAGTGCTTTCTTGAATTAGTTAAAGTCCAGGTTTCACAAACTCACAGATATGCAAATTTAGCGGCAACCAATCACGAATGAGATCCACAATCCGTGCTTCGTTTGTTTTCACTTTCTGCTGACTAGCATTTTCAGCCTCGTTAATGATGACGGAATGAGACAGAAATTGGTTCTTAATAGGTTGATAGAAAACTGCAGAATGTCAATCAAGGTGAAGGAAATGAACCAGCAAATGGAAGCTCCAAGGTTTCGACGAACAACTATTAATAGAATATTATATTAAACTATGATGGAGTTTTAGTGATATGTTGAGAAGTTCATTTTCAAAATAAATGGAATGAAAATTTCGGATAACATCTCTGTAGGGATTTATCGGTTAAAATCTCTTGTGAGGAAAACGTAAATAAATACAGTCTCTTTACGTTTCAGAACTCAGGTCACTAACTTCTTTCAAATAATCGCACACAAACTTCCAGAAAGACGACACATTCTTAATATATTTTAGCATTATCTTTTAATCTATCATTCTTTAAAAATAAACAGGTGAGGTAAATTTCATACTTCCAAATGAAGCCGCAATGAACAACATAATACAGGATTAAACAGGCAGAGAAAGTACGCATTTTAGGATAATATAGTAATCTGATGTTGGAGAATACTCTCGATTTTAAGAGAAAACCGTGTTTTACACAAAATGGAGAAATAATAGTAATAATAATATTAATAAAGTAACAGAAAAATACTAAACAAGTGCGAATGGGTTTAGGTATAATATTGAAAATAAAGGTGTTAAAAGAAGAAAGTAAATTATGTGGATATGTTTGAACCCACCTAACTTTTAGCATCATGTTGTTGCTTTCGGAAATATACTTTATAACAACGAAATCATGGGTGATGTACTTTTCTTGTTGGATTACACAACAGCAATTGATCGTCGATCAGGGAGTGGCTTTACTTCTCTCGTTCACTCCTTCACCAGCTCGAATTCATAGTTATGAAACGATTCACTGTAAGAAGGCACTAGGGCTGCGGTGAGATACGTCACGGCATGCAACCAGTTTGGTATTTGAGATCAGCGCTTCAGTTTTGGCATTTCAGAAACAACAAAACGTGTAGATTCTTCTGTTTATACTTCTATTATTAGTTACCGTAAGGTCCCAAAGTTGGATATCTTGCACGAATTAGTAAAGTAGGGATATAATGTTTTGCATTAATATATTTTTATGCACTTGTTATGTTTTAAAATGTCAATTTAGAATTGTTGAACTATTAAATGATAAGCTGGATCACATTTGCACCTGTTACGTGCATGTTTTAATACGAGATGTGTATAAATTCGGCCCGGTCAAAACTGTTAACTCTATAACATAGGACTATATGAAACAATTCCAATAAAGTAAACGGTGATTGGCAGATAAAACAACAAACTGCCCAGGGTGACATTGCACGTGTGAGGGAGTGCTGGGACACGATATACCTCTTCGCGCGCCAGCGGGGGTTATACAAACCAGAAGTGACAGAAGATTGACAGCGGTGTCAAAATCACGGCTTAGCAATAATTAGCCTGCTTTTTTTATCCCGCTGAACACTTTCACATGAAGTAAAATAATAAAAGGCATCTTCGACAAACACTACATTTCAGGGCGGCAGGGGTGATGCAAGTGGGTGTGCTTTGGTGTGCTGTAACCCATCCACGAGCCACCCTCCCCCCCGACTGAAAACGAATGTTGCGTAAATACTACCTAGTTAGAAAACAATGAAAATATGTAAAGGAGTCGAAAGTGTTCGTTAAAAGTTCTGTTATATCTATTTAGGGTTTTCCTGGGGAATTTTGTTTTGGATTTCATGAATTGTGAAACCGTGACAACAGCTGTAACCATCCTACGGTGTCATGTGTGAAATGATATTTATTTTTTCGTTATACGGTGGGTAAGATGTTCTTGAGACATTAGTGATGTTACTATCATTTCAGCGAAACAGTCACGCCAACATCACCTGCTTCTGACAACCTTTTGGTTACATAAGATTAACATTTGATTCAAGTATATTGTTTTAACGTTGTAATATTCTAAATTTTCTCTTATTACATCATTTTTACAGCTCTACCAAATATTAACTAAGCAGGTAAAGGTATTTTAGCGATTATTTACATCAGAAAAGTGTTCTAAAATCTGCATTTAAATACACTGAGGAACATAAAAGGGCACACCATGATTAATTTACTCTCCAGTGTTACAAAAACAGTAAACAATACATAGGACGATACAGCTCGCTTGGTCGTGCAGTATAACACTCCTCATGTTGTTATATCTTTGGGAAAACCAATTTTATTCTACGATAAATTTTCCATTTTCCAAACTTTTTAGTTTAGAGGCTTAATTTTTGTGTACAGTTAACTTATTATTGGCATTAGCACGCTCAAGTTTCACTGCTGCCAGATCAATAGTTTTTTAACGATTGAGATTTTTTAAATAAAAGGTCGAATTATTTCAAATGTATTTATTCCAATAAAATGTAAGATATTTCTGAAAAAAGTTGTGTAGTAACTTTAATGAAAATATAATTTAAAACCGCAATATAATTTAGTTTTAAATGAATAGAAGGTATGAAAAAAATACAAACTCAATGGATTTGAGAAAAGTATTAATTTTTAGTATCTAGATGATACATTTATTTTTAACTCTGAAAACATTTACTTTATTCAAATAGATCTGTGTAGTTTTCTAACCACATTTTACAGAATATTCAGGAAAAAATTCAGGTTTTTTAACATGAAAATCACGGTATCCTATGGTATTAGAACATGAGTAAACTTAGTAAAAATTAAAGTGTAGAAACATTATTATTAAACTGACTTTAAGAGGAATTTAATGCATAGGAATTTAAATTTGAAGCAATGAGGAATGTTTCTAACCCTCTAATTTTTTGACAACTTATAGATCTAATGTAAATGTAATTATTATAAAGTGGGAGTATTCTTGAGAAATGGCCAAAACTTCATACATGACCCCCCTCCCTTATAGTCCTTTTCCCTGTACTTAAACTGTTCTCATTTTAACTGTGCCCAGCTCAGACACCCCTTCCCAGTTTTGAAGTACTGACTTCAACAATGCAGTGTTGCAGAAGCCTTTGTAAACAACGTCGTGTTTATGTTAAATAGCATTAAAATATATTGCTAACTAAAAACAAAGGTTACTCTTTCACCTCTACAACATATACGTGTACTGTGCGCATGAAAGTTAAGCTGATAAATGAAACGTTTCGCATAATCCTGTCATTGGCTAGAAATGTTTATATACCTCGCGCTTATCTCACCCACCCATTCCGCTCTCCGTTGCTTCATTGGTCAGATTCGGTCGTATTGCCTGTCACCATCTAACGGCATTGCGTTACATTTCTAGGATACAAATGCTGTTATTAAAAACCTGTTAAATGTAATATCTAGGTAACACAAAACTGAGATAAAAATGCTGACCAAGACAACAAACGGCTGTCACATGCCTGTGCTCCTAGAATTAGAAGTGAACGGAAATTCAGAACCGTTAAGGTGAATTTCTGCAATCTCCTGTGTTTGACCAGTAGAAATCACTGGTGTCATGTGCCACCCTTTGGACTCCTGCACTGTCTTCCTCCTCCGCCTTACTTCCTCACTTCTCTAATTTCAATCCATAAATTTGTGTATTACATTATTTATTTGCCTTTTACGTAATGTGAGGCCTTATAACTCCAATAAAAATGTAATGAAACATTCATTAGGCAACTAATTAAATAAGGGTGCTATCATTACACAACTAACATATGATAATACCTACATATATAACTCTCTAAGTAGTATTAGTAAATATTAATGACAATTGCCAGTTTTCCAATTGCCTGCTCCAGAATTAATGAAGCTATTTAAATATATATTAAGAACTGACAGTAAATGCTATGCATTACAAGTCAAATAGAACAAAATGATGTTAACCTTATAAGGGTAGGGGGTATTCGATTTTGTATAAAATTACACCTGATTTGTTTCATTTTGTATATAATATGTCTTTATTTTATTTTAAATGTTCTATATTCTGTGTAATATTTATGTTTATATGTAATTTCTGTACAATTTCCTTGACATGTTCTATGTTCATAAGCCTTTATGACTGCAAGTGAACTCACAGAATGCAGTCTAATCTAATCTAATCTAATCTAACGGGATGTTATTTTAGTATAGCGTAAGACTTCGCTGCTCGCGCGACCTTCGTCTGTTATTGCGATACGACAATTGCCGGCCGATTTACGCTATAAAGATGAAAGTGCACATGACTTTAATTACAACCACCTCTGGAAATGATGACCGTCTGCTGCTATACATGACTGGTATTGTCTGAAGGTTTTCCTGAAAACCCTAAGTCCATTTAGTTCGTTTATTACATGGGGATTATTTTCATACATTCTATCTTTCAGGGCTCCCCAAGATAAAAGTCACAAGGATTCGTATCAGGGGAACTGAAGCACACATTTTCACTGAAGCAATATAACCCATAGAAGCACCCGCGGTATGAGAAGTGACGTTCTCTTGCACAGAATACGCTCTTCTTCTGTCAGTTTGGCAAAACTTGGGCCAACACCAATTCAATGAATCATGCTTGAGTTGGCGTTTTCGTCAAGAAGTATTGGACCAATAATTGTGTGTGCGGCTTTGAGTCATGGAGCGGGACTTTGAATGTTGCATTTGGATTTTGGGCAACTCAGTAACGCTTGTTCTAGGTGTCAGCATACCCGCTGAGGTGAAGCTTCGTCGAGTGTTCGTGATCCAAGATCGGGGTGTTCGTCATTAACGTCCTACTGCAACCATCTACAAAAATTGTCTTTTTAAAGTTTGTTGGTGCTGGTCTGTGGACAAACTGAGTTTTATAGGGTTGCAATTTAAGGTTTGTGGCATTACGAGAAGGTTTTTACACACGCCGCTGTTGTGATACACGATTTCACGCTTTTTAGTTTCTCTATCAGTCTGTATACTGTGTTTTTAGAAGGAATGGACGAATTTGTGAATTTTCTGTGAGATAATAGCAAGTTGTGCGCGCTCAAAGGCGAACTATGAACTGACCCTGAGGGCTGCGACAAGTCTCGGCGAAGGCTGTGGACTGTGAAGAGCGAGACGTCATCTGCATTGCTGACGTCAACTTTTAACGCGTCTAAGGTCAGAGGAAAATATCTCTCTGTAGGTAGATATTACGCAACTGTGGCGAATAATGGAATGGACTTTATTTATTACTAACATTAACAAAAAGATGTTCACAATTTGTTGTACCAATCCTCCATTTGGCACTGGCCACAGAAAAGTGAATAGTCCAAATATTGGCACTTTCCACCATTATTATTGTAACGATCGATTTTGGTGTTCGATGTTTCCAAGTACATTCTGCTACGGAACTGGACTTCCGTCTTGAGAATCTGTACGAAACAGATGATCTGCGAAAACTGTCCCGTGTAACTTTCAGATTTTGTCAAGCTAAAATATGTTGCAATGTGTTTTGGAATTCGCTCCAAAGAAGTTACACCCACAGTCGCCATCTTTGTAACAGACAAACAAGCGATCACGGTTGTCTAACATTCGGACATTCTCCAAACAGTCGTATCCTGAACTATTTGTCGCGTTAATGACAAATTGCCCGAGAACTTCGGTTTTCGTTTAAGGCAGTGTAATTATAATAAAACTTTTCCTAACTGCAAATGAAATGAAATGCAGTTTTATTTATGGACGTTCTTTAACTACTATGGTCCTTAGCGTCCCATTCTATATTGTGCGTGAAGGACCAGTAATTTTACTCTGAGGCCTCTTAATCAGGCTTGAGTTTCTTTTACGTGCCGTAAATCTACAACACGGGACCACCGGCTTTACTTCCCTTCCGAAGGAAGCCATGCTAAGGATTTTTACTCCCGAAAAAAATCCATCGCCCGCGACCTCAGGAACTAGAGGCTAGCATGGTAACCAGTACACCACGGAAGATGACTCCTGACTACAATGTCACATAATGTTACCGTTTAGATTTCTTCTCGACGACGGGTTTCAAAACTACTACTAAGTAGCGTCACTTTCATTATCAAATGGCGCCTGTTATCTGCTTTGAGCAGGAATCTGGCAATCTTCCCTTCTGAAAATATACCTACTTGATAGCCTTCAGCTTTTCGTTTCAAAACACACACTTACTTTTGTCCTTCTTCCCCCAAAATATTTCTCCATAACCTTACTAATTTGGCGTTTCGCATGCAGCTTTCTCACTTGAGTATGCCAACATTACTTTCTTTGACACACTTACTACATTTTTCTTGAAACACCGATCTTCAACCTTTTATATTCCACTTCATGTGTCATGTGTTGAGCGGGTTTTCGATGATATTTAACGTGCAATTGTGATATTTGCATCGCTTCCCATATCTGACCTGTCTTTGCTATCACAGCACCAATGTTTTTCTCTTATGAACAAAACTACATGTGTTCAACTAATTAAAGAAGCAGCCCGTCAACTCTCGCAGCAAGAAACTATGCCGATCACACGTAATGAAAGTAATACAGAACCTAACCTAAATGTATGTTCCATTAACATAGATAAAATATAGCATAGACATTGAAATCTTCTATTGCTTATCAAACTCGTAGCAAGATGCGTTACGACAATAGTAACGCAACCATCTCGTAGAGTAGAACCTTCCATCTAACATTGTTTATCGTGGGGTAACGGGGTAACGAAGTGGTTTCGTTTCCGACTCTCCTACTAAGGGTCCGGGCTCGATTCCCAGCTCTGGAATGGCTATTTTAAGTCAGCCCTATCTACGCGCCACCTCTGACTTGCTATCCCCAAGGCCCAACGTGGCTCGGAGTCCAGGGTAAAAGCTGTAGGTCCTCTCATTGCATCGATATGCTCGTCATCACCCTACCATCGGAGGCAACGGATCCGCCCGCAGTGTGCCTGCACCTCAGAAATGGGTCGTCATCGCTTGGTGGAACGAGGTAACCTTGAACGTCATTGGCCATAAGGGGAGCGTTAGAAATAACGACGACATACTTTATCGTATTTTCGTCGATTCCCTCCACTTGCTTTAACCATCGTATTGAGTCATTATAAAGCTTGGTATATGCGTTGTCTATTAATGTTTCTAGTGCATACCTAATTCAAGTGCCGTCCACAGAAGTCAACAGAGGAGAGAGCAAGATGTTTAGTTTGTAAGTGTCCACATAAAAACCCCAAGACCACGCGACCTGTGAATGCTTAGGGATGTCTTTGAAAATGATACAGGAGTCTTTAGAAAATGCAGTTTCTGAGGAAAGAGCAATGCTGTTGTAAATCATTATTTTTCTTTCTTAAAATCATGAGTGTTTTCTCCTGTTTATGTTGCTAGGATAATTGTTAAAAGGAGGAGAAATAGCATTTCAAGAATACAGACAGTCTAACCAGCATCACCAATTCCTATATTCTCGTATTTGTATTACAGTGCCGGATAATGGTTTCATATACCACATTAAAGTCAGCCGCTGAAAACACTAACCGTAACTTAAATCGCTACAACAGACGTAAAGTGTGTTGTTCGAGTTTATTTAATGAGGAAAAGAAATCTCATACATTGGAAACTTCGCCATGACATCTCAGGTAACACGTAATTAATAGATGTATTAAAAACTTCTATTTTATCATTAATGTTCGATTACATAATGGGATGTAACTTTAGTTGCGGACTCTGCAGTTTTTCATTTTGTCTAGTGGAGGCTTAATTTGAGGGGCATGCTTTCCATGCTTTAAAATCAAATTTATGAATATAAAGTATTCTGTCAGTATATAATAAAATTGTATTCAAACCTTCTCTAGTAATTTTTTATTTTGGACAAATAATTCATACTAATGTATATAATGGGTTACATTGAGACCAAAGATAGCATTTTTAAAGTGTTTGTTTGTATTACCTTTCCACTCAATAAAAGTCACATCGATTATGAAACCCGGTATATAAAATACCTTGTGCCCCAATTGGAAGATGGACTACATTGTATAGCACTACTTTCCTCAAAGAGGGTTTCTAATGGATCACAACATAACAATAACTGAAGTAATTAACTCATTAATCAGCTATTTTGAAAAGTTTTACATAACATGATTTTATAGCCGTTATATTGTTAGTTACAAGATTTCGATTGGATGAATATTTAAGAAGTTCCGCCAAAGTTTGGTTACCTCGAGAACCATGTGAAGGAGGCACAAGTTTATCTAATGATGGACCTTTCACTTATATTTTAATGTTATTAATAAATCAGCTTTACTACCGGTTTTCAAAACTACACATCGCATGCAGGTTGCTCAGAAGTAAGAGGGCGATGAAGTGGAAGAGTTAGGCCGTTGGAAATGGAGATAAAGGGAAAAGGAGATGGCGAGAAAGTGAGGTAGACAGAGAAGAATCTCCGTATTTAATGTAGTAAGATGAGCAGAACTGCGGCTTCTATTAGTTATTAAATAGAACACATTGTATGCTGCATGAGTGTTCCTTACAGAGGCCGATGCCCTGAAGGCGAGCCCTCCAGCTAAGCTAATGGTACGGGCTCGGAACGGAGGATCGCAAATAGGCCATAGTGGCACGTTTTGTTTTTTCGTGACCCCTGGTAGGAAGGGATGAGGGGGAGACCCGAAGGGCAAGGGAGATCCGGGCGACGAGTGCGCAGGAATGTACAGGGTCCTAACGGTTCCAAATAGAACGCATCCGGACGCCGGCCAGCCAGCCCTGTCCACAAGCGACAGAGAGCATCCTTTTTCTCACGACACACCTAAACACCATTGCCGACACTTCCAATCCTCCCCGAAAGAGGGGGGATCCAACCCCTTCAGCTGCCGAGGTGCGGGCGCTGCGGACTCTTAGCACCCCTGCTACTTCTGGCATTACTAGAAGTACGCCGGGCCAAACATCTGAGACATTCGGATTGGGTTGAACTCGGTGGTACAGTGGTTTCGAAACCCATGGGAGCTTGGGTACGTCTGGGCAATGCCTTGGCGGTGTTCTGACACGCCTTAATGTCCTCCGGCACCAACCTGGAAAGCTGGTAGACGGTGGCTAGACATTGTCGCTTCTACCGATGTTCTTAGTCTTGCCCTATGGGGTTTACGGCGTAAGTGTCTGAAATCAGGGGGGCATATAAAGTAGGTACCGTCCTAATGGAAAAGCCCATGGTCAACTTGATCCCTGGACCTAAGAGCCCGGGCCGAGTTGTCAGCCTTAGCTCGTTTGTTCGACTTCCGACCCTGAAACAGACCTAACGGGATGAAGTATGAAGGAAATGATTACTGGAAAGATATGGAGGGATAGTAAATTCGGAAGATGAGAGAAACCACTCCAGCATTCGCCTGACGACCCGGGAAAACCCTGAGAAAACCCATGGGTCAGAGTTGCACCCCGAATGCGAATCGCAAGCGTTACCGTGGCGCCGCCTCGCTCAGTTGTTTGTTGCTTAATGTTCAGAGTTCCGGAAAGGGTACAAAGACTTGTGAAATTTTGAGCAATTATTCTGGCAGAATACTACTAAAGTTTGAGATAGGATTTAGTGTTTCATCGAGAATGAAAACTCACACATATCTAACAAGTTTCCCCGTATATCGTGCCATCATAACAGATGTACAAGTGTACCTTTTATTGTAGGGTGTGTGACAGCAATCGACAAAGTACCTAGGCATGCTCTGCTGTGAACGTATGGCTCTCGCGCACTATTTTTGCCCACTGTAGCACGGTTCTAATTTGTGGCAAGAAAATGTTTGTCTCTTTAGTTCATTACAGTTTCTGTGAACATAGATTCGATATTAGTGCTCTTCTCTTCAACCAGACATGAAACCTTTCTAATGATGTAGAAGACCGAACGCACCGTAAAACTTGTAGATGCGTCTCTCATAAAGGAAACGCATTTATCGCGGAAATTGCTTAGATCTTGATTTTATCTTGAATGTCGACAATAAAGTTTAATGATTCTGAAGCACCACAGCTCATATTTATAAAACAGAGGATATTTCTTTTTTGTCATATTACATTTCTAGGAACAAATTGCAGTCGCAGCAAGATTATCTCATAAAATTATTTACGAGACTAAAGCAGAAGAAAAGACACAAAAATATGAAGTTTGCATTTGAGATTATAAGCTGTTGAAGAAACCGTGTTCCTCTGCAACTGCAGTTTTGGATTTCATAAATGCCCCAGTGATTACCCAGCGACTGCACGAGCTTTGTACACAAAAAGAACCTTATTAGAGAAGGAGGAATTTTTGCTAAAGCGTGGCATTACGAAGTAATTCTGCTGAAGCAATGGTTTAATCCTGTTTACCTTTGTTTTTAAAACCTCTCTACCTACCACAACCACAATGTGCTTTCCCGGTCATCATTCCGCCGCTTCTTAACCTCTGCCCTTAAGTCCATTGTTCTTTTTGCCCTCTGCAATCCCAAGTCTATTTAAGAGTCAAGGACGCAGCACATTTACCCATGGAGGCATTTCCTTATGTATCTATCTGTCTGTGCAAGGACAGAAATGTTTATTCATCGCCACTCTTTACTTTCGGCTGTGATATGTGTTGTCAGGTTTACTCAATGTGTTTGTCCCTGCTCACACTGTTAACCACAGGGTCATCTTCACGGCAGCGGTGAAGTAAACCTTTCAATCAAATATTAGTGTAAGGTCACCTTGCACAGTGAGCCCTTTTGGCCTCAGTGATAACTCGAGATGTTTGTAGTCTGATTCTCTGCATTTTGGGGAAATGGAGCGATTCGTCTCAACATTGCGATGACCTTGACACTTGCTATGCTGTGGGAATCCTGTCCAGGCTTCTCCAGTTGTGCAGTGTACACAGGATCGTGAGGTCCTTGGGACCATCTAAGCAACTAACTGATGGAAAATTAACGGAGTCTGAAGGATCACACATTATATACGGCTGGGGGGAGGAGAGGCGTGACCTAAACCGTGCATCATTCTCACTACTGCACTCTGGCGGTGAGGTCCTTTTTAAAGGAGACAGAGGAAGCAACGACCGTGCAGTGGCTGGAGTTAAAATATCAATCTACAGTGAACCGTAAATACGTAATGTTTTCTGCTTATTGCTTCATCGAAGCTTTCCAAGGATGCCCACTTAAACACAGCACATTCTGTATATACAGGAGCTTAATCCCAAAAATGTATATTGTCGACCCAAGCAAAATGCGGGAATATCAAGAAAACTCTTTATACGCGGTGGAATTAATTAATACACCAAATAATACAATTTCATTGTGGTAGGAAGCTTTATTTCGGCATTTATCAACTTAAATATTGGCTTAAAATGTGATGTAATTCAAGAGGAATGTTTTTGATAATTCTCAGCTGCAGCACGCCAATTTTACGTTTCTAGGACGTTATGGGGTGAAAATACGGCATTTTCACATATAGCTGGCCGCATCCTACACAGCAAATAGTTGCATTTACAGGACACATTTTGAGAAACACTACTGCTGCCCTAAGATTATTCAGTGAACAGCATGCTCCTGGAAGTATCACCTCTTACCTAACCACTATCACAGCTATTGGAACAAAAATAGAAGACCTTTACCATGTTTCTAGATATGCTCACAGGGCAGCGCCAAACAACTGAATGCTCTGTGAGCAAGGCTCTAAGCTAGGCGAGGATGCGATTTTTGTACACTGTCATTTACATGTAAAGTACATTCTTATATCACCTTCTATTATTTCTCTTATCTTTTCCTTTAAATGAAAAGGTCTGTTCATCCCTGTATATCCTTTATTTCATATCGTGTATATCCGCTATTTTACTTGTCTTTGATCTGGTCTTTCTGGCGCCCAGTTTCTCTGAGCACTGGTTTATGGATCGTGCTGCTGTGGCATTAAATATTCTGTTTTTGCTGATTGTGCCTAATGTGCATTTAATGCAGTCGTTTCTAACGCTCCCTATATGACCTATGACCTTCAGGGATACCTCATTCCACCAAGAGATGACTGGACCCATTTCTGTGGTGGAGGCACCCAGCGGGCGGAATCCGTTGCCTCTGATGGTAGGGTGATAATGAGGATGGCGGTGGAATGACAGGACCTACAGCTTTTACCGTGGACTCCGAACCATGTCGGACCTTGGGGATACTTCACATGAGTAAGTTAGAGGTGAAGGCGTGAATAATGCCGACTTAAATCGTCAACCCAGAGCCGGGAGTCGAACCCCAAACCCTCAGTACGAGAGCCGGAAACTAACTATTGTGCTACCCCGGCGCCCTGCATTTAGGTTTTCTAGGTTTGTTTACATATCTTCCGCTGCGCCTGCAATTTCAATCCTTGTTTCTATCTAATGTTTTGTAAAATCCATGTCTCATATTATTTACTGTTTATATATAAAGGTTAAATTTTGTCTTTATTTATTTTTAAAATTAAGACTTAGACATCACATTTATCTCATATTTCACGGTAATAAAATACAATTTAAACGTTGTTTAAGTGTCCAATAATTACCTTCCGATAGAAATTCTGTCACGTTCCGAAATCTAAGTACATTGTCAACAGCGTGTTATTTAAACGAGTTTATCCAAAAAAGAGCGTATTTGAGCAGAAACACTCATAGTTGCCAGGCAATAATGAGGACGTTGACTCTCTGTTCATGGTCACTTCTGCAGCAATAGTTGGCTACTGTGCAGTGTTTGGGGCTATTAGGACCAATGTCGCTGGTGCCAGGCAATACTGAGGACGGTGACTCTCTGTTCATGGTCACTTCTGGAGCAATAGTTGGCTACTGTGCAGTGTTTGGGACTATTAGGACCAATGTCGCTGGTGCCAGGCAATACTGAGGGCACTGGCTCTCTGTTCATGATCCTTCAGAAGCGATGCTGGATATTGTGCAGTGTTTGGGGCTATTAGGACCAATGTCGCTGGTGCCAGGCAATACTGAGGGCACTGGCTCTCTGTTCATGATCCTTCAGAAGCGATGCGTGGGAATTGTACAGTGTTTGGGGCTATTAGGATCAATGTCCCCTGTGCCAGGCAATACTGAGGACGGTGACTCTCTGTTCATGGTCACTTCTGCAGCAATAGTTGGCTACTGTGCAGTGTTTGGGACTATTAGGACCAATGTCGCTGGTGCCAGGCAATACTGAGGACGGTGACTCTGTTCATGATCCTTCAGAAGCGATGCTGGATATTGTGCAGTGTTTGGGGCTATTAGGATCAATGTCGCTGGTGCCAAGCAATACTGAGGGCACTGGCTCTCTGTTCATGATCCTTCAGAAGCGATGCGTGGGAATTGTACAGTGTTTGGGGCTATTAGGACCAATGTCCCCTGTATCAGGTAATACTGAGGGCACTGGCTCTCTGTTCATGATCCTTCAGAAGCGATGCGTGGGAATTGTACAGTGTTTGGGGCTATTAGGACCAATGTCCCCTGTGTCAGGCAATACTGAGGACGGTGACTCTCTGTTCATGATCCTTCAGAAGCGATGCTGGATATTGTGCAGTGTTTGGGGCTATTAGGATCAATGTCGCTGGTGCCAAGCAATACTGAGGGCACTGGCTCTCTGTTCATGATCCTTCAGAAGCGATGCGTGGGAATTGTACAGTGTTTGGGGCTATTAGGACCAATGTCCCCTGTATCAGGTAATACTGAGGGCACTGGCTCTCTGTTCATGATCCTTCAGAAGCGATGCTGGATATTGTGCAGTGTTTGGGGCTATTAGGACCAATGTCGCTGGTGCCAGGCAATACTGAGGGCACTGGCTCTCTGTTCATGATCCTTCAGAAGCGATGCATGGTTATTGTACAGTGTTTGGGGCTATTGGGACCAATGTCGCTGGTGCCAGGCAATACTGAGGACGGTGACACTCTGTTCATGATCCTTCAGAAGCGATGCATGGTTATTGTACAGTGTTTGGGGCTTTCAATATCAATGTTCCTTGCAAACTTTCCTAACTGGTTCCTCCTCTACAAGAGGAGCAATTTCAGCTAGGTACTTAAGAACGTTAATCAGCCGCCCTTGGTTTCTGTGTCCATACAAATATCAGATTATGATCTTATTTGAGTGTCGTTCCTTTGGCAAAGTAAATATGAACTTCTCAGCTATGATTGTTAATAAAATGTATTCAATAATGTGCCTATTCAGGACTAATTAATAATTGCTGCATAAATACAAAATGCCAAAAAAAAAACCAGCAAAAAACTTAAAAAGCAATAGATAGATTGGCTTAGATCTAAAAGCAGGATGATACAGGAGTATCTACTCGTAGTATGTTTCTGCCACGATGGCTTGTGGTCGAATCGATTGACGCTACAAAACCTGGTGGCCTGAAGTGTCGATGGTTCGAAGCTCAGCGGGCAAAAATTAAATGTTTATTTGATAAATTATTACACTCCATCACCATGAGGAGTTAATCCCATGCGCTAATCATGATTACGTACTATTTTTATATTCATATATACTATATCCAGTGCTGGAGGAAAACTTTAGTTGCTTTAATTGTTTCTTAAGTAAAGTCTTAAGCGTAACTTATTTGTAATGTCCATACAATATTGTGGCTTAGAGCTAATGGAATCTCCCACTAAACATTCTAGAACTATCTGGAAACACATTCTGGGGGCGGGAGAAAGAAACTTCCAGAAGATTGTGGTTATCTGCTGATAGCGCTTCTGGTCTTTGCGCCGTTTATCTTTGTTTATTTCCGAGTCCGTGGAAGCGACCTCCCGATAACCTTGGTACAAGTTTGCTGCGTCATAATATTTATGCCAAATAGCTAATCGTAGGTCCCCAGCGGTAATAAATAAACTGGAGAAAAAGTTAAGCTACTTGTTATATAGGACCCGAATCGGAACTTCCACTTCATAATACTGCGAGTATGGTCTTTATACCATTCAGCTATTTGATACCTGGAATTTCAGCACCTTTAAATAACTCGAATCAGTTTTATGCTAGGCAAACTGTTTCCGCCTCAAAACCTTGCTTCTGTGTGACTTTTTAGGCTCCTTAAAGCCTGTAATGGACGTTTTAGTTGTATTAATCAAAATGTACACTCTATTATGTATGCTATTTGAAACTTACAAGGCAAAATTGAAATTGAATCTTTTGCGCCAGAATTGAAATATTAATTTGATTTCCTCTATGTGACGTAAGGGTACAGCCCCAATTTGAGTATATGCCTGCTTCTTAATTGGTTGCTGTAGACAACAGATTCTCTAGTGATTTTGATCCGACATTTTTTGGGGCTGATTTTGATCTTGGACCTCTAGGATAGGTTGTTTCAGAGGTGGATAGGAAGGTACACTGTATCGTGAAATCTCGTCCAGAAATCTGGTTTACTTCCAATAAAGGGAACATGTTTCTGAGAAGACGAACCTAAGGTTTAAAAAACTAGGTTAGGTGAGTCAACTGATATTTGAGAATAATACGAGAATGAATGAGAGAGTTTAAAAAATCACAATATTGGAGAAGCTAACCGTTACAAAAACTACCGAACTTGTGGCTAAACAAGAACGCTTGTAATGTATAAAAACAATCAGTCATCAACGAATTGTGCTGTTTCAGATCATAAGCGCTGGCCTGAAGGGTATTTCAAATAAACGCGTAAATTCAATTAATTATTTTTTGCACTCGCATATCCTTAAACAACATTTTAATTCAAATGCACGGTAACAATTGTTATGTATTTTATAAGCAAATGTTTGTTTTATTTTCTGTTATTAATGACACTAACTTATCAAAAGGCAATAAAGTAGACAAGTTACAGCCTTATTGAATCCTTTGACATAGAAGCCATTAAACCTTACGTAACTAAGGCGATATTTTATCACCAGATATAAGAAGAAACGTTTTAAGATACTCTAAAAGAATACATATTGTGACCGCGCGCGTTACCTACGGTTCGGCGGTGCCATCACATCACGACTCACCTACCTGGTCGGCTGGGTGAGGCTAGTGACCGGTTCCTTAAGGATAATAGTCGCGTAACCAACTCATTATGTGCCACTTCCCCGTAGTGTAGATAATTACTGTTACAGAAGATTCCTTCAAGCCGGTTCTAGTAATTTCCCTTTCTACAACATTCCGGTTTGTATGTGGGGCCGATATAAGAGTCTGCTCTTGCCCGGACAGTAAATTCAGAGTTAATGAGTTATGTAGTGAAAAGAACACAGAGCCAGAGGAGTTAGTTGCAAGTTGCGACTCAGGAGTTCAGTTTTGAGTTGTGACTCAGTATTTCATTTGTAAGCTGTGACTCACAGTTCAGTAGTGAGTTGTGACTCAGCAGTTCGTTTTGAGCTGTGACTCAGCAGTTCAGTTGTGATTTGGTTCGACGGGTCAGTTGTGTTGTGTTCCGATTGCGTGCCAAAAGTGGCTCAAGTGTTACTTTTGTGCTACCCTGAGTGCCCAGTGGTAAAATGTGTTTCGCTGTAACTGGCATTCTCATTTCTTACAACATGGAGCAATCCTCTGCATTGCATGAATCAAACTTAGTATTAGTTTAGTACTTCTAATGTAATTTCAAGCGATGTATATACATTGACACCAGAAAATTCATATAATAATAATAATAATAATAATAATAATAATAATAATAATAATAATATTAATAATAATAATAATAATCGTAGTAGTATTTTTCCTTAACTTGCTCCGTTTTAGGCGCCTACACTACTGCGGAGCACCTGCATGAACTGGCCGGTGCGTGTATGTGCGCATATTATTTACACAAATCGACTGACCAGCCAACTCGTACATGAAAAGTCCTGTATTAACGTAGCCTTATGTAGAGAAATTTGAAGAAAGAAAATTGTGTTCACATTTCAGGTTCGATTGAATTTTCAGAAAGTTAAGCGCTGTTTAAATATGAAGTCTCCTATAATTTTTTAGACTTTAGGCGAACCACTGCACGCACGGAGTTGAAATTTTATAGACAAGAGCTTGATCAAAATTTAGCAACACTTTTGAAATTTGGCTGAATACTGATCAAAATTAAGGTTAGTTTATATGGAGGCCTACTAAAAACTTTTAGGCGAACTACTGCACCTATGGACTTGAAATTTTGTATTCAAGAGTTTGAACACACGTTTTAAATTTGGTTGAAATAGGTACACGTTAAGGGTAGTTAAAACAAGGAACCCTCAAAGCGAGGATGAAGCTGAGTAAGCTTTTGACACCTTGCTAAACGTATATTAGCTAACTGATAACCGTCGGGATGAACTAAATAAGCTGTAATTTTATTACCATTAGAAACAGAATACCTACAACCTTAATGGAATCTAGGGCACGTTGTTAATGGGTTAATACACTCCTAATCCAAACAGGAATTGAGTGGTGGAATGGCATCTGCTCTCGTCTGGCGCACGGGAGACGGGGATTCGATTTCACATCGGATATTACATTTTTAATAAACCTTATTAACCCTTAAATGGGTTAAACGCATGTTTAATTATTTGTGATTATATTGGACATAAGTGATTTTTATTTTAAGTTTATTTCCATGAATTGAGAACTTTGAAATACCTCAAATCCATTGGATACCCTCAAAAGTGACAGGGTTTCTAGGGTATCCCTTAAGATATCTTGACAAGATAAAACGATACAAGAGCTGGTGTAAAATTAAAATCAAAACTTGCTGGTTTATAGTTTTCCAAAACACAGTATCACACAACGTAAGAGTAAAACTCCACTTATGCAGGTAGACCTGTAAAATGCAAACTGCACAATGGTGTATGTGTGACATCAGTTATGTTGGTATTATTTAAATGATGAGAGGCAAATGTAGGTGTTAAATAACACACTGGTGTGCAAAGTCTAAGGACGAAAGTAATCTTCGCATGCTGTGATACTGCCAAGTAACATAGCTCGATGAAACTTGAATCATACATAGAGGTATGCTGCAGTAGGCAACTAAACGAAATATGCAATGAGACGAACAGAAATGCCACTTTTATTCATAGGCCATAAGCTACACTAAAGTCAATACGACATATGATGGCTCTCTAGATTTACAGCAACACATACATGGTGCTTAAAAGGGTGTATGGTCACCACGGACAGCTATGCATGCTCTGCATCGTGCTCCCACGCTGGCCACAAAGTTGCTAAGCAGTTCTTGTGGTAGGGCGTTCCATTCCTCCACGAGCGCTGTTGATAACTGTTTGATGGTCGTTGGTGCATGTGGACTGCTGCAATGCGTCTCCCCAAAGCATCCCACACGTGTTCGATGGGATTTAAATCGGGGGAACGGGCAGGCCAGTCCATTCGCAGAATATCCTCTCGTTCCAAGAGATCCTCCACCTGCGCTGTTCGATGCGGTCGCGCATTGTCATCCATAAAAATGAAGTCAGGGCCGACTGCACTCCTGAAAAGACCCACATGGGGAAGGAGTACAGTATCATAATAACGTTGACCAGTGAGCTTACCGTGTTCAAAGATTTGGAAATCGGTGAGCCCATGCAACATTATGCCCCCCCCAAACCATAACACACGGACCACCAAAACGATCATGTTCAAGGATGTTCCTGGGTTCATTACGTGTTCCCACCTCTCGCCAGATGAGTGTACGTCGAGAATCACTACTTAGACTGAATCTGCTCTCATCCGAGGAGAGCACGCGACCCCATTCCTCGTTGGTTCAATTTTGATGCTCTTGGGACCATCGCAAACGGTGCCACCGATGTGCCGATGTCAATGGACCACAACGTACTGGCCGTCGGGAAAAGGGACCACCTCTGTGTTGTCGCCGTGTCACTGTATATCGTGAGATTGCGTGTCTAGCTGTCCTGTTAAATGTGATTGTAATTCCACCCCTGTTTGACGTGGATTCCTTCTTTCCTGTTGCACAATATAGTGGCCATTTGCTGCTGTAGTTGAGCGTGGTCGACCACCACCTCTCCTTGGGACAGCACTGCCTGTGGTTTGGAAGGTTCCCCATGCACGTGAAACAATGCTGTGAGCAATTCCAAACTCCAGAGCAACACTCGTCACACTTCACCCTTCTTTCAGTTTCTCAATGATTCTTCCCCGTGTGAAGTCCTCCAAATGGTGTCTACGGGCCATGTTGCAATGAAGAACACCACGACAGTGTACCGTAACAGCTCGCTAAGTGCCACACACCGTCTTGTCGTGTTTCGTCAACTGCCTCGTGTTGCGGGACCAGACACATTTGGCACTATAGGCTCGCTACACTCACGCCATGTGACGTCCAGCTTTCTCTGTACGCGTGAGAGACCTCTGGCAACATGCTCCCGCACCTTCATCTACTTCCACCAAGTAGTTCATTTGTTATGTTACTTTACCCATCTCGTCCTAGGTTTTGCACTTCAGTGTAGTAGATTGCGATACAGGATAATGACGAAACGACACGGCCCCGTAGATACACGATAGTGAATAATACTAGTAATTACGTGAAAATAAAATTAATTATTGTCAGCTGCTCAAAAGCAGCATTCAAGGTCGACCGCGCTAGCCTCTGAGAACTACTGATCGATTAGTCAGGTCTGGTAGCGCTGACCAAGTCAATAAACTAAAGGTGACATGGTTGCTTGCGCCGAAAGTTATATTTAAATGCTACATGTAGTAAAGTGTAAGTAAAGTTTAACAAGTAAGGGGAAGTAGAGACGGTAAGATTTAAAGGGTAAAATTCAACTATCAAATGTGATTATATTACATGTCTGCAACAATAAATATACTTATCAATAGTTGCAGGATTAAATACTTTTTATTAACTTCCGCGGTAGAAATGTAAAACGCACATAGTGAAGGAATTTCAAATACCCACATACGAAGGATTGAGCGGGAAGTGGATAAACAAAAACAATGTAAACAAATGCTAAGCAAGTATTCATAGATGTAACTTATTTGAAATTGATAGAAAAGTACGATCTTTAGTATTCCTTCCTAAAATGTCTAGTAAATTCTAGAACACAATGCTGCGAACGCACCTGAAACTAACGCTACCCGTACATTTAAGATGTTTTCTTCTAAATAAGCTATGTTTCTCCCGTAAGTCTCGCACGCACCCTTATATTAACAGAAGCATCCATTATACGGAAAGTTAATGTTACTGCTGAGGTAGTCGTTGAGAAGTTCGGTCAGATACTCTGCAGCTTGTGAAATGTTATTGTGAAGGAAGACACATTTTCTTTCGGCTTCTCTCGCCTCTGCCTGTATGTATCTGTAGCACTCTAGAAATTGTCTACAGTTTTGCACGTACTTAGATTTAAGAATACTATAACTGATTTATGGCTTAAAAATCAATTTTAATTATCTTTTTTGAAAAATGATACATGCTGAAGGTTTCACTCGTATATGGTATTTTCAGAATCTAGCAATTTAGGGGTCTTAAATGGACTGTACGATTGTCTTGAACGTATTGTAAAATGTGGAAGCATCACAATATTCACAGCTTGGACCTGGTGTAGGAATAGGGAACACAAGAGAGGTTGTTCCAGGATTATCCTCAGTATAACATCATTGTCTTTAACCGCAGGGTGACATGAGCTTCAAAAGAGGTACATCGTATTCATGTAAAGTCATACATAATTGCGTTGTTTTGTATATTACAATAAAGTGGGTTTCGCAATTGAACGTTTGAATAGTTCATCGCCCCATTATAAGTAATATTGCACTTTATATATGACACATTTGCAGCGGAATGTAAATCAGAATCGCCTTCCAATATCTTTAGCTACAATATACTTAAAATAGGCCCAAGTTTTAATTGTATTATTTTAATCTATATCGAATTTCACCTTTGAATCGCGCAACATAAATTCTTTCCTGTGGTTGTTTTAAAATGACACAGTACACTATAAACAATGGGCTATTACACATAACTAAATTGCACACACCACACTACATATATAGATAACATTTTCCAAGTGAGGTTGCTCAGGGTCCACCGGCCTAAGTCTCGCATTCGGAAGATCCGGAGTTCAAACCGCGAGATCGCTAGCTCTTCCCACTGATATTCTTTTTTCGTGACATTCCCTAGCCATTTAGGAAATGTTGGGATAAATTCTCATAAATTAGGATTTTCCGTCTCTTATTCCTTCTTATTTCACTTCCGTCTTCACCTTTCAGAGTTGCAGGGCCGGACGCAGTTCAAGTGGTGTGCGGCATATGGTGGAGGACCGCTCTGGAGGTAAAGTTACATACTGGCGTCTGGCTTACAACGCTCTTTCCGAACCTGTGCGTCTGGATAGTGGCTTTGTGTGAACCTTCTGTTCGAACCTGTGCGTCTGGATAGTGGCTTTGTGTGAACCCTCTGTTCGAACCTGTCCGTATGAATAGTGGCTTTATGTGAAACCTCTGCTCGAAACTGTCCGTCTGGATAGTGGCTTTGTATGAACCCTCTGTCCGAACCTGTCCGTCTGGATAGTGGCTTTGTGGGAACATTCTTTCCGAACCTGTGCGTCTGGATAGTGGCTTTGTGTGAACCCTCTGCTCGAACCTGTCCGTCTGGATAGTGGCTTTGTGTGAACCCTCTGTTCGAACCTGTGCGTCTGGATAGTGGCTTTGTGTGAACCCTCTGCTCGAACCTGTCCGTCTGGATAGTGGCTTTGTGTGAACCCTCTGCTCGAACCTGTGCGTCTGGATAGTGGCTTTGTGTGAACCCTCTGCTCGAACCTGTCCGTCTGGATAGTGGCTTTGTGTGAACCCTCTGTTCGAACCTGTGCGTCTGGATAGTGGCTTTGTGTGAACCCTCTGCTCGAACCTGTCCGTCTGGATAGTGGCTTTGTGTGAACCCTCTGTTCGAACCTGTCCGTCTGGATAGTGGCTTTGTGTGAATCCTCTGTCCGAACCTGTCCGTCTGGATAGTGGCTTTATGGGAACATTCTTTCCGAACCTGTGCGTCTGGATAGTGGCTTTGTGTGAACCCTCTGCTCGAACCTGTGCGTCTGGATAGTGGCTTTGTGGGAACATTCTGCTCGAACCTGTCCGTCTGAATAGTTGCTCTGCGTGAACCTTCTGCTCGAACCTGTCCGTCTGGATAGTGGCTTTGTGTGAACCTTCTGTTCGAACCTGTCCGTCTGGATAGTGGCTTTGTGTGAAACCTCTGCTCGAAGCTGTCCGTGTGAATAGTGGCTTTGTGTGAACCCTCTGCTCGAACCTGTCCGTCTGGATAGTGGCTTTGTGTGAACCCTCTGTTCGAACCTGTCCGTCTGGATAGTGGTTTTGTGTGAACCCTCTGTTCGAACCTGCCCGTCTGGATAGTGTCTTTGTGTGAACCCTCTGTTCGAACCTGTCCGTCTGGATAGTGGCTTTGTGTGAAACCTCTGCTCGAAGCTGTCCGTGTGAATAGTGGCTTTGTGTGAACCCTCTGTTCGAACCTGTCCGTCTGAATAGTTGCTCTGCGTGAACCTTCTGCTCGAACCTGCCCGTCTGGATAGTGGCTTTGTGTGAACCCTGTGTTAGAACCTGTCCGTGTGAATAGTGGCTTTGTGTGAACCCTCTGTTCGAACCTGTCCGTCTGGATAGTGGCTTTGTGTGAACCCTCTGTTCGAACCTGTCCGTCTGGATAGTGGCTTTGTGTGAAACCTCTGCTCGAAGCTGTCCGTGTAAATAGTGGCTTTGTGTGAACCCTCTGTTCGAACCTGTCCGTCTGAATAGTTGCTCTGCGTGAACCTTCTGCTCGAACCTGCCCGTCTGGATAGTGGCTTTGTGTGAACCCTCTGTTCGAACCTGTCCGTGTGAATAGTGGCTTTGTGTGAACCCTCTGTTCGAACCTGTCCGTCTGGATAGTGGCTTTGTGTGAACCCTCTGTTCGAACCTGTCCGTCTGGATAGTGGCTTTGTGTGAAACCTCTGCTCGAAGCTGTCCGTGTGAATAGTGGCTTTGTGTGAACCCTCTGTTCGAACCTGTCCGTCTGAATAGTTGCTCTGCGTGAACCTTCTGCTCGAACCTGCCCGTCTGGATAGTGGCTTTGTGTGAACCCTCTGTTCGAAGCTGTCCGTCTGGATAGTGGCTTTGTGTGAACCCTCTGTTCGAAGCTGTCCGTCTGGATAGTGGCTTTGTGTGAAACCTCTGTTCGAACCTGTCCGTCTGGATAGTGGCTTTGTGTGAACCCTCTGTTCGAAGCTGTCCGTCTGGATAGTGGCTTTGTGTGAAACCTCTGCTCGAAGCTGTCCGTCTGGATAGTGGCTTTGTGTGAACCCTCTGTTCGAAGCTGTCCGTCTGGATAGTGGCTTTGTGTGAACCCTCTGTTCGAACCTGTCCGTCTGGATAGTGGCTTTTTGTGAAACCTCTGCTCGAAGCTGTCCGTGTGAATAGTGGCTTTGTGTGAACCCTCTGTTCGAACCTGCCCGTCTGGATAGTGGCTTTGTGTGAACCCTCTGTTCGAACCTGTCCGTCTGGATAGTGGCTTTGTGTGAAACCTCTGCTCGAAGCTGTCCGTGTGAATAGTGGCTTTGTGTGAACCCTCTGTCCGAACCTGTCCGTCTGGATAGTGGCTTTGTGGGAACATTCTTTCCGAACCTGTGCGTCTGGATAGTGGCTTTGTGGGAACATTCTGCTCGAACCTGTCCGTCTGAATAGAGCTCTGCGTGAACCTTCTGCTCGAACCTGCCCGTCTGGATAGTGGCTTTGTGTGAACCCTCTGTTCGAACCTGTCCGTGTGAATAGTGGCTTTGTGGAAACCCTCTGCTTGAACCCGTCCATGTGAATAGTGGCTTTGTGGGAACCCTCTGCTCGAAACTGTCCGTCTGAATAGTGGCTCTGTGGGAACCCTCTGCTTGAACCCGTCCATGTGAATAGTGGCTTTGTGGGAAGCCTCTGCTCGAACCTGACCGTGTGAATAGTGGTTTTGTGGGAACCCTCTGCTCAAACCTGTCCATGTGGATAGTGGCTTTGTGGGAAGCTTCTGCTGGAAACTGACCGGGTGGATAGTGGCTTTGTGGGAACCCTCTGCTCGAACCTGACCGGGCGGATAGAGACCTTGGAGGAACTCCCCTGCTCGAACCTCTCTCTGTGGATAGAGGCCTTGCGGGAACCCCTCTGCTCGAACCTCTCTGTGTGGATAGAAACCTTGCGGGAACTCCTCTGCTCGAACCTCTCTGTGTGCATAGAGGCATTTGAGGAACCCCTCTGCTGAAATCTGTGCGGATACAGGCCTTGCAGGAACCGTGCTCGAAACCGTCCTTGTGGATAGGGACCTTGCAGGAACTGTGCTCGAAGCCGTTCTTGTGGATAGGGACCTTGCAGGAACTGTGCTCGAAGCCGTCCTTGTGGATAGGGACCTTGCAGGAACTGTGCTCGAAGCCGTCCTTGTGGATAGGGACCTTGCAGGAACTGTGCTCGAAGCCGTTCTTGTGGATAGGGACCTTGCAGGAACTGTGCTCGAAGCCGTCATTTTGGATAGGGACCTTGCAGGAACTGTGCTCGAAGCCGTTCTTGTGGATAGGGACCTTGCAGGAACTGTGCTTGAAGCTGTCCTTGTGGATAGGGACCTTGCAGGGACTGTGCTCGAAGCCGTTCTTGTGGATAGGGACCTTGCAGGAACTGTGCTCAAAGCCGTCCTTGTGGATAGGGACCTTGCAGGAACTGTGCTCGAAGCCGTGCTTGTGGATAGGGACCTTGCAGGAACTGTGCTCGAAGCCGTCCTTTTGGATAGGGACCTTGCAGGAACTGTGCTCGAAGCCGTCCTTGTGGATAGGGACCTTGCAGGAACTGTGCTCGAAGCCATTCTTGTGGATGACCTTGCAGGAACTGTGCTCGAAGCCGTTCTTGTGGATAGGGACCTTGCAGGAACTGTGCTCGAAGCCGTCCTTGTGGATAGGGACCTTGCAGGAACTGTGCTCGAAGCCGTTCTTGTGGATGACCTTGCAGGAACTGTGCTCGAAGCCGTTCTTGTGGATAGGGACCTTGCAGGAACTGTGCTCGAAGCCGTCCTTGTGGATAGGGACCTTGCAGGAACTGTGCTCGAAGCCGTTCTTGTGGATGACCTTGCAGGAACTGTTGTCGAAGCTGTTCTTGTGGATAGGGACCTTGCAGGAACTGTGCTTGAAGCTGTGCTTGTGGATAGGGACCTTGCAGGAACTGTGCTCGAAGCCGTCCTTGTGGATAGGGACCTTGCAGGAACTGTGCTCGAAGCCGTCCTTGTGGATAGGGACCTTGCAGGAACTGTGCTCGAAGCCGTCCTTTTGGATAGGGACCTTGCAGGAACTGTGCTCGAACCTATCCATGCATACATCTAAAGTGTCCAGAATAAAAGAAAATTAAGATTATGAAGAGATAGCCACCCTTCTCAATATAAGGTAGTACATAAAAGCGAAATTTCTTGTGCGTATATGGATATTTGCGTACGTTTGTGTATGTGTGTGCGCATTGCAGCATTTTCTGTTTCTAAAACTTTATCTACCGGTTGCGAACGGAGAAGGAATTCCATACTGCGACCATTGGCTGGCCTATTGCGCCTTTATGATCTCCATAAGCAGGGGAAGGTTACGGAGCACAGAGGATGGCCACATATTGTGGCGGCAGGGTAACGTAAGTGGGGCCCTTAGCATTTCCAGATCTGATACTTGACAGCTTCTCAGTACCTGAACATCTCTACAGGCCAGCAGCTAATAATGCAGCAGCAGCATCATTTGCTATTTTCTTATTTTCAATGCGTTCTTGTTTCAGTCACGTATTCTGTTCGTGCAAAAATTACTTGCAATGTTTGAAGCAGAGACAAGAAATATTGGCCCCAATACCCTCAAACACTGTACATAATGTAGCTTAAAGTAACACATTCGTGTTTGTCTGCCACGCAATCCTTGAAAGTGTGGTACCTGCCACCACCAACCCACCCCCCTCCCAAAGGTGAAATAGGCGCTATAGTCAAGTACAGGCTTGGGAATTGTAATCCTTATGGGTCCCCAACTTACTCATTACATTTTATAAGCAGAACATGCCGAAATACCAGAACAAAGCGTTCAGTAATCGCCTGCTCTTATAATATGTATTTTATAATCTTAATGCACTCTAGCATTAGAAACAGGCTGTAACTGGAGTCACTATCGTGCATAATTGGCTCATTATGACACACGTGCGAGTAATAGGAATGACATATTTCATTCAGCCATGACGTAATACCGTATTCCAATTTGCAGGGATGTTTAGAAGGAAGATGGAACATGTTTGTGATATTCTTTTATCTGAACAGCGAAGATGCAAAAACCTTTGTGGATTATTGCATATAGAGTAATTAAGATCCGAATTACTGTGCTGATAATAGTGTTTCGGCCCGAGGTTATCGGGAGGTCGGCGTCAGGCAGTCGGATATAAATAACGATAAGTAGCGCTCGCCAGCTTAAACACCGGTAGAGCTATCGGCAGATAACCAGAGTTTTCTAGAAGTTTCTTGCCCCACTCTCCAGAACGAGTGTGGAGCTAGTTCTAAAATAATCTGTGGAAGATTACATTGCCTATATAAGCGAGCGCTATAGCGGGGGGAGTCAGTCAGCAAGCGAGTTGCTATGTGCGACCAGGAGTGGCATTCTCCGAGTGAGTTTTGTGGCGACTGCTGTGGCTGGTGCTGCTGCAGAGCGTGAGATCGTGTTCGACTCCTCAGAGAGTGAACCGTCCGGAAGAAGAGACTACAAGCTTATCTTAGGCTGTATCACAGTCCGTAACACTTCCTCACTTCTCTTCCAGGAAGATAATGCATGCAATTGGCTGCCTTGTTTATCGGTTCAGCAGCCAGGTAACAACAAATGAAATGTAGGGCGAAACTGACCCTCATTTACGTACAAATGACGACCTCTCGCTTATGTCAGCCATGTATGCCGAATTATTATGAGTTATTATTAACTTAATATGAACAATTTTTGCACTTGCTGTCGTTCACGCGACATTCACACGTGCCAAAATCATGAAGCTTATCCACTTGTTGCATAAATAACTATTAAATTGCTGTAATTTTATTCCTGCAATGCTTGGGATAATTATAATCATAGGACGTTAATTTTGTCAGAGCAGCTTTAGTGAGCATCCGTTCAGAAATATGCAGTAGTCGTAGGAAAGGATAGGACTAGTCAACGGATGAGACATCTAGCACCTCGACCCAATGGATCTCTCCCCGGGAGGAACGGATAGGGTGAGAGAACCACAGGAGACATATGGGTTGCAGAGCGAGACCGGCGCAAGTCAACAGAAACGCGCAGTCGCAGCCTTGACCACCCGGCCACGGAAGGGTTTCTTGGAGACGTCTCTCTTGTGGGACCGGGGAAAAAAGACCCAGCAGTGGAGGGTCGACAATTTCCCTCTAGCAGAGACAAGAAGAAGTTCCAAATTGTAAGCTTCTGCGCCATCTACCCGATACCGACCGAACTACAGCTTCGGAGTCAATGAAATAAGAGGAAATGGGCGAGAGAGGAAATCCGTAGTAGAATACATCACTCCAGCATTCGCCTTTGTCAACCAGGGAAAACCACGAAGAAACCATGGTCAGAGTGGGCGGCCACCGAGGATCGAGTCCGGGACCTCCCGAATGCCAGCATCTTTCTCGGTGTGATATGGCATAAGCCAGAGTAGGATTTATTGTACGCTTGAGGACAGAGAGAGAGAGAGAGAGAGAGAGAGAGAGAGGTTGGAAGGGAATGATCTGTCGCCATTGTTGCGGGCATGTAAGAACACTCAGTTTGAACAGGTTTTGCTTCCATGACCGAAATGTTACATTTTATTGCCTTTAATTCCTGCAGTTGTTATCCATATTCTGTTTTATTGCATGTGTCCTCAAACCTGTTGGGTAAACACAAGATAAAAAAAAACTGATATGAAGTTATACGAATTTCTCTAAGCCTTACCAGTGATGCATCTTCTATATATAGGAATTAAAAGCTAGGTCCCTTTAGGAGCTTCCTGCAGGCCTCATACAGGAGGCCGAGACAAAAGCTGTTGGAGAAACAGAGTCGATTTATATGAACCAATAACCCATGAGAAACAAAGAAGGATCACATGGCATTTAGAAATCTGAAAAAGTAACCCTAGTTTCCTTACAGAAACTTTGGAGGGTTTTAAATGTGAACTCTAATTGCTTCTTTTCTCCAAGCCGTTACTTTTACGAATAAAATGTTCCACATGAAAAAATATTATTAAACACAATATTTATTTCTGTGCCTCCGCCATTGAATTAATCATAGCAAACCTAACTACCACAGAGCCTTCAGCATTCCATTTCCTGCAAAAGAAAAAGCAGTACAGAAAAGTTATACGAAGGTTTTAATTGTTTGATACTCAACAATGCCTGAATATAAGTTTCGGAGGCATAGAACTAAACTTTGCTATTCTCTGTCCGAACAAAGGTGCTGAGAAGAATCCACGAGCATCAAATTTTCAAACCAATATTTTTTTTTACAATAGACCCCTATTTTTCCGCATTTAAAGGTAAGGGTTGGTAATATAAACGTGAAAATGTATTTGAAACAATGGACTTGGAGGAAATATGTTTTGATAACCCTGAACCCAAATAAGCATTTTTACAAAAAGGTGTGTAAGTGTCTCACTGCGTGTTTGTGTGTCTGTGTATGTCCCCATGTGTCTGTGTGCGTCTATGTGTGCCTGTGAACAGCATAACTTAGGAACAAAAGTCCATTAAAAACCAAATTTAGTAATTAAGTTCAGCACCTTCCAAGGATGCGACACGAGAATTTTCAAGAAAATCCCCACCCTAAACTATCCTTTAGTTGGAAAATGTTTCGAAAATTTGGATTTTCTCGAAAATGGCTCTAACGATTTTTATTAAGGTATCGTATGTTTAAGATATTTTCTTGTAAAATGAAATGTATATTTTGAATTTTCTGGGAATAGTCTCTGAAGTCCTCTTCATTCTGAATGACTTTTGCATAACTGGTAAACCGTAAGAGAGAGAGACAATATCTTATTGCACAAAGAATGTAAATCTCGTTAAAATAATTTGTGCCATGTTTTTGAGTTAATCATTTCCGAGATTTTCCTTGTTATTGATTTGAATTTTCAAATTCTATACATTTCTCAAATGGGAAGCCGTTATTCGTTTTCTTTCCTTCTTTTCATCGCAAGCGCTTGTTACTACGAAAGAAACGCTTGAATGTGGCGTTTGCAAGATGTAACTATGCACTTCTTGTTTGCATGGAGAAATCAATTTACTACGAATGTAAACATCTGTGGTAACGTAATTGAATATATATTTTGTGAATGTTTTATTGTGGTAATGCAAAGAGAACGGAATTTCAAAGTCATTACTTAGCCACCAACTCTATAAAGATTTCACTATCGTTTAAGCCTACTGTATTCCCCTACAAGGAAATATGTAATAAAACCATTTCTACAAATGTTTATCTCGATTAACAGGAAGTAGATAGAGGAATAAGACTTTGTAATAATAGTTGGTTGAAGAATGGGCAGAGAAAGCCAAGTGAATGTAACACATAATATGTTTTTAATGTGTTGATTATTTGTTCGTAGTTGTCAAAATATTTATTTCTTTTGAAATCTCGCTATGAAATGTTTGGAATAAAATGCAATTGTTCAAGTCGGGTAATTTGCCTGGACATTAAACGAGTAAACATGTTTAAGTACATTACACTACCACTAACCACAGCACGACGTACTGAAGATATCGGATTAACTTTCTCCGCGCCAGAGGGATCGGTATGAATAAAAATACTTACAATGACTTTCTCTCTACGGACCAAATCAAGTTATCTTTGCTGGGAGCTGGGCCGTTAGAGCACGCGGATCGACGGACAGGGGCTGCAACCAAAATATCGATTAGGGGCAAGCCCCTTGTTGGACTGGAACCCGCATCTTGTGAAGTTTGAGAGTGTGTTTTGTGTTATACGTGCCCACTGTCCAGCTGCAAGCCTCACCGGTTCAAAAGAGATCAACAGACAGTTTGGACTTTATAACGTCGTCATGTCCAATCTCGATAAATTGGATGGCGACGGTGCAAATAAATACGTCATGTGCGGATGTTCAGGTTTTCGTCTTCTGATAACTTTTGTTAGGATGTTAAAATACCAACTTCCATTATTATGTGGCAAGTACTGCATGCCTAAGCGCGACCACAAACAGAAGTCATGGTTCTGGGCCTTCATTTCGCCACTATTTCTGATCATTTGGAAAATATCATCTGGGAGACCATGGATTTCAAACTGATATAAAATATTATTTTTTTACAAATCGGTTACACGTTTTTAAACACGAACGTCTTAACCGAGTTGTCGCTGAGGAACATCCTTTGAGTGGACTCCGCGAAGCCACGAGATATGGATCTCTTTGGCTTTTTATGGATTAATAAATAACACAGCATTTCAGCGATATTACTCGTTGGGCCTATATATATATATATATATATATATATATATATATATATATATGATGCTATGTGTTATATAACCAGTGATTTTATTGCCAACTGTTAAAGACACTTCGGACTTCACTGAAATTCACCTCCGGGGTTATAATAATAAGTGAGTGTTTGCGCACGCAGGATTGTTCAACAAAATTCAGTTCGTAGACTGGAGACGTGAGATAGTTCTGCGAAGAAGGAGGATAACAGAGATATGGAATTTTGGATTTTGTCTTACTTTTTCCCATTACTGAAAGGTTCAAGAAAGAAGAAAAACCCTAAATTCGACCTTACTATTATTTTCTCAATAGAATAAACTCCAAAATCTCATGTTAGTCAATCAGTCAGTTCAAAAAACAATAAAATACAGTGTTCGGACAAATAGTGAATATTCCTGAAAACCTAAATTCCTCCATTCTTCCCTCTTTTCGCTCTTTCTTTGGTTTCTTCATATGAACCATTCTTCTTATAATTTGTTAATCATCTAGCATATTTTAATGCTACGAATCCATTCAACACTCCTTCCAGTGAATGTTTAACAAAGAGTTTCTTCTCATTCAATATTCCAGTCAATTTCTCTTATCTTTCTAATCATATTAAGCATTTTTCTTTCCTCAAAGTACTTTCACGTGTCCCATTTTCTCTAGATATTCATTTCAAATTCTTCCAATCAATATTTCTCACTTCATCACAAAGTTAAATTTCCATACAATCCTATGCAAATCTGTCAATATTAACGATTGGCTTCCAGAATATGTCTATCAATCGTACGGAGTTCTGAATCTCGATCAACGCAGGTTCCGCTCCCCAGCCACCTGCCTACTAGCCTGTCTGCCTTCCGAACAATCTCTGCCCAATCACCTGCTTACCAACCTTTCTGCCTTCCCAACAGTCTCTCCTCAGTCACCTGCCTACCAGACTGTCTGCCTTCCTAGCAGTCTCTCCCAAGTCACCTGCCTAACAGCCTGTCTGCCTTCCCCACAATCTATCCTCAGTCACCTACCTACCAGTCTGTCTGCCTTCCCAGAGGTCTCTCCCCAGTCACCTGACTACTGGCCTGTCTGCCTTCCCAACAGTCTCTCCTCAGTTACCTGCCTACCAGCCTGTCTGCCTTCCCCACATTCTATCCTCAGTCATCTACCTACCAGTCTGTCTGCCTTCCCAGAGGTCTCTCCCCAGTCACATGCCTATCAGCCTGTCTGCCCTCCCAACAGTCCCTCGCCAGTCACCTGCCTACCAGCCTGTCTGCCTTCCGAGTAGTCTCTCTCCAGTCACCTGCCCACCAGCCTGTCTGCCTTCCGAGTAGTCTCTCCCCAGTCACCTGCCTACCAGCCTGTCTGCCTTCCCCACATTCTATCCTCAGTCACCTACCTACCAGTCTGTCTGCCTTCCCAGAGGTCTCTCCCCAGTCACATGCCTATCAGCCTGTCTGCCCTCCCAACAGTCCCTCGCCAGTCACCTGCCTACCAGCCTGTCTGCCTTCCGAGTAGTCTCTCTCCAGTCACCTGCCCACCAGCCTGTCTGCCTTCCGAGTAGTCTCTCTCCAGTCACCTGCCCACCAGCCTGTCTGCCTTCCGAGTAGTCTCACCCCAGTCACCTGCCCACCAGCCTGTCTGCCTTACGAGTAGTCTCTCCCCAGTCACCTGCCCACCAGCCTGTCTGCCTTCCGAGTAGTCTCTCTCCAGTCACCTGCCCACCAGCCTGTCTACCTTCCGAGTAGTCTCTCTCCAGTCACCTGCCTACTAGCCTGTCTGCCTTACGAGTAGTCTCTCCCCAGTCACCTGCCCACCAGCCTGTCTGCCTTCCGAGTAGTCTCTCTCCAGTCACCTGCCTACCAGCCTGTCTACCTTCTCAACAGTCTCTGGTCTGCATTCTTTCGCGAATATGATAAGACTGATGAGTTTAGAGCGACGTATTTTTATGTATAAATGTTATTATAAATACGAATCACTTCGTTTTCTTCCTGAGGAATTTATTCAGAAGTTCTACGAGTAATAAGCTTCTTCCAGAACTGCGATGCACCATGTTGTGCATCATTTCAGTGGAGGTGCGTTTCCCCAAATATTTATGTGAACATTCACAACACTCGGTAATGGTGCTCTGAAAATTGAAAAAGTATTCAATACATTCCTTTTTATATTCGATAATTTTGGGTTTATTGTACGATTAGCATAAGGCGCATAATTGAAATTGTATACAAGAGAATCCTCTTAATGTTAGACAATTTGGAGTTTGGTGTGACAAATAATCGCTCCCATTTGTTTCACGAGGAGACGTAAATGGTAAGAGCTACTCGTATGACATTCTTACACAATTTTTTAATCAGTTGACGAAAGATGGTACGTTATATGACTGATCTCAACAAGATTCTCCACTGCTCACACAGCAGAAGAGTCCATGGAAAAATTAGTGTTGAATTTATTTAACTCTTCTTAGCTCTTATATTTTCCCACTTATGAAAAAAAACGGACTTCATAGACCCTTAGAGGAAATTTAGTATGTTCAGTATATCACAAGAGCATTTAATAGGTTATACTTTAAGCCATGAATTTTGGAATCAGTAGGCAGTTAGCAAACTTGGTGCACCTAGTGCAATGTCGGGTTTAAGGTCATGGCACACGTAGTGTAACATAGGGACGTGTACAATCATTGTTGCGAATGCTCAGAATGAAAAATACCCATTTACGTTATTATGTGGCGTTGGCATTGTATGAGTAGGCACGACTAGAAACAGGACTCACAGGTGGGTTAGGGTTCACAGCCTTGATGCTCCAATTTCAGGGGTGGACAGGTAACTTACAAGTGTGGGTTTTAAAGACGAAAGTATTATTACAGGCACGACGTGTGCGTTCGTTTAAGGCGACCGTTCGGCGAATTCTAAATAATATACAGTTTCTTACAATGATTTGATTTTTACCTTGAATTACGTATGTTAATAGGAGTTGTGGTATAAAAGTTGATGTTGGTACGTGAAACGCTTTAAAAACAACGATTTCTTAAAAATAATTTCAAGGATTTCCCAAAAAGTACTCTTAAGACTGAATTCTCCATTCTTTGCCATACAATTTTCATTTGTTTTGGCATGCAACCTAATATTTAGTCGGAATAAATGAATAAAGGGAAGTACTATGAATCAGTATCACACATAGAAAATATAAATTTTCCCTTCTTTATGTATATTAAAAGCTTATAGTAATTGTGTTCACATAATTGAGCATACGAGACGGCCTGCATCTTAGAACAAATATTAGATATAAGGTTTTAGCTGGTATATACTGGGAAGACTTCGTGCAAACTTTCAGTCATAATTTTAAAATTGCATAAAAGGAACATTTTATATGAAAGCAGACGTCCGAAGTTCTAAAGCCAGAAAAATCAATTAAAAGTCACAGATGATAATGCCGACCCATGGTAAGATGCATTTCAATTGTCACTTGGGCTAACTTTCGCACGTATGACAAGAGTAACTATATCAAAATATTATGACTTAGTCCAGTTTTTCCACTGTCACTCTCTCTCTCTCTCAGTTCTCACTGACACCGTTTCGGTTTTAGGTAGTTCACCTCTCTCACACTTCCACTTCACTAGTGAACTAGTTCAATTCTCCGTCACTTCACTTTCTTCTTGATGCAGCCTCTTCACGCCGGACGGTTCAATTTACTTGGGAGTCGTCGAACACAAGCCCTCCACAACTGTCGCTCCGCGGTAGCACTCGCTGCACGTCACAGAAGCCGTCACCAACTTGCTCGGAGAATCGCTCCTGATGTAGCACCAGAAACGCAGTCGCTAACTTGCTGGCACACTGACTGACTCAACTCAACTTTGCCGCACCCGACTCACAACTTGACACGCACTGACTCGCGACTGCCCCACTACCCGCGAGAACGCTCGCTTATACAGGCAGCGGAATCTTCCAAATAAGGCTCTCAAACCTTCTAGAACTATTTCGACACACTTGCTAAAGGAGGGGGGGATAAAGCTGCCAGGAAGTTCTAGTTATCTCCTGATAGCGCACCCGATGTTAACGCTGGCAAGCGGCATTATCGCTGTTTACTTCGACCGCTCGGCGCCGACCTCCCGTTAACCTTGGGCCATAGTCGCTGCGTCACACAGCTCCCTCCTCAGAGCTGTTCGTACAATCTGTAAGAAGACGATCACAGTGAACTACCACCAGTTCCCCCTCTTGGGGCCGACATTGGAAGCGCGACGGGGGCCCAGAACCTGTGGCAAGAATGTAACATGGAAGGAACAATCTCTTCACGTCGCTTCGAAGATGCAACCAATAGTATTGGTTCCGTAGCTTCTTCGGTGTCTGGTTCGCCTCCAGGTGCCTCCCGGTATTGCTGGCATGGATTTTCTCCACCGTTTTCTTCGGAAGCACCAGCTGTTCCACCCGAGTCCATCTGGTTACGAGCTCCCACATTTATTTCGGCACACCGTTCCTGACTACCAAGGAGTGCCACCGCGTCCAATAGCTCTCACAGCTGGGGCCTCTGGGAGAAACATTCGCCCATGCGGGTCGTACGCCAGATTCTTTATACTTTAGGATCGACCTTATGCCTCGATCCACCAGCTGCTCCCTCTTCAAGGTCTCTTCTCCCAAATTAACTACAGGTCACATCGTGACTGGTTGTAGAGCTGCAGCACTCTCCGTGGCCCGGACGCTCGTCCGTTACAGCCTCTATCATCCTCTTATTTTCTTTCATATGCCGGTCTAGCCGTTTTCCTTGCTGATCTAGACGCTCCTCCACCGCATTAAAGTCACCTTCCACATCATATTTAATTTCCTTTAACGCCTTTGCAAAGTCGTCCTTCAGGGTTTTCATGGATGCATTTATCTCAGATTTTATAGAGTTGATGTCACCAACGAGATCGGATTTCAATTTCTTAATTTTGGTTTTCGCACTCTTAATTTCCGTCACCACCTTGTCCATATCTGGTTCCATTTTTGTCTCCATCTCCAACATTCCAGATTTTACCTTCTTCACTTCAGTTCCTACCTTGTCCATTTCGGATTTCATTTTTGTCTCCATCTCCTCCATTTTGGCCAATAATGGCTTTTTAATCTTCAATCCCACTCCTCATATCAGCGTTACTTCGTTCAACTGTCACTGTATCGTTTTATGTGGTTCAGCTTCACTGGGAGTTCACTTCACCAATGTCACTTCACTAAGGTGAACCAGTTCAATTCTCCGTCACTTCACTTCCTTCGCGATGCAGTCTCTTCACGCTAGGCAGTTCACTTTATTCGGGAGTCGAACACAAGTCCTCGACAACTGTCGCTCCGCGGTAGCTCTCGCTGCACGTCATAGAAATGGTCACCAATTCGCACGGAGAATCGCTCTTGATGTAGCACCAGAAACGCAGTCGCTAACTCGCTCGCACACTGACTGACTCAACTCCACTCTGTCGTACTCGACTCGCAACCCGACACGCACTGACTTGCGTGTCAGTGCCCACTGGCCGCGAGAGCGCTCGCTTATATAGGTAGTGGAATCTCCCAAAGAAAGTTCTCGAAGCTTCTAGAACTATTTCGACAGACTTTCTGGAAGAGGGGGGGATTAAGCTTCCAGAAATTCTAATTATTTCCCGATAGTGCACCTAGTATTTACGCTGGCAAGCGGCGTTTGCGTTGTTTACTCTTACCGCTCGGTGCCGACCTCCCGGTAACCTTGGGACATAGCCACTGTATCACAGTATTCAGAAGGAACCATAATAGAACAGCCAAAACTATGTTCTGATCTTTTATTACTTTTCGCCGATCGGACATCCTAAAACAATGCAGTACAAATAACAACTTCATACAGTTTAATACGTGTTGCAGCATTAGCTGATTTTTACAGCATAACCTTTCATGAACTTCAGGAATCCACCTGAAATACATTGACTGCGATCATTGTAATCAAACACACTATGACGCTCAAAGGACTTCAATTACTAAATGTGTGAATGCGTAGTTTATTTACAATAAATATACGCTTGATTCTTACTAACGACATATCACAACTTAAATAGTTCAAGGAGGAAAAAATATTTCTAAACGTTGCTCTTAGTGTGTATAAAATGCTCAAATTATTACACAATTAAATAACAAGTATTGTTGTAAATTAAGTACGTAAAGGAAATTAAAAATGCATTATTATTGAACAACATAATTTTATAACATTACTTTACGCATATGTGTACGGTTTTAGGAAATTTCAGATACATCAATACATTTCTAATCGCACCATGCTTCATTCTTGTCCAGTCGTTCACCCATCTAGGAACTTAATCTAACTTGTCCACCAGGGGGTGAAAAGATTGTGTCTGATAACCTTGCTCCCTCTAGCTGCCGGCGATCTTGCGTTCGTTTACATTGAACCACCGCATGAAGATTTCCGCAACTAGCACTAGGCTAGATCTAAGGTCGTGTCGCACTTACCACTGTGCTGGAGGTCAGAGAAATAACTGATGTTTCTTGGCGACTCCACAGCACCACAAGTTTGTCCAAGTATGTCGACACGACTATACTCTGATTGTGAGTCAAAGCATCGATTTTCCCTTACTTTAATTGAGGTGAAGAGGTTATCACAATATTTTCAACACTTTCATAATGGTGGCTGCGTTTTGGATCTGTAGTTTCCAGAAGCTTAAGGCATTAGATGTTCTATGTTAGTGATTGTGCATAAGAAATACCATAATTTAGTATTAAAATATATTTCCTATTATCACATACAAGTCGTAAAGTTTTGGGCTAAATTTGATGCGATGTTCGATTTCTCTCTTGACCTACTAGTGCAGAGGTGGGCAGCAGTCAGGTTTGCGCCGACAACATTACACAACAAACCCGGTAGTAAGGCATTGTTGCGAGGGAAGGCGGGAGTTACGGTTGCAGAGCTCCTGCAGTGACGGTTAATAGCAGTTTAGTTCACAATTATAGTGTTTATGTTAGCTTTCTGCATTTTTTGAAACGTTTTTCACTCTCATCGCATTGGTTCTTTGACATAAAACTGGGAGGTTCCTGAGGCCACGTAACTTCCACGGCTTTTGTCAGATATAGTTTCAGAAATCGACCCTCTTGAAAACGTTTTTGGGACCGAGCGATCTCCCAGGTAAGTAGGTAACCAGCGTATTTATTTTGTATTTATAGCCATCAATTTTCGGGACTTTCTGTACTATGTTCTCAACAGTTGACTTCTGCAATAGCTTCGAACGTTCAATTCTAAAATAAATAAATAAATAATATTATAATAATAATAAACCACAATAACTTCCCGTGCAACACGTACTTTAATTTCACCATACCAAGATACATCTAACGGAGTGTCTTTGGATGTTGCCTCTACGTACGTCATGTAATGTTTTGAGCAAATTAAATATTTCACCTTCTCTCCTTCTGCACAGCATTCTCCCATTCTGCACGAAGTTTTCGTTTTCCGAAAAACGATGGTTTAGTAGACAATGCATCACGTACTCCACCATTGAACTGTTTACTCTGAACCACCCTCTCGCCTCTAGCTAGCAACACTGACCTAGGTTGTGTGCGCTTCCAGTCGCGTTGCGTTGTGACCATACTCTGAGTGGCGACACAAACTTTGCCCACCTCTGTACCAGTGCATATTAAACCACCAATAGGAGTTTATAAAATATCCTGCATGCTGGGAGCTAGCCAATATGAGATCAATATTTAAGTATGAAACTTTTTATGGGGAAGCTCGAGTTAAACGTTTTTTTGTTAAGTATATAATGCCAATCAAGCAAACTTCACAATTTCATAAAAGTAAATAATGAGTATTTTATGCCACCAGTTTGCTTCTCTTGAACACTGCAGTGTACTAGATATATTTGAGAGTCCGACAGCTTTGTCTTAATTTATTCATTGGTTATTATTTCTAGCTGCAGGTAGTTCATGAAAATATTATTTACTTTAACAGCTTTAAATAGTATGGTTTTAAAAGTAACTGTACATATTATCTGTTCTTCAAGAACACAATTAATGTCCACTAAAAAGATATGAAACTAAACCAAAGTCAGCAAGGAAGCCTAAACGTTCTCGTTTTCACCTAAGAAGAAGAAGAAGAAGAAACCCAAATAAGAATCCCATTTGGGTCACTTGACTCAACCGGGATTCAAACAGGGGTGCACAGTGTGAAAAACCGTGGCTTGATTAGATCTTATTGCACTGGACGGGCTCTATTTTAGTGTTTGCTACGGGTTTGTTATCGTTCTGACGTTTGGATTGGGTTTTGGCACTTCATATCATTAGTGCTGAGTTAAACCATAGTTTCAGCTTATCTACTGCCACATTTCTGGATATTCCCTCAAACACTGAAGCTTTCAGTGTCTTCGGCACCCCTTTGGTGAAAGGTTGTTGCTGTAAGTTAAGTTCCAAAAATGTCATTTTGGTCCAAATTTCAAATTTCGGCCTTTTATCAAAAATAAATACCATGAAGTGCGATGAATATTCCGGAATTACTGTAATCCTGCTTTGCTCCGATCAGCTGATTTAACACCCATCTTTAAAAGGCAACTTTTATTGTTGAACGTAGGAATTCGAATACTTAGAATGGCTTTCCCCACTTTTTAATTTCAAACATTTTATTAATTTAATCTCTATCACCATGTTCAAATACGAAAATGTTTGTAGTTGGAGGCAAAAGTAAGCTGAACAAAACTGCGGATACATTTTGCGTCAATATGTTTAATTCTTATTATAAAAATGTTATATTCAGCATGTCATGCATTTTCCGAATGTATTTATTGTTTGTAAGAAAATATATGCATCTTTCAATAGTTGTGTTGCACCAGGAAGTGGAGGTTTGCAGTTAAATGACTGTATATGTAGGAGTGGATATATCTTATATGTAAAACGTATAAACAATATTTATAAATGTGATGTGCTAGAACTGATCTAAAATTGTTAGGAGTGTTTGCCCTGATATCACAAATAAGTACATCAAATTTGAACATTCTATCTGGACTCTAAAGGAAGCACAAGTTCTGCTTAGTCTCTCCTTGAGATTTTTGTTGAAATTGTTTATTGTTTATGTTGTTAGGACAGCTATTAATGTGTTTCTCCCACTCCAGTCATTTACAAAACACTATATGCGTAGCATTAGATATAGCGAGCAGAAAGCAATCAGCCTGTCAGGAAGCGCGGATATGTCTGATGCAGAACTGTGCCACTTTATCGCAATGCAAACCTAATGGTTTTAATACCAGGCGGATAATTATAGAAGCTCTTAATGAATCTGGTCTTTTTAATTTACTTGCCCAAATGAGGAAAAAGGGTTTCTAAAATTTGCTACTCTCATTTTGCAAACAGTTACAACTCATTATGAAATTCCCATTCCGTATGAGAAATGACGGTCATTTGCCGGCGGATATTGCTTTTCAGATGCCCGAGAGTAACATGTTTGTTCTTATAGCCTACATAACAGCGAACCAAGAGGAGCCTTCCGGCTCGATTCGCTAAATTGGATGTCACTGCGAACTGTCAGCAAGGAATACGGTAAAACGTTTGGCGGCATCTTACTAATAATTTTATGATAAAATAGCTCTGCTCGCCGCAATATTGCATTAAATAGGTGACTATTGTCTTTCTGTCAGTTTCTCATTATCTCTCACTCCCTCTATCTCTTCCTATATCTCAGACTGCACCTTCGTTCCCTCCTTTCTTCTCCCTCCCTTTTTCAACTCTCTTTCTCGTAATCGCCCTCAACTTCTCCCTTTTCTCCTATCTATACAACTTAAATGTCGTCTTCTTTCATATTTGATATTGGAACGTTTTCCTCTGGTGTGTTAATAAACAAATAAATAGGAGAAGAGGAAGAGGGTAAAGGACTGGTTTCTCATCCTTTATGAAAGAAGTATAACAAATATTGTGTGTTACATTACCGAGCGATATGGCTCCGTGATAACGTGTGAGGCTGCAATCGGCAAGTCCCGAGTTCGTTTGCCAGTGGTCGCCCACCCCGACCATACGTTTTTCGTGGTTTTCTCTGATTGACGTAGGCGAATGCTGGAGTGATGTATTCTACTACGGCTCTCCTCTATTCCCTATTTCCTCTCATTTCATTTCCCTTTCATATTTCAGGTTGACTCCGGGGCTGTGGTTCGGTCGGTGTCGGGCAGATGGCGCAGAGGCTTGCGACTTGGAACTTCTTCTCGGCCCTGCTAGAGAGAAACCTGTCGAGCCTCCACTGCTGGGTCGTGTTTCCTCGGTCCCACTAGAGGGAGTCTCCGAGCGTCCCTCCCGTGGCCGGGTAGTCAAGCCTGAAACTGTCGTCTTGAGCCGGCTGCTATGCAGCCAATGCGTCTCCTGCGGTTCCCTCACCTACCGGGGCTGTACCTCCATTGGGATCGAGGTGTTAGGTGTCCCCTCCGTTAACTAGTCCTATCTTGTGTGTTACACGCACATGATTTCTGCGTCCACTATCGTTTATTTTTATATAGATATTACAAACTATTCCCGCGAAAGTTATTTTTCTATCACTCGTTTCACATTTCGTTGTGGGCACTAGGTGGATATAGAAATGCCAGATGTCGCTATAAGCTGACCTCGAATTTCCAGGACACTGCAAGAATAATTGAATAGCGGCACGAGTTTATCAAAATGTAATGTCTTATATTCACATGAGTTTTGCTGCTCATTCTTCAACAAGCTATTTTTACGAACGTTTATTCTTCTATCTGGTGAATGTTAATCGAGATAAACATTTGTAGAATATATTTCCTTGCAGGTATAATGGGAATACAGTAGTCAAACGTTTTAAGTGATGACTTCTCCTTGCATAATCAGGAGGGAACAGAAGAAAAACCTTCACATTTGACAAAAGTAAAGTATAGGTAAATGCAAGCAATATCTCGAAAATGGTTAACTCCACAACAAATATATTTGACATAAATTGTGCACTCTCCTTTTTTTGTGTAGTAAGATTTTGTCTATCTCTAACGGTTTACCAGTCGCACAAAAGTCATTCAGAATGAAGAGGACTTCACAGGCTATTCCCAGAAAATTCAAGATTTACATTTCATTGGTCATTAAAATATCTTAAACCTTGTCGTATTTTAATCAAAATCGTTACAGCCGTTTTTGAGAAAATTAAAATTTTCCATAGAAAGAGTAGTTTGGAGCTTCTTGAAGTTTCTTGAAAATATTCGTTCGCATCCTTGGAAGATGCTGAATCTAACTACCAAGTTTGTCATTTAACCGACTTTTCGTTATTTAGTTCTGCTGTATTCATACACCACACATGTACGGTACCATTTTGGCTTCCTTCCCTCAAGACCACTCTTGAATGATCTCCAGCTCTCTGGATACCAAGAGAGGTTGGCATCTAAGATCAGGAGCTACGTCATGCGGCTAACAGCATGGCCAATCAGTATTGGACAACACAGAACCAATGAGGTGAACGGCAGCTCTAGCGGTGGAAAATCGAAACTGGCAAGGAGGCGGCTCCCGGAGAGGCGATGAGTGAATGTGGTCAGAGCAGAAAAGGTCCAAGAGGTCGACGGGGCACAAAATTGGGAAAATGACCGGGTAGGGCGCCCGGGTTCAACAGGCCAAATTCCTTTTTCGGTCTTGTGTAAATTCTACATACGCACATCATGATCTGGTGAGTACAAATTCTAAATTCTATTTCTTCGCGCATCCAACTCAAAAAAAAAAACCGCTAAGAGAGATTCATTCGGGACGTAAAGGAAATGTTAATGTTGTATTATCAGAATTTCAATATTTTAATCTTCACTCCGAAATTATAACTGAGAGAGAGACAGGCAAATTTTATTAATTATACACACACACACACACATATATATATATATATATATATATATATATATACCGCCTGAGTCTTCTCATCCTGCAAATTGGTAACTAGGCAACCCTGTATTTTACAGACAATGCGGAAATACAGATGTTGCAGCTCATTCACCAGCCCGCTGATTAGGGCTATGGTGGTGCTCGTTGCTAGCGTGTTCTAGTAGCGCAATGGTTAGCATGCTTGAAAGTCAGGTTGAAGGTCGGAAGTTCAAATCAGTTTTTTATTCATTTCTGTTCATGTTTCGAGAACGTTCCAGCAAATCATGATTTCTTTCCGAATGCACTAGAAAGTAGATTTGCCTATAAATACGAAGTTCCAGCCGCTCGTGGTCACTGTGGAACAATGTTCTCGAATAGAGTATCTGGACATGCTGTCAGTATACGGGGAAGCGCAGCAGAATGCAACGGAGACACGTCGTCTATACCAACAGAGGTTTCCGCAGAGAACACTTTTTGCGAGAACCTAGTTTTTGCGAGTTGCGAATCGCCTTCTGGAATCAGGAACAGTGCACAAGACACCACATCCACGAAGAGATCACCCTGTCTGTGACCAAGCAACGACGGATCGTGTGGGTATGTCATTCAACATTCGCATTGTAGCACGAGGGACATTCACAGGCATTTCAGTATTAGCCAATCTTCCACGTGGAGAAGACTACATCATGCAAAGTTTCACCCTTATATCTTCAACCACACCAGGAGATACTGCAGCCGGACATGGACGGAGAGTGGCGTTCGCTTGGTGAACAAGATCCACGTTTCTTGGCAACTGTGTTATTTATAGACGAAGCAGGGTTCCACAACACAGGCCATGAAAATCGCCACAACATGCATTACTGGAGCACTGTAAACCCACATTGGATGCGAGAGGCGGCCTTACAAGTCCGATGGGGTTTCAACGTTTGGGCTGGCATATTCGGTGACCATCTAATAGCTCCCTATTTTTATGATGGGAATCGCTATATTCACTTCCTACAACGCCAGCTGCCTTCTCTACTGGATGAAGTGCTAACATGAAGGGACGCCAGATCATTCGGCCCGTCACGTAACGGCTTATCTCGATGCCACCTACCCTAAGCGATGGATCGGACGGCATGGACCAATAGGGTGGCAGCACGCTCACCAGACCTAGCACCGTTAGATTTCTTCTTATGGGGTAATCATAAAGATATCGTGTACCAGGAGCAGCCAATGACCCCTCAGGGAACTCATCATCTTAGCTTGCCGTGACATTACACTGGCCATGCTGCGCCGGGTTAGACTGGCGATGATGGTTACACTGAGATCTTGCATCCGCCGGCATGGTGGCCAGTTCCAGCACCTATTACAACCACATGGAGGAAACGGGTGAATTGTAAAGGTTTATCTGTGTGATGGTCCTGCATGATGTCATAGTCACTGTTAAATGCACTACTTTGAGAACCAGAGAGGTACACAACGATCATAATATGGACTTACAAACGTTATCTAGTTTGTATGTACGTACTGCATTTTGTAAACTCCCAGAACAGTTTATTGGCATTCTTTTGTATGAAAGAATAGCTTTAAATAGTCAAATATTATTCAACGATGCCTTATATTTATAAGATATACTTACAATGTTATGTGCATTTATTTATGATGTTCATTAAAGTATATTCTAACAAGTAACAATTTGTGTTTTAATGAAATTTGCATAATTAAACTAATTAAGTGAAACGACATTTGCATGCCAAACCATCAGTTCTCGTTAAATTTACCAAACATAAAAAGTATCTTCAAGTAGCAGTATTTGATCCTGGGGCCTTCACCACTGAAGGCGAACACTGTTGCCCTACGAGTGCAAGTCACTGCACGCACAACGGTGCAAAGCAGTCATTTCGGTCGAAATTGATACGACGCGATACAGTGGACAGTGTTTACAGCATAACCTGTACAACGCCGGGACTACATAACTTCTCAATCCGCAGGCTGAGAAGACTCACCCGGTACATACATACATACACATACGATACTCACTAGATGTTATATTTATTGTTATTGAATTAAAAGTCTATCTGAACGTAGGATTTGTGAAGAGACATTACACAATTATCAAACCAAAGACATGTGTAATAATTGTTAAATTTAAAAGAAAGTGAAAGATGTTATAATAGAAATGGCACAGTGTAATTTAGCCGACATGGCGTGTGTTGTGGTCCGGTGAATGTCTACGTAAGAAACATACTTTAGTAGGGCAAGAGGAAAAAAACAAGTGAAAGAACAAAGTGCCTTACAGTCATAATCAAACCAGGAATTAAATAACTCAAATGTATGATAACTTACAAATGTAAATTAAATGTATGTAGTCACGGGAAGTATTATGTTATACGACTTGTTTGTATCCTGTATATATATACATATATATTCCACCTTTAAGATGCTACCCACGACCTCCAGCTGTGCCGCGGTGAGGTGTCATGGCTATTCATTTAGTGACCTAATTAAATTTATATATACATTCAACTACGTAATGAATAATAATAATTTGTAATGTTGTTGCACAGCATTGGTAATGACTACATTCTTTATAATTACAAACCATTACAACACACACAAATGAATCTTTTTCTAAAATGTCTTTTGGGCTCAGGACCTCAAAACATATATTTCCGGTAAAATACAATACTTCACCTATTTACTATACGTAGTATAAACTAACTACAAGCGGAAACAGCCCAACTGGGCCAGAGCCTTCCCTTCTAATGCCCACCGGAACGGAGAACTCACACTCCCCAGGACCTACGACAACCCCCGGGGCAGACGCCTGAGGAGGCAGGGGGCCTACGGCTCAAAGAGTGAGAGACCAGGGTGGGGGATCAGTAACACATCCAGGATGAGAGCGAGGAAGTGGAGGATAGATGCAGATGAACGACAAGAAAGCTGACGATGGAGCACCGGTGGAATGAAAATGGCGCGGGAAACGGGAGAAGCCGGGGAAGGCCCGCACAATGTCGCTTTGTCCACCACAAATTCCGCATGCGGATCCCCGGGATTGAACCTGGGCTGCTTTGGTTAGAGGCGAGCGATCTAACTACTCGGCCAGGCGCGCCTTCAATACGCAGTATAGAAATTAAAAATGAACTACCGAAACATTCAAACCAATAATAACGGCTAATATGGCTGGTACCATAGAAAGGTTATTTAAAATTAATTGTGTGTTTAAGAGATATACAAGTTTTGGTCCATATCTTATGGTTTGCTGGTTATATACGATTTCTTGTGAATGAAGAGAACTCAGGCAATTCCCAGATAACTGAGGTATACGTTTCATTTGTCATGTAAATATCTTAAATATGTGACATTTTAATCAAAATCATCACAGGCGTTTTTGAGAAAATGAAAACTTACGAAAAATGTTGTATGTGAAGGGTCGTTTGAGGCCCTGAACTTAAATACGAGGTTTCGTGTTTAACCGACCGTTCGTTTTGAGTTATGCTGTTCACAGGCGCACACACCGACCCATTTCTAAAAATGCTGTCTACTTTCTCTACCAGTAGAACAAGTAGGGCAAGTATTGCATCGAAATCGAGATTTCATAGGAAATGTGTGCATGTGCCTGTGATCACCATAACTGAAACAACGAAAATTCGAATACATAACAAACTTGGTATTTAAATTCAGTATCTACCAAAGATGCGACACGAGGATTCTCAAGAAAATCCCTCGCCCCCAACTGCAGTAGAGAAACACTTTTACAAAAGGTTTTCATTTTTGCTATATCTGCCCACCGTAAGTTCTTCTATTTTTTCATTTATTACAACAGTAGCTGGTCACTGGAACCCTCTACCGGAACATAATCGAGCTTAAAACAAAACTGAATGGATATATTTGAAGGAACACAATTCTCTAAAACCAAGCCTAATACTTTACTTTCCTAATTAACTCAACATTTGAGCCATGTCTTAGCATTATATTGTCAATTAAAGTATTACACAACTTTATTACTATTAACATATCACTGTTTTCATCTCAACATGTATTTTATCATTATCATTATCTATGACTCAGTCCCGTCACTTTCATTATTTCCTGTGTGGAGCAGCAATACACACACACGGAGGGGCCTCCAGAACCTAGGGTAGAGCACTGCAAGCAGGGCGCAGCGGCCGTTTTTTTCTTCTAACGTTACCCCTTGGAACAGTATCAGTGCGCACACGGAGGGGCCTCCAGAACCTAGGGTAGAGCACTGCAAGCAGGGTGCAACGGCCGTTTTTTTCTTCTAACGTTACCCCTTGGAACAGTATCAGTGCGCACACGGAGGGACACCAGAACCTATGGTAGAGCACTGGAAGCAGGCGCAACGGCCGTTTTTTGTTCTAACGTTACTCTTGGAACAGTATCAGTGCGCACACGGAGGGGCCTCCAGAACCTAGGGTAGAGCACTGCAAGCAGGGCGCAACGGCCGTTTTTTGTTCTAACGTTACCCCTTGGAACAGTATCAGTGCGCACACGGAGGGGCCTCCAGAACCTAGGGTAGAGCACTGCAAGCAGGGCGCAACGGCCGTTTTTTCTTCTAACGTTACCCCTTGGAACAGTATCAGTGCGCACACGGAGGGGCCTCCAGAACCTAGGGTAGAGCACTGCAAGCAGGGCGCAACGGCCGTTTTTTGTTCTAACGTTACCCCTTGGAACAGTATCAGTGCGCACACGGAGGGGCCTCCAGAACCTAGGGTAGAGCACTGCAAGCAAGGCGCAACGGCCGTTTTTTGTTCTAACGTTACCCCTTGGAACAGTATCAGTGCGCACATGGAGGGGCCTCCAGAACCTAGGGTAGAGTACTATAAGTAGGCCGCAAAGGCCTTTTAGCTTCTAAGGTGACACCTCGGAGGGTGGGATTAGGGGGAAACCCGATGGGCGAGCAGATCCGGACGACGATGTGCGCTAGCAAGGACAGGGTCGCTAAGGATTCAATATGGAGGTTATCCTGATGCCAGCTGGCCTCGCTTCCACCCCTGCACTTCCGGGAGTCCCGTTGGCCTGAGACAAGGTTCCAGTGAGAGGGGGGCCCAGCAGACCAACCAAAACACCCGGAAGAAACCTTTCCGAAGGTCACAATCCACCGTCCTGCCACAATATACCGCCTCCGTCGCCTGGTCCTTCAACGCCCGAAGCAGATGAAAGGTAATGATAGGGGCAGGAAATGACGGACAGGAAATTCATGGTAGAAGAGAAACCACCTACCGATCCGGTAAAACCACGAAAAATCCCAAGGTCAAGTGGCCGACGCAAAGAGATTCGAACCCAGGACCTCCTGACTGCGAGTCTCGCACGTTGCCGCGGATTTCCTGTATGGATAATGCACTTTTGTTAGAACCCCTAGAGTGGAACAGATAGAGAGCCTTATGGTCTTAACTCTTACCAGGGTACATAAATAAATGTAGATAACTATAGTGCCATTCTGAAGTTGTGCAATACAAACGCAGCAGACTCTCAGTTCCGAAGCTGTTTGCTTTAAACCCCCGTTATTCCGAGTACTTTGACTCGAGTTAGTGAGCATTCAACAATCGGCCGCGTGTGATAACGCTGCTATGTTTACAGTCCTCCACATTTCAAGCTTTTGTTTTTATATCCCATAAGAAATAACAAAGGGAGCAGAGACTATAAAATCCCACAGCCCCATTTCATCTTCTTACTGCAGCGGAGAAAAAGGAGCAATAACCAGTACTTGTTATGAGCACATGAGGATGTGGATGTACTTTATAAACATCCATTAAATAGAACAAGGCAATGAACTGCACCACCCCCTATAACACACTTCGAGTAACTAACGCGGATTCCTTTATGAAGTCGAAGGCCTTGAGTGAACAGTGACATCGGCAATAGTTATGGTGATCACAGGCACATGCACACACTTCACACTGCGTTTTTGTGATCCAGTCTACATGTCCTGAACTAGTTCTTTTCAGTATTACTTGAAAGTTGGTATAGAAAGTCTCATAGCTCGATACACGGCAGCGTGCAAGCAATGTTACCACATAGAGGTAACTGCATTTAGCTTTTCTTTTGTGGAGGTGTATGTCCTTTAACTTTGTAGGTCATATCGGACGATAAATGTTTGAAATGGGCGAAACAATGTTCAAGTGAGCCCGGGATCCATAGAGCATAAAGCTACCCGACATTCGTCTGCTCAGGAAAGGGAAACCCCGGACAAATCCTTATCCGAGTAACTTACCATAACGAAATTCGAACCCGGGACCTCCTAAATGTGAGGCAGACATGCTACCCCTACACAACACAGGCGGGCCTGCATTAAACTTACTCATAAAATATTAATCAAAGGTACAATGGATTTGAATTTCTTACAACTGCGAGTGCCCAGCAATCTATATTACTATTATAAGGGGAAGAATTTGTATATAGGGAAATTTCAAACACCACTCAACCGACTTTGAGAAGCCCTATTCTTTCTGGTGGAAATGGGCTATAAGAAGCCTTATAATATCAATTAATTTTTCATTCATTCATTATCTGTTTACCCTCCTCTTATGTAGGACTTACACCCCCCAGGACTTACAGGCGGGTGCCTGGGGTCAGAGGCCCGTCGAGGAGCAGACACTCATGGATCAGACAGAACATCCAGGATGGGTGATCAGCCCGATGCCTGGTATGGGATGAAGGAAGTGGATGAAGCGAAATGTTGGTGAAATGGATGAAAGGAAAGGTGATGATGGAGCAGTTGGTGGAATGAATGGCGGGGGAAACCGGAGAACCCGGAGGAAACCCGCCCAGACGCCGCTTCGTCCACCACAAATCCCACATGCAGGTCCCTGGGATTGAACCCGGTCCGCCTCGGTGGGAGGCGAGCGGTCTAACCACTCGACCACGGCGCCGCCAATATCAATTAATAAATTACTAAAGGATTAAAAGAGATTTAGAAAGCCATGAAGTAGAAAATAGTTACTGTACTCCACAGAGAACGTATGTAGAAACAAAAACCAGTTAGTCGCTGTACTCAGCTGAGAATACTTGGTAAAAACAAAAGCTGGTTGCATTTTATTCTAAGCAGCATTCATACAGGGCTTTTCCTTCACACTGTGGCCACCACACGGCTGTTCGCACGCACGTCGCCGCAGTTCGGACTCCCGCCGAAACAGTTATAATATGCCAACAATCGCCTCACGTTCTTATAGTTACAGTTACATTTACAATAATAATGAGCATGTACCTTAGACATCCGTATATTTCTGGCATTTCACACGCTCTAGGAAGTTAAATATCCGAAATTGAGTGACTTTTTCGCCTGATGTTATCTTTTAATTCTTTCAGAGTATGGGGTTTGTTACATAGTCTGATTTTTCATATGATCATCGGAATCGGTTAAATTTCTTTAACTGAATTTTGCGAAATGGATTTGAAATTCACCAACGCTTAATATTCTTCTCTGACGAATATTTATATGGTTATCTTACGCCGCCAAATGTCAGATATTGGAGTACAGAGAAACTCCATTTTACACACGAGACTCCCTTGCATGACGCATAATTTGTCTGCAGTAAATATATATAAAACTCCGGTCCCGATCCCCCCCAGGGGATGTATCAGCCCACAGAGAAGGGGAGCCGGCTGCACCAGCCAGCCGCCGGGGAGTTGAAATGATAGGGACCCTGCCCTTTGCCTGACGTGCCTCCCGGTCTCGCCCTCTGTCCCCTCCACCTCATCTCCCTCCCGGGGACGCCCTGTCAGGGGCCCAGGCACAAAAGATCCGCGTAGCTCGAGATGCTATATCTCCCTCCTGTAGTAAGTGCATAGACAATAATAGGACCTATATTTGTTAACAAACAGTAAATGTAGAGAGGTACAGGGATGACTTAATCTCCATTTTTTGAACAGCTGCCCGACTTTGAATATCAGTCAACACTTTGCTACCGCTCGCAGATCTCATGAGTATTAAATTTAATTCAGGAAATTGTTGAAGACAGTGTAATCAGTGAAGAATTGTGGCCCTCGCGATCCTCTGAATTAATTTGGAGGAACTCGAAAAATAAGGTATATACTACAAACCCCATACATTAAAATAACTAAAAGAAAACATCGCGCGGGTACTGAGCAATTCAGTATGAATAAACGTTTCCAATATCTCCTCACGGCATGTGCTCATTGTGATTCTAGTTGTAAGTAAATATGGGAACGTGAGGCGGTTGCGGGGATATTGTAACTGTTCCGGTGGTAGTCCGCGCTACAGTCGCTGTGCGGTGTGAAGAAAAAGAACTGTACACAGCCATGATGTAACACTGGAGCAAACACAAGACAGCTGAAAAACTGACAATCGACCCTGTTTGTACGGTGTAAATCGTATGTGATATTTATTTCTTTAATTGTCATTAATAAGGCAGATGTGTATGGAATAAAATGGTGTATAAACCTCTGAACAATCTTATTTTATTTCCATGGATATATGCACTGAAGTTTCTGGACGTCAAGACCTTCTAATAACCCTCATGTAAGAAAGTTTTCCTTTATTTGCTTCGTATTTATGTAATAATCACGTTCGTTAGCAGGGCATACTAAATAATTATATGAATAGATAAAATTATTAACATTAGAAATAAATGTACCAATGTTTTATACTAAAAACAAAGGGGGTTATTTTTCTCCATGTCTTTTCCACAGAGGTTAACTTGGTGGCCTGGGAGTGTGGAATCTTCACATTCACCAGCTTCACCTCTATTTCGTTGCATATATTGGGGGTCTGTGCATTATATGAAAACTATGTAGGTTTTATGTTATTAACTATGGGACCAGAGAGAAGATACAAAGATTTAAAATGTTACCTAACGTAAGTATATAAAGCATTACTCAACCATTCCGATGAATGATTCTCTCACCGTCAAAGGAGGATTATAGGCCATGCAGCATTTTCACAACTCGGAGGACGTTCCCCAATGTTTCACATCTTCTGCGTGAATATCATCCGTTATTAGCTGGAGCTACCGAAGTTGCAACTATAAGGGATCCTTTAGATCATTATACAATAATTCCCAAAAGAACGGAGGGAATTAGATGAAATTAATTAATTAATTTACGTCGGGTAAACAGCTAGTGTAATATAAACAGTGATAGGGGCGGGTTTTATTGCATTAATAGGATTGCGTTGGACTTGAACTTGCTCAGCCATCAAATATTCCCCAAACTTGAGTCACAAATCGCACAAGTCCAAGTGGCTGAGCACAAATTTTGCTCCAGTTATGGTGAACCGTTAAAACGGATTGAAGAATTTAAAAATATTTATTATCAGCTGCTCATAATGCTCAAATTATACTCAAACTTCCATATGCTCTTATAAAATTTATCTTTGTACCCCGCAAAATTAAACGTTTTAACACTGCCTTGTGAGTATATACTCTCCGTTTTGTACCTTGACATTAAAAATCAAGAACATTTCACCAGAAAAAACATAAGTTATATATGCAGGGTAGATCGTTTAAGTTGAGACTGTACAATATCTCCAACACTAGTCGTTGTAGAAAGAAATGTCTTGAATAAAAGTTGCTTGATATTATGGGGGAAGGTAAATGCCATTAGTCGTGTTTTACTTGGAGGACGTTATGATGGTCATTTTAAGCTCAATTTAAGTTTTTTTAAAATGGGAACCTACATTCTGTATGTTTGTAAAAAAGCTGTTTATTTTATGATGGGCAACAAGTAAACAAAAGAAAAAAATGTTGGTTCCCAAATAGGAAACGTAACTTGACCCTCAAATGACCATCCATGGAGGGTCCAACCATTCATTGCGCTCTTCGTACACAGCCATTCAGAATTTTCGTTGTTATTTACCTTGGTGTAAGAAGAATTACGAAGTGCTTTATAAAAATGTTGTTTAGTTTATATGAGGAGTGGGAAAACAACATAAAAAAGGTATGTTCCCGTTTAAAAAAATTAAATTGACCCTAAAATGACCATCACAACGTCCTCCAAATAAAACACGACTAATGACATTTACTCTCCCTCAAGCAAGCTTTATTCAAGACATTCCTTATACACACGCAACGTCAATACCAGACAGTCAATGTATCTGAAGACGTTTATTATGAATGTGTGAAGTTTATTCAATGCTCTCCCTCGCAGATTACAATTGTTGGCATTTGGTGATAGAGATGAACACAAGTCTGCTCTTATAGAATATGTGTACAACGAAGCCTATTACTCTGTACACGAATTTATGGACGAACGGTGAACACTTTAAATGGACAATGATTTACGATTCTCTGTGACAATGCATCGCAGCAATATTCTTTAAATTTAATTTATAGATATGTGTAAATAACTACTATACTATGGAATTATTACAATTCTAAACTGCTGTAGATTAATTTTAAAGTTAGTTGATCCTTGTTTATAGGGCTATTTTCTTAGTATAACAGTGTATTTCTTATGCTAATTATTAAATTCTGAATAGTATTTAAAATACTGCACAGCTGTAAAATAATATTGTATAAACAGCAATAAATCCTATTACAGCTATGTATGCATGTAACAGATGTAACAGGCGTTTGGCTTGTCCCATGTTGTAAGCACTTCTGTACCTGAATCTACGGAATGTAATCTGTCTGTCTGTCTTAGAGAAGTTGACAAAGACAAATAATTCACTTAATAGTTATGTTTCATAGTGGCCGTGTGTAACTAAAGGTATAGAGTTGTTTTAGGCTTGCCGATGCTCTACCGCTGAGCTACAATAGCGAGATCCCTAACGGGCTTTAAGATTTCTTATCTGATTAATGTACCAGATAAATCTTAAAGACGATCTTACATATTGAATTCAACTGCCCAAATTTAGCCCACAGATTATAGCAATTATCAGTACCTTATCTGAACTAACAGTGGCTAAATGTACACTTTACTTGAGCATTGCAAGTTGTCTGCAAGTGTTTGAGATCGGCTTTAAGGTTTGCCGGGATGCGCGAATCAGATGAGAATGTTTAATGCACGTTCGGCCATCTCGCGTGAGGGGAAAACAGAAGCTTGAGAGACGGCCGGGCATTGAATTTTTCAGCTTTGATTCAATTCTACAATGAAAGAGAGTATTTAAAGTAACATTTAAACATGAGACGGCCTCCTGTTTAGGAATGAAGCGGTGCATCCACTGATTTGTGTAAAGCTCACAGTGAAGCAGCCTGTTGTGGGTTAAACAATCCCCACATAAAACAAGTCATGACAGGGCTAGTGTCAATCTTCACATGAGATTACACTAACTGCTTAAACACTCTATTGTCTCTTTACTTCACGAACATTGTGTCAAGTAAGGGAACTCAAATGAAAATCAAGTATTAATCTCCAGTACTAAGAACCATTTATCGAGCGGGATGGCTCCGCGGTAAGGTGTGAGGCTCGCATTCGGGAGGTCCCTGGTTCGATTCCCGGTGGTCGCCAATTCTGACCATGGGTTTTTCCTGGTTTTCCCTGGTAGACACAACCGAATGCTGGAGTGGTACATTCTACCATGGATTTCCTATCTCCCCCATTTCATTTCCCTTGCATTTCTTTCAGGTTGACTCCAGGACTGCGTTTCGGTCGGTGTCGGGCAGATGGCGCAAAGGCTTACGATTTAGAACTTCTTCTCGGCCCTGCTAGAGGGAATCCTGTCGAGCCTCCACTAGAGCGATGTCTTGAAGTGACCCTCCCGTGACCGGGTTCAAACCCGGCGGAGGGCGATGGATTTTTTCGGGCGTAAAAATCCTTAGCACGGCTTCCTTCGGAAGGGAAGTGAAACCGGTGGTCCCGTGTCGTAGATTTACGGCACGTAAAAGAACCTCAAGCCTGATAAAGAGGCCTCTGAGCAAAATTACCGGTGTTTCACGCCCAATATAGAATGGGATGCTAAGAACCATAGTAGTTAAAGAGCGTCCGTAAATAAAACTCAATTTCAATTTTGTGACCGGGTGGTCAAGCCTGGAATTATTAGGGAATTCTGAGCGTCTCTGTCCACTTGCGCCGGTCTCGCTCTGCAACCCACACGTCTCCTGAGATTCCCTCCCTCGTCCGTTCCTGCCTAGGGTGGGTCGAGGTGCTAGGTGTCCCCTCCCATCACTAGTCCTGTCCTATCCAAATGGAACTCAACGAAACAAGTGGAATATTAATCTCCAGTACTAAGAACCGTTAAAACTAGAAGTTGCACTACGCCGTTGGGAGATGAACAGTTGGGAGCTTATAATATACAGCTATAGTGTGACTCTCAACACATAATGGCGGTCGTTAAGGGAAGACTCGGGGGCAAAAAAGGGTCATCCTAAACAAAGTCGAATATTATATAAACAAGATAGCAACCTCAAACACAGCTGACATTAAAAGTCGAATTGTTAAGAAATACACATTGAAGAAGCCAGGTACACAATTACGTGAGTTTTAAAATACCGATCGTTTTAATGACAGCTGTTCAAGTCGTGATTTAAACTAGTACTCTCAATAATGTGTGTGTTTCGCCAGTAAATAATGAGACAGACAGATTGTGAGCGGGATAATCCTAAAGAATCTGTCAAACTTTTGGAAGACGCTTTATTACTTCTAAGGCTAAAACAAGCTTTTGGGAAACTTCGTTTAGAATATTTCTAGGCCTATAAAACGTGGGAGTTGTCTGAATGCTAATTCACTAAACTTTGTTTTCTTTAAGAAACCTATTTATCATCACTACTGCATAATATTGTCTTATATTTATAAATTAGCCTCAGATTTGAGTTTTATATAGGAGTGAGAGACTGTCCTCATATCAATACACTGTTACTAGGTAATTACCAAGGTTAGGACAAATATTTTTTGGCTTACAATGTGTACACGCAGCAACTTTGTATCAACAGTGTAGAGAGGGTAAGGGGAAGCCACAGGGAACCGGGAACTGTAATCAGTAGCGTCAGGGATGGAACAGAACATAAACACAAACCTCCCAGAGAGCAACTATACCATACCTGTAATGCAAGCGAACTACTGACTCTCGATTGTGCATCCCTGGTCCGTGTATTCAGTACGTCACGTGTACTACGTAGAGTGGTAGTTACGTTAATTCCTCGCTCAATGGGTATTTGTCCTAACTCTACCATACAGTTCAGTACGTCACGTGTACTACGTAGAGTGGTAGTTACGTTAATTCCTCGCTCAATGGGTATTTGTCCTAACTCTACCATACAGTTCAGTACGTCACGTGTACTACGTAGAGTGGTAGTTACGTTAATTCCTCGCTCAATGGGTATTTGTCCTAACTCTACCATACAGTTCAGTACATCACGTGTACTACGTAGAGTGGTAGTTACGTTAATTCCTCGCTCAATGGGTATTTGTCCTAACTCTACCATACAGTTCAGTACGTCACGTGTACTACGTAGAGTGGTAGTTACGTTAATTCCTCGCTCAATGGGTATTTGTCCTAACTCTACCATATCAGTGACGCAAGCGAACTGCTGACCAGCCCTGGGACCATGTATTCATTACGTCACGTGTACTACGTAGAGTGGCAGTTACGTTAATTCCTCGCTCAATGGGTATTTGTCCTAACTCTACCATACAGTTCAGTACGTCACGTGTACTACGTAGAGTGGTAGTTACGTTAATTCCTCGCTCAATGGGTATTTGTCCTAACTCTACCATACAGTTCAGTACGTCACGTGTACTACGTAGAGTGGTAGTTACGTTAATTCCTCGCTCAATGGGTATTTGTCCTAACTCTACCATACAGTTCAGTACATCACGTGTACTACGTAGAGTGGTAGTTACGTTAATTCCTCGCTCAATGGGTATTTGTCCTAACTCTACCATACAGTTCAGTACGTCACGTGTACTACGTAGAGTGGTAGTTACGTTAATTCCTCGCTCAATGGGTATTTGTCCTAACTCTACCATATCAGTGACGCAAGCGAACTGCTGACCAGCCCTGGGACCATGTATTCATTACGTCACGTGTACTACGTAGAGTGGCAGTTACGTTAATTCCTCGCTCAATGGGTATTTGTCCTAACTCTACCATACAGTTCAGTACGTCACGTGTACTACGTAGAGCGGTAGTTACGTTAATTCCTCGTTCAATGGGCATTTGTCCTAACTCTACCATATCAGTGACGCAAGCGAACTGCTGACCAGCCCTGGGACCATGTATTCATTACGTCACGTGTACTACGTAGAGTGGCAGTTACGTTAATTCCTCGCTCAATGGGTATTTGTCCTAACTCTACCATTTAAGTGCAACTTCATTCCATTCACCAACTTACGGGGCCTCCAAAAGCCGGCACACAGCGAAAGGTTAGGTAGGAGTCACACTATATACCAAACAAGCTCCGTCATTTCATGAAGAAAAGCAACAGAACATGTAATTTTGAATGTTTGCAGCATACGCCGGCATTTCATGATCTGCCTAGCATCTTCGAGACATGTGGGTTTCAGCTAAATCGCAGGCATATCAGACCTATATCTCGTTTTTCAGAATATCTGCCAGCAATAGTAAGCGTGTCCTAAATACTTTTAATTCATCCCATTTTGGAAAAGTTAAAACAAAACAATCAAAGATAAGGACACTTTCAGAACCATTTTGAAACAAGCTTGGTATTTCGGAAGTTATAATTTCTTTGACGGCGATTCTAAGCATGTTAAGTGTCGCAAAAACTACAGCAAATGTTCTGTGTGTACGTGTGTGGGTGCGCGTGTTTCTGTATGTACGTGTGTGTATTTCTGTATATTTGTGTGTGTTTCTGTGTATGTGTGTGGGTGCGTGTATTTCTGCGTATTGTGTTGTGTGTACATGCATACGTGTATACGTGTGTATGTTCTCTAGTTCCCGAGGTCGCGGGTTCAAACCCGGCGGAGGGCGATGGATTTTTTCGGACGTAAAAATCCTTGGCATGGCTTCCTTCGGAAGGTAAGTAAAGCCGCTGGTCCCGTGTCGTAGATTTACGGCACGTAAAAGAACCTCAAGCCTGATAATTAGGGCTCTGAACAAAATTTCCGGTCTTTCACGCCCAACATAGAATGGGACGCTAAGAGTCATAGTAGTTAAAGAGCGTCCATAAGTAGAACTCAATTTCATTTTTACGTGCCTATGTGTGTGTACGTGTATATGTGTGTATGTGTGTGCGTGTGTTTGTAAGTGTCCGTGTGCGTATGTGTTCATGTGTGTGCGCGTGTGTTTGTGTGTACGTGTGTGGGTCCGTGTGTTTGTGTGCGGACGTGTGTTTGTGTGTACGTGTATATGTGTGTATGTGTGTGCATGTGTTTGTAAGTGTCCGTGTGCGTATGTGTTCATGTGTGTGTTTGTGTGTGCGCGTGTGTTTGTGTGTACGTGTGTGGGTGCGTGTGTTTGTGTATGCGCGTGTGTTTGTGTGTACGTGTGTGGGTCCGTGTGTTTGTGTGTACGCGTGTGTTTGTGTGCGGACGTGTGTTTGTGTGTACGTGTATATGTGTGTACGTGTGTGGGTCCGTGTGTTTGTGTGCGGACGTGTGTTTGTGTGTACGTGTATATGTGTGTGCGTGTGTGGGTCCGTGTGTTTGCAAGTGTCCGTGTGCGCATGTGTTTATGTGTGTGTCCCGTGCGTGTGTTTGTGCGCGCGCGTGTGTTTGTGTGCGGACGTGTATTTGTGTGTGCGTGTGTGGGTCCGTGTGTTTGCAAGTGTCCGTGTGCGCATGTGTTTATGTGTGTGTCCCGTGCGTGTGTTTGTGCGCGCGCGTGTGTTTGTGTGCGGACGTGTGTTGTGTGTACGTGTGTGGGTCCGTGTGTTTGCAAGTGTCCGTGTGCGCATGTGTTTATGTGTGTGTCCCGTGCGTGTATTTGTGTGTGCGCGTGTGTTTGTGCGCGCGCGTGTGTTTGTGTGCGGACGTGTGTTGTGTGTACGTGTGTGGGTCCGTGTGTTTGCAAGTGTCCTTGTGCGTATGCGTTGGCGTGTTTCTACGTAGTCGCTTGTTTTGCAGTGTAAACTGAGGCTTATTGTTGCTCAAATAATATGGCACGTGTTACCTTTTGAAAGATTTTCAGTACAGCTATCTGTTGAGGCCAATTTAAAGTAAAGGCTGTTTTATAATGTTAATGTTATGGAACCCTTGTTTGATTGATTCATTACTTTTTCGGGAGGAAGAAGAACCAAGATATTCCGTACACTATAATCAATACAACTTTAGCTAAAAAATATGCTGTTTTATTCAGCTCTTGAGGCAAGTTGCAAAAATGTCATAATTCCAAAATAAAAAACTTTTCACAAAATCATGGACGATATGAATAGTGTGCTCGCTATGAAACGAACACGTATGGAAAAGGTTATGATGGGAGTGTTGGAAATCAAATGTTCAAATAAAATTACATCTGTTTTAACCTTTCGCGCTTTAAGAATAATTCAGTGCTGTGCATGACTACAGTTACAAATTTCAGCTCTCTGGGGTCCCTGTAATGGTTACACGAAACAAGTCACTAATTTGGATATTTACCTTCAGACAACTTTACTGTAGAATTGTTGAAGCGACGTTCTCAAAGGCCACTTTTCTACGCGATGCAGTCAGTTTTTGTGTCACAGGAACTAAGTGTGCGCGTGTGAAAGTGAGAATGGGACGCAGTAAAGGAAGGATTGAGAGCTTGTTTTCGTGTATTGCTAGGTAAGCAGCAAACCTTTTCCCCTCTGCACACATCTCAGAGAAGAAAAGCCCAAGGAGGTGTGCGTGCGTGTGGAGAAAGGCAAGGTGGGAAAAGGAGAGAAACGTTAAGAAGTTGTTTATAGGTATAGTTTGTGATAACACACAAACACGCAGGAGATTTTATGTGGGTATAGTTATTGTGTGGACGTGCCAGGACGCACGCGCCTAAGCCCTCATATTTATGTAGACACCCTACCTCCATTTGCATGCGGGAGGAGGAGGGGAAGAGGCAAGAGAAATAACTTCATTCGCAAATATTGTAAACATTTCAAATTACACGCAGTCGCACGTTTCCTGTTTCGGCCATCGACTCGCGCGGGGCCCTTCCTTCTTTTTACGACACGCTGTTGGCCGAAACAATTAACATCGACGTGCATGTGCGATCGATGCCAAGGTGTTGTAACATTATTTTATTTGCTTGTCTTTTTCAGCAGAGTACACGCATTACAGTAGCGGTGGCAACTACGGTGTCGTATACCCGTGTAATCCCGAAGCTACCCCTCTGTTATAGATATTATTAATGACCAAAGTTGTGTCGTCGACGGTGTATATTCTCTAGATAAGCACTAACAGAGGTCATAATCCGGGACTGCTGCTGAAAACGAGGATGCGACAGGACAAACATGTTAATTCTGTTTGTTGCTACCCTCCAAACAAACATCGGCGCTTTTAAGCTCTAAATATTCCTTTCACACAACATGCATAGTAATTTTCTGATTTCTGTTCCAATATTCGGTCTTTGCAGATTGGCGAATGGCGCATCGATCCGCATGAATAATGAATATAAACGACAATTTTAGACTGTCGCAATAACGAGAAATGTACCTTTATGAAAATGATGATGAAATGTTTGTCGTTTAGATGAATTGTTTGCGAGGCAGAAACTTTGTGCCAGTAGATGGCACAATAACAATGATTAGTCGTGTGTGCACAGCCGAAACTAAACAAAGATATAGCGTTCTTGATGGATTCATGAAGTAGTAATGAAGTGTGTGTTATAGTTGGATCCATTCCTTGCGCATTCGACCAAGGTACTACAAACGTTTGCAAAGCCCATGCATTCACATCGGAGCTTTTGTTACAACCTACATATATAACCCTGACCTCTTACTTGTTTCTCTGTCGCTTTTATTCATCTCGTTTGCTTTCCAGCAAGGGTTAAGTAAGAAAAGACGTTTCCGAAAATTGTAAGGATAAATATTAAAAAAATGCTCTCTATTTTGAACACATATCTCACAAGTGAGTACAGTGTGGGCGTTAAGGTGCTATCCCCCAGGAAGTTAACACGTTTCTAAAAACACATTTAGGTTAGGTTAGGTTATATAACGGAGGGACACACCTCGCGCACTGCGACCTACATACATCTATTATGGCTACCACCCCCAGGAGGCTACAGGCCGCAGACACACAGGACACGGAGACACGCGGAAGTCCCTAAAGTTCCAAGCTCGAAGACCCGTCCCACTGCTGCAGCTGCCTGAGAGGGCGATGAACGACCCGTCGACCAACCAGCCCTCTAGTGTCTACGAAGAGTACTCTTTTCTTTGAGCAGGCATCTGTCCGCACCGCCATACGCCATGAAACCTAGAAGGACACCTGAAAGATGAGCGGGAAAGGGAAATTATTGAAAAAATCTGGTAGATGAGAAACCACCCCAGCATTCACCTACCGACCAGGGAAAACCACGAAGTGCCCAAGGTCAGAGGGCGGTCGACGGAAATCGAACCCAGGACTCACAAGTTACCGCGGAGCCATCTCGCCCGGTTAAGAAGCGTAAATAAAACGGTTCAAAGAAAAAACCGCACCGTTCTAGAAAGATGAGAGATAAAACACGAGCAATGTAGATATCTAGGAAGAGAGGAAATGGCATGGTCATTACTGGAGCCCGGATGTTTGGTAAAATGGCTTTTTTACTAAATACAAATTATATAGATATACTCGTGTTTTGAGGCATTTCGAATGGATAGAACCACTTTTTATTTTCCCCATTTTGCCTTTTTAAGGACTAGCTGCCTATTTGAACCATAAATGAATATTTGCGTTTTGAAAGTCAACCTAAACTTTTCTATTTTTCTGTTACATTCAGGGAACTTTAACGTTGGAACTCTAATCTTGGAATTCCAACGTCGTTTACAATGGAATATAACAATAGTTTGATTTGTAATTCTTGGTATTCCTAAGGGTTAAGCAATTTATCTTTGAAATTGGGTTCTCCAGTACCAGGAAGTATTGTAGGGAAACAATTGGAGGACTAGTGATGCTGAGTGATGAAGGCAGACGTAACATGATTTAGATAGGAATCTAACTTCAGGCAACCACTGAAAAGTAAACTTCACAGTTAAGTCAATGAATTTGTTGTCCGTGTGTTTTCATCTGATGGAACAGTTTCCGTGTGCAACATTTGTGAAAAGACAGTTAATCAGAAACAAAATAATTTTATCAATCAACACGTGATAACAACAAAGGAAAATGTGCTCTCGCTTCAAAGAGAGGTTACAAAAAAACATATCACCACTTCGAACAGCCGTTGCCAGATCTAGCAGACAGTCACAGATTTCGTTAGATTTGTGTAATCATTAGTTGAGGTTTGCAGAGTCTAACACAAGAACGTTTACAGCCATATCTTGTGGTATAACTTGTAGGATTTTAAACCAAGTATAAGTCATTAAATATATTATGACTATGACTTTTTAAAATGTATAATGCCCTTTTTTAAATTTATCACGTTTTAAGGTCTTTTTACCCTCCTATTTTGATTGTTATGTCTGCCTAAACACTCAGGGTATAATCATTACAAACTAACATTATAGTATACATTGTTGCCAGTTCCGTCTTTGCTAAAACCTTCTCCTTGAATTTCGCTCAGTGGATCAACATTTTTAGAGAAAATTCAAGTGAACATTTACAAACTGAAGCTTTAAGTTCCATGATTAGCATTAGGCTTTGAATATCTCCAAAATATACCTAAGGGCCATATTTGAAAGCCCTGTAGATGCTCACACTACTGTTTTAACTTCGGACCTCATAACATGGAAGAATATTTATTTATTTAACAGCAGGCTTCTTATATATGCACCAAAAACAAAGAGAAAAGAAACCATACTTCTTGTAATAGTTCATACTCGTAGCCTTCTAAATTTTGGTTCTGAAAAAAAATATTGCTGCAAACATATGGTGCGTGAAACAAAAATATACAGAGGAGGGCTAACACTATTAAAATGGTGCACTATATGATTTACTGAGAAGAATCGCTACAAAAACTGGTTACAAGTTGTCAGTTCACTATCACTGTTTTTATGTTGCATTGGAAATGTTGAAGCAGCTGCACACACAGTAAGCAGGCGCGTGATAAACATGGCAACGCTGTCACAGAACTACACTATGAAAATCATTAACTGACCTAACCATGGAATCAGATGACTGAAAAATTCAATGCCATAGCCGGGATTTGACCCACGAATCTCCCGGTCTCCGTCCGGTTGCACTAACCGGACGGAGACCGGGAGACCCGTGGTTCAAATCCCGGCTATGACATTGAATTTTTTAGTCATCTGATTCTACCTTTCCAACCCTATCCAACACACGGCTTGTGTGAAAGAACAATTAATTCCATGACCTAACCATGTTTCTATTAATTGAGTTCATAAGTGCATGTCAAATCAGATTTAGACCACCACTGAAGTGGATATGGTTAGTTACTAGCAGGTCATGCAGCATCTTAGTCAATGATATATATTCCATATTGTTGTTGATGAAATGTCGAAAGCTTTTACATTTTCCATAGTTCTATATAGGCGCATTTGTTTTATATAACTGAACTGATGTATCTTAGAAGTATTTTCTATTGCATCTTGGTGTTAAATCATTCGCTTCTCTAGTGTAGAATTTAAATAACATGAGACTTCTGACACTTCTTGGAGGGGTATGTTTCCCCTCCACTGTTGCTCTAGCCATTAAGGTGCCGCCGCCCTCCTTTCCCTTCACCGACAAGCTGAACTTTGAGGGGTAACACGTTTCTAAGTTGGCGTCGTTTGCTACTGCTCACCAGCGTTATTCACCAACGAGATGTTTGCTATTCGGGGCGCTGCTAAACAGCTGTCACATGCTCTAATACAACAAAATGCCGGAAAAAGCCGGAAAATGCAAAGATAAGCAGCGCTCTCGCCAGGGTAAATACCGGAAGAGCTGTCGTCATATAACCAGAATTCTCTGGAAGGTTCTTTCCTCCGCCTCCAGAAACTGTGTTCAGATAATTCTAGAATGCTTTGTGGAAGATTCTATTGGTTATATAAGCAAGCGTTCTCGCGAGAAAAGTCAGTCAGTGAGCGAGTTAGCGAGTGCGTTTCCGGTCCGACGAAAAATGCCGTTCTCCGAGCGAATTCGTGTTGACGCGCAATGAGTGCTGCTTCCGCGAGATATTGGAGAAGTCTTTGCTCGACTCCCCAACGAGTGAACCGTCCGGGAGAGGAGGCTACGTCACGAAGAAAGTCACGTGACAGAGGAAATTGAACCAGTTCACACCAATGAAGTGACAGTGTGAACTAAGTGAAGTCCCAGTGAAAGTTGAACTAGATCAAAACAGTAAGTGAGGGACAGTTAAAAACCTAGATAAAGCCACAATATCAAACGCTTGGGGAGACGTAGCGCGTGTTTGGATCGGAATAAAGGCCCGATTACTTCATAAATTGCCCGTGAACATCTGGTTCTGTTATTTTAGGCAAAATATCAGATATGTATAATCACGTAACACTTGCTAACACTGAAAATGTGTGTTACGCGTGCTCTTTGCGCAGCATGAAGAAGGGTTGGGAGTAATGGCACACGGTTGTGTGATTAAAGGAGACCTTGGGTCAAGATTTGCTGTGAGGAAGAGACATGTGAGCAAAGCACAACAAAAGTGTTCTCAGATAATCGATAAATACCGTTATTCCCAATGGGTTTGCATGCACCTTACCATGTGTAGGCCACACTAAAACAAGAAGGTTGCGAAAAGCGTCCCAAGGTTATTGGATATTTCCCATAGGAGGCCGACTTTATGTTTTCTAATTCCTGAAACAAAACGGAACTACAAATACCGTTTAGTCACGTAATCTTTATTTCTTGAACATAGAAACTCTTGTTATTGCAGGAACCCGATTGGTGTAACTTTAATTGAAAAATACGTCAGTTTTCATCCTTGATTGCTTTCAATGAAGCTTACAGAGAAGGCATTTGAAGTAACTTCCAAGGGTACGGATGATTTCTTCGATATTTATTAAATCTGTAGACCTGTTCTTATACAGTATCACAGGACAAGGAGCAAGACTGGCATACATTTTCTTGTACTGACACCCGTGGCTATGCGCGTGGCTTCTTCAGCAGCAGCCCGTTCTGTAGACCAGTTAAGATTGAATTGCAACGGTTTTCCTAGAAAACTCCGAAACATAGAACTATACTTGCTTAACATGTTTTAACCGTATCATCAGGATTTATTTGCAGTTTTATTTTGGAGCAGTAGCTACATTTTCACCCTGTATAACATTTTAAACTCCACATACAACTCTCGAGCATTAAGGCAGGTGTATGTTTTCTTTTGCCCTTATCTGGTTTTAAATAAAAAAGCTCTTTTTGGCCACTAGTTGAAAAGTCATTTCTAGACCATGGAAGCTATAAATCTGGCATATGAATTTCTAAATCAGCTAATTTATCATGTCTTCCTTTTCCAAGCAAACTTTTCCTTCATAAAGGAAACGTATACCCATATAACGTAGAATTCATAATTAGTGAATTGTGGAGTGATGAATCAATGAATGAATAGATGGATGGATGGGTGGTATAAATAATATTCTTCTTAATTATTACAAACTGGTTAATTAGTGCCCTAATATAAACTGCTTACTGAATAAAACTCAGTACGGCTTCAGAACTGATGCTTGTCAAATCAACAATGGGAAATGTGTGTATTTTATTTTCTGAGATGCTGGTATGCCGTATCAATTACTTAAACCTTTTGAAAAGTATATACTACAGATAAATTTAATGACTTTAGGAGGAGCTGCTGAGCTTTTTCTTGGTTTATGTGTGTCACTCTTTTCCAGAAAAACGGTCACAGTTCGAACACCTGGACACCTGACCCTGCAAGAATGCGTGACGAATTAACGTCCGTAGCGTGCGTGAACGGTCACCGACTTTGGGATTTGGCAGCTCTTGATACAAACCATCTTGTTTCTTCACAGGTATGCAGATGAGAGGCACAAAGCGTAGCAAAACGAAGCGTTATACAGGAGGATAGGCAAGAGGGGATGATAGAAGCGTATTTCTCAGTTTACTGACTAGAAGAGGGCTGGGCGGCTCGTCCGAAGGTGTCAGAATGTCGTGGACAAGTTTGCGTGCCTGCCAATCAATGACCCTAATTCAAGTAGGAGGGTGCCTTATTTACACTCTCAGAGCGGATCCTGGAGAGCACAATGCATATCTTTCGTTCACTTAATGTATTCTGGTTATATTAGTTACCAATTCCATATATATTACTAATTCTAAAAGTGTAATTAGAGCGCAGTTTGTGATGTGTGAACTATGTTCAGAGTTTGTTTCATCATATCTGGCCTAAACGATACTTCATTTCACATTTAAATACTCCACGTTATATTTACTTTCTCTCCCACGTAGTGCATTCCACCCAAACATTCGGTATCGAGATTTCAACGGAAATACATGTTTTGTGGTCACATGAATAAACAAAAACAATTTTTTAGAAAAAACGTCCGTTTGTGTGTCTGTGTTCCTATGAACAGCATAAATCAAAAACGAAAAGTCGGATAAACACCAAACTTGGCGTTTAAGTTCAGTATCTTCCAAGGATGTGAAACAAACATGTTCAAGAAAATCCCCCAACTACCCTTTACAGGATGACTTTTTCAAAATTTTTTATTTTTTCAAAAATAGCTGTAACCATTTTGATTAAAATGCCATATGTTTAAGATATTTTCATGACAAATAAATGGTAAGTATTGAATTTTCTAGCAATAGCCTGTGAACTCCTCATCATAGCAAGGAATTCTGTATAATTTTGTCGGACAGAAACCTACTGCACAATAAATGTAAAATTCCTTAAAATACAAAATTTATTTCAAATAACTTTCTTGTGACATAAGCCATTTCCAAAATATCCACTATTAATGGTTGGAACTGTTCAATACTTTGCCATTCTTTTAAAGTCCTGTCGATTTGCAGTTGAAATGTTAAGACCACCATATAGCGTGCAGTTCTTATGTAATGTAACTATTTCTGCAAAGGTTTATTTCGATTAAAATGAAGTGGATAGAACAAGAACAACTCGTATAAGCTATAGAGGATAGAGAAAGTCATGTGAATGTAACACATAACCTTTTTTTAACAAATTATATCTTGTAACCTAAATATTTCCCTTGTTCATCCCTATATTTATGTTACTAAGGTATATATTAGCAGTAATAAATACACTTTAAACATGTGCATATACAGTAAACCATGAACTTCAGTCAGGCTCGAACTAACGATTCTTGTAGCTATAAAAACAACATTATTGCAGTCCTGTGGTAGACTGGAAAGTTTCAAACGTCCATTTTCTTTCTGTGCCTCCAAGAACGCCTTGTGATTAAAAGGGTGGGCTTTCAGGCTCTTCCTCAAACCCCAGAGCGAAAAAATCCGTGGATGACTTTACTCGAAGTGAGCTCCCTACGTTCCTTTTAAACTTGCAGTGGCATGCCAGTTTTCATTAAGGGGTTGGTTCGAGGCGAAGCTAGCGTGCTAGAATCCAGCAACTATCACATCCACTTTGATGACTTTTTCTATAAAAGTAGAAATAGTTCTTTTTAATCAATCTTTAGTCCTTAGATGAGAAGTCACACATTGTTTTTGTATAATATGCTCAAACAATGACGGTTTTAATTTGCAGAACGGCACTTATGCTAAAACAGGCATCTGTGTGCTTTACGACAGTTAATAGCATCGTAAATGTACACACAGCATTATATTTCAGGTGCGTTCGCAAAATTTTCTGTCTTGTATTCTTGTATTTGTTGTACAAAATCACTTTTAGCAGCCCCCCATGTAAACTACACTTAAAATTGAATCCATTCAAACAACATTTGCTAGCATTACCTGGGTAACACATTCATTATATACGTATACCAACATAAGCAATATGTTGTTTCGCTATATAGGATAGAATAGGAGTAATTAACGGAGGGGACATCTAGCACCTCGACCCCAATAGATATTTTATACGTACATCCCCGGAAGGAACGGGTGAGGTGATGGAAGCGCCGGAGAGTCCGACGCAAACCGACAGAGACGCGCAGAGTTCCCTAACAGTTCCAGACTTGACCACCCGGCCACGGGAGGGTCACTCGGAGACATCCCTCTAGTGGTATGAGGAAACATGACCCAGCAGTGGAGGCTCGACAGGCTTCCCTCTAGCAGGGCCGAGAAGAAGTTCCAAATCGCATGCCTCTGCGCCATCTGTCTGACACTGAACCGAACCAGAGCCTCGGAGTCAACCTGAAACACCACTCCAGCATTCGCTTTGTCATCCAGGGAAAAGCACCATAAACCCATGGTGATAGTGGGCGACCCCCTGGAGTCGAACCCGGGACCTCACGAATGCTACGATGTTTCCCACATCTGTGGTACTCCCCGAAGTTGTAACGGTAGCTTTTAGTATTGTTTTACGGGGACGTGGTTGAAGCTATGACCTCCAAGGTATTCAACATAATGTAATGAAACTTCGTATTTAGTATTTCAAATAGAATTTGTTCACTAATGCTAAAAGTATGAAGCTACTCTTAGCTAGCATGTTAAAATCATGATTGAAAAAAAATAAATTTTAAAAATAAAAACGTAGTTGTAGCTTTTCTGAGAATGCAACCGGCCTATCATCACAACATTTTGTGGTAAAGTACATTACGCAATGATTGTAAGTCGTGTGCAGAACAATTATGATTAAGGTGCTAGTTGTTTAAAAACTACAACTTTAGTTTCAAATAAATCCCTTACATTCATTAGTATGCATAATTATAAGTAGAATTATTTTCAAAATATAAAAAACTGCTCCACAGGATTGTTAATTGAACACTACTAGAATGTACTACCAAGTCTCACTGCCCTGAGTTAAGTAGCTTCTGAAAAGGTACATTATTTTCTAGAAAACCATGCTAAAGACGTACTATTTGTTAAAGTTTGGTAACGGATGTAAATTAATGTGAAATAACATTTACTAATCGAAAGCAAAAATCGCAAATAGTGTCTTTAGCGTTAGTCTGCAGGTATTTATACTAAGAAATGTCAAATAGTTCATGTTGGCGGGTGACGCCTCTCCCTGTATTTTTGTTCTGTATTAGAATTATTATCTCAATACTTGAAAATACCACCTTAATTTTTAAACTTTAAATGAACTAGGTGGAAAAAATCGAGGGGGATGGCTCAAGGGGTTGCGTCTGTGATCCGCATTCGGGAGATTCCGGTATCGATCCCAGGCGACCACCCACTTTAGCCCATGGATTCTTCGTGGTTTCCCCGGGTCGCCAGGCGAATCCTGCACCCCTTATCTTCCTTGATTGCGCCCTGTAAATGTTTCTTCCCTGGCGTCGCTGTGGTACCGCTCAGTTAGGTCTCTCCTCAGCGTGGGGCTCCACTCCGGGGGACCCTGGAGGTTGGTGGCTTGTGGGCAGGGACCGTGCGGCGTCGGATGCGTTCTATATGGAAATGTTAGGGACCTCGTCTATGCTTGCGCCCGTCGTCATCCGGATCTGATCGCCCTTCGGGTCTCTCCCCTCATCCTTCCCTCCCAGGGATCACGTTGGAAGCACAATGGGCCGACTGGTTCGGTATTCTCAAAATAACCGATGTAATCAAGATGTATAATCTATCAAATAAAAATGTTAGCAAGAATTAGTTTTTTGAAACAGTTTGCCTACATATACCCTTAATTTGGGAACACATCTTAAGGTGTACCCAGGAAAACATGGTATCTCTGGGCACGTACAAACAGATCTGAAATGTTTTATATAGTAATAAATTTAAAACTGAAACAGTTATTTCCATCATCCAAGTTACAAACGATTAAAAGTACATTTAACTCATTTAAGGCTTAGTAGGGTTCTAAAATATAAAATCCTGCTGATAACATGAACAATGCATTACTCCGTGAAGACATTGAGTAAGAAGAGGGTCTGTGAATGTGTTGCTACTGTATTCCGCTTCTAATGACACTACAAATTAAATAAAAGAACGTGTGCAGTTCTTCCCACCAGTTGCTGTCAATTATGTATATATTTAATTCCAGCATTTCATTAGATAGGAAACCTGGCCTAGTTTCGAACAACTTCGGCTACAACCTCAACTCCAATGCTTTCGGCTAAAATATACCTCATATATTATTCGCAGATCTTAAGTTTTAATCATAATTGAAATGTGTGGACAAAATTTTGTTCAGTCATCTGTATACAGGATGTTTCAGGACCTCTATGACAAACTTTGAGGAACGATAGATCTCGCAGAGGGGAGCATTTTTTGTTAAGCAACCACCATCCTCCGACGCATCGTCACGGAGTTATTTACCCCTGTTTGAAGCGTATCCGGCAGGATAGGTTTGAGAGGCACATCCAGTACACTTTGACTCTCCGTTTGTTTACAACCACTGAATCAAGTGACATCGCCTCTTTCTTGTACAAAGAGCACCAAAGAAAATCTCGCTGCAGCTCCCGTCTATGTCACATTATTTATCGTTGTACGTGGCCTTGCGAAGCCATGGCCATTTCATTGGTTGCTTTAGGCCACGGTGCAAGTGTGCGCCAGTCCTTCTGCTAAATAGTCACACCAATAACCACAACAAAGGTTACAAAATAGCGTAGAAACGAAATATACGTTTACGCTCTCGATCGTATTGGCTAAAAGAGAGAGGTAGAGTGAGTGCATTCAGAGTGTCATACAGACCTCTTATCGTGATTGGTAGCCATACCTTACCGGCTAGTGTAGGACACGCCTTTGAAAGGGTTGAAAGCTAAGGGAAAACTTGATGAGCGCCCAGGTTAGCGAGATGTAGAATGTGTAGTGTGAGAAGCGTTTCAGGGGTTGCAAATTAAAGCTTGAATGGTATTCATTAAATACATAGCAAGGCAGCACTTTATAACAAAAAATAAACAGAACTGTATTCTCACAGTGATATCAATGCTTTTTGCTGCATAGAAGCAAACATATATAAATAATAAATAAAGCAGCATGTTTTCCCTCTAATTCAAACTATAATTGGTTAATGTACCTTTAGTTACATATTGCTGATCATAGGAATACAACAGGATTATAGACAAAAATATAACCCAATTTTATTGCCATAATATGTAGGTCATATTCGGTAAACCATATACATATTTATCTCTAGTTTCTAAACATGATCAATTACAACAAAAGAGTAAAATGCATTTTGTAAACGAATATCATCTGCGGATGTTTTACGGGGAGTTCCCACTTTCTGACGAGTATGTAGACCGTCTTCCCCACTTTCCTGGAATATTTTTATCCAGTAATTTGCTATAAAAACACTTTTATGCACTGTCGTTGCAATTGCTGTAACAGTGCGACCAGCCTCCCACATGCCCACGATATGTCCACAAGTAATTTCGCTAGCATACGGCATGACAGGTTCTGAGACTATAAACCTGTTTTGGTTTCATTAACACCAGAAAAAGCAAAGGTATCAATCTCCCCTCTTTTCCCCCTTATTGCTGTGTTATCAAGCCACCACGCTCTGCGATAGGTAAGGTGAAGGACACACCTCAAAAGACCCCAGAAAACGATACAAAATCCGCCGAAGGTTTTGTTTGGCGCTCTGTGTACCTTACGTCTGGTTAGGTTGGTGGGTCTGAGACGAACAGCCCAATTTAGCTCGGTGTTTGTGAACGACAGCTCCACGCATACCACCTCCAGAAAGTACAGGAACTGAGGCCGAACGACTTCCCACCTCGTGTTCAGTTTGTTCAGTGGTTTCTGCAACGAAGTATTGCAGAGCCTACACTTCCCGCGCACGCCTTGTTTACCGATGAGGCCTGCTTCACACGAGACGGATGCTTCAACAGCAGGAACAGCCACATCTGGGATGTTGATAACCGTCACGCAATGTTCGTTAGACATCACCAACAAAAGCATTCCCTAAACATCTGGGCTGGAATCGTGGTGAACATCTGCTGGGGCCTTTCGTCTTGCCACCCCGTTTGAGTTGATGATGGCTGCTTGACAAGAAGTGTTTCCCTCTGCGAGATGTATCGTTCCTCAGAGTTTGTCGCAGAGGTCCTGAAACACACTATATAAAATTTCATCTCCGCGGTTGTAGTGGTTTGCCTAAAATGTCAACATTTTTAAGAGCCTCCATGTAAACTACCCTTAGTTTTATAGCAATTTCAAGAACATAATAAATGTGTCACAAAATTTCTTCAAACTTATATATTATGTTAAATCTCTACTCCGTATTTGCAGCGGTTAGCGAGTTTTGCATACGTACGAATGGACGAAGAGACGCTAATATATGTCTCGCAGTGGAACGCACTTAGCTCAATAGTAAGGGCAACCAAGGAAAGTAGACATGCTATCTTTTCTAGTTGCAGTGCAATATCAGAAAGGAGCGATTAGGTCATATTCATAATAACATAAAGTGTATTTAATACTTTATAAATGAATGAATGACCAGCGGACACCTCGCACCTCGACCCAACGCGGGCCTTTTGTGCTTAACACCCCCAGTAGGAACAACAGGAGGTTATAGGACGCAGGCACGCCGGTCGTCATAGACGCGCAGGGGTCTCTAACGATTGATGATCCGGTTACACCAGCGGCTACTCGGAGAAGGACTTCCCTGTAGCGGAACCGGGGAGAAGTCGACCCAGTTTCCATCTGGCAGGGCCGAGAGCTTCCCAGCAAACAAGCATCTGCGCCTGTCCGACACAGACCGACACTGCACAGCCCTTAACCCTACTGAAACCTGAAAGGGGAAGCAAAGTGATAGGAAATGAGGGAAAGGAAATTCGTGGTAGTCGCAAAACCACCCCAGAATTTATAGCCAATCAGAGATAACCGCGAAAAACCCATGGTCAGAGTGGCGACCCCAGGAATAGAACCAGGACCTCCCGAATGCGAGCCTCGCACGTTACTATGGAGCCATCTAGCTGAAAATATTGAGTTTTGTGAAGCATAGATGTGTCCTAACCCCCCTCTGAAATAAGTGTAAAATAAGACCAATTTAATTTTCAGTACAGACTTGATTTTCAAGTAATTCTCATGCTTCTGGTGTTGATAGAGGACAGCACTAACTAAAGAGCTTAGCACTGGTCACTCCCCAAAACAGGACCCAAGTCCTGAAAACGTTTTGTGGACTTGGGAACCGGCTCCATGTCTTATCCAGAAGCCTTCATCGTCTCAACAACATAGTGCATTAGAGGCGTTTGTTGACTTGATGACACCACTCCCTCTAGATACACTCCCCCTCTGAAAGTATTGCATACCCCCCAAAACTTCCATGTCGGAATTTCACCTGAAATACATGTTTTGAGGACCCCTGAATCCATATAGAAGCGTTTTTATAGATACTCCCGTGTGTATGTCTGCTTGTGTGCTGTCAACAGCATAACTCAAAAAGGAAATGTCGGATAAATGCTCAATATTTAAGTTCAGTAGCTTCCAAATGTATGACAAGAAGATTTTCAAAAAAATCTTCCCATCCCAAACTACCATTTACATGGAAAGTTTTGCGACTTTTTTTTTCAATAACATGCCTAACGATTTTGCATACATGGAATATATTTACACGCTAAATAAAACTTTACCTTGAATTTTCTTCATTCAGAGGGAATATTGTATAACCCGTAAAGCATAAAAATGGTCAAAAACTTGTTACTCAAAAAATGTAGATCATTTTAAAACACTCAGTTTATTTCAAATGGCTTTTATTGTGGCATCAGCCAGTTCCAGATTTTTGCTGTTTGTAGTGGAAAAACGTTGGGCATCTTTTGTAGCGGGAAATCGTTGGTCCTCTTGGTTGATGCCCTCTGCTGCAGTGTTCTGGTCTCCGGCAACCTCTACTCAGCGGCTGATGATTTCTCCATTCCTAATAAATTACCTATCTAACTAATTTCACTGATCTCAGGGTTTTCATAGGTGAGGCAAATTAAAATACACTGCACTTCCCTTAAAATGTGATTTATTATCAATAAAATACTTATGGACTTCTAGCTTTTCCCACCTGTAACAATTTCCACCATATTAATAAATTAGAAGCCTAATCTAACTGCACACGCTTCCCACCCATGTACACACCCGTGCATCCGTCGTTCACCGAATATCACTGAGTGTCGACGAGATTCTATAAGATAGTGAAAATCTGGGGCCTTCTTCCCCCTTTTATACCCAAACCTAGTGACGCTCACCTTCGCGCCTTAAAATGTAACGACATTTCTAATTGGTTCTCAGATAGCATTACCTTATTATGTATGAAAATATTCTGCTCCAAAACTTTTCGCACACGCGGGCCAGTGACGCGTACGGAAGCAAATTCCATATCTCTGTCTGTTTTCTTTCTATATCTGTAGTATATCCCCTTTCATGTTATTGGTTTGAATTTTTCAATACCTCAATTTTTTAAGTTCTGTCACCATTCAGCTGTTTCTCGCGATGTTATGGAAAAACGAGCAGCATTTAAATAGTTGAATATCGCTTCAGTTTCCTGCGTCCCCTACAAAGAAATGCCATGAAGCTGATTCTGCGAACGTTTATCTCAACAACATTAAGTGGACAGAAAAACAACTTTTGTGTGAATAATTCGTAAAATAAACTACCGCTCTTACTTCCTGCGGCACCACAGGCGTTGACTCTGGTTGGACATAGAATGAAACGATAATTGTGAAAGAAAATTTGGGAAGGAAACGTTCCAGGCCTAAGTTAAGGATATTTCCCCGACATTTGCCAGTTATGAGGTCTGAGGAAAATAGGAAAAAGCCTCATCTGGGGAGAATGGTCCTGGCGGCACAGACCTCGGTTATCCATGGCAACATAAGTTGATTCCTAATAGCTAGACCGAAATTACTACCAGGTTATTTATAAAAACAAATCTGAACCAACTTAGGGGCCTCAGGCTGGCCGAACATGTTTTCAGGACATGGGTTCCCATTTGAAATACGGTCAGTTTTCGCCTGACATGACACACTGAGCATTATCGGTGTGTTTTTGGATCATTCTCCAGATAAGTCCTGAGAAATGATGGGGCTAAAAAGTTTTATTTCGCTTTGTCACTTCCGTCCCATTTTACTTAACATTTAGTGTTATTTCTTAAATCGCATAAACATCAATTTTCCAATTTCTATCCCTTTGAAATGCCTGATTGTTTCTGCTTGGAAAACTATTTGTATTTGATTTCCACAACAATGCGGGCTTTAATGTAAAATTTAAAGAACCCAACGCTATGAGTCACCTAAGCAACTCTCTTTTTTCTCGCACAGTTAGGTTAGCTGCATGTTATACCATTTTCATTTTCAAAATTAATGCCTTCATTTAATTTAATTATATTCTAATCAAATATTCAAATTGTAATCAGTTAATGTTTAACATAGTAGTTTTTGTGATCTACATTTTTATCTATCCCTTATGGTCTACCCGTTATACAAAATTATACATTACTCCTTCCCAAGACTTCCCAGAAAAATCAACATATACATCTAAATTGTTATATAAACATCTTAAACATATGGTATTTTAATCAAAACCGTTAGAGCCTTTTTGATAAAATAAAACATATAGGGAAAACTGTATGTGAAGGGTATTTTGAGGTGGGGAATTTTCTTCGAAATTTTCGTGATGCATCTTTGGTCGTAAGTAACTAAGTCTGGTATTTGTCGGACTTTTCATTCATGAGTTATACTGTTCGGCGGCGCCGTGGCCGAGTGGTTAGACCGCTCGCATCTCCCCGAGGCGGCTCGGGTTCAATCCCAGGGACCCGTATGTGGGATTTGTGGTGGACAAAGCGGTGTCTGTGCGGGTTTTCTCCGGGTTCTCCAGTTTCCCCCGCCATTCATTCCACCAACTGCTCCATCATCACATTTCCATTTCACCATCATTTTGTTTCATCTATTGCATTCCTCCCATACCAGGCATTGGGCTGATCACCCATCCTGGATATTCTGTCTGATCCATGAGTGTCTGCTCCTCGATGGGCCTCTGATCCCAGGCACCCGTCTGTAAGTTCTGGGGGGTATAAGTCCTACATAAGAGGAGGTTAAACTGAGAAAGAAGAAGAAGAAGTTATACTGTTCACAGGCACACAGGCTGGCGCGGGCCCTTTTCTAAAAATGTTTCTTTTGTTCAGAGGGTCTCAAAGCCTGCGTTTCCCGTGAAATCCCGACCTCAAATTTTTGCGCGAAATAGAATATTTCCTCTACTTACCTAAGTATACGTGGTAGAGAAAATGAAAATTGCACTTAGCATTTCTCATAAACTATCCTTACATTTCCTTTGATTCAAAATAAATTACTATCATGAAGATTTGTTAACATTCTTTACCTAACACTTTCACTTGTTTTCCTGTCACTTAAATAACACCGATGTCACTTCTTTACATACAGCAATGTGAGTGTCATTTTTGCAAGCCTGTCTACATGAGTGGTTTTATGCTGAAGTTTTATGAAATGGTGTTTTGTAATTCTATGTGATTCCCCAGAGTTTTATTTACTTTAATGGTAGTTTTCGTATTGCTTTAGCCTTTGAAGACATCTTAAGGGGTGCCCAGGTAAATCTGCCATAATTTCTATAAAGTATGAGTTCATGGCAATGCATTTAAAATAAAAAGCGTGGTTATGTCCTTCATATAAATGTTGATATGGTGTGTGATCGAACCTCGGTTTCCGCGTGACAAGCAAGAGCACAAACAGCAGTAACCGTTTGAAACAGGAAAACACATTAACAGCGTTTCAGCCACTGCTCTGACTCCATTATGGACTCTATTTCGCAACTAATTCTAATAAAAAAAAACAGCGCATATCTTTTCTTCCGCCTGGTTGCAATATTTCTTTTAAGCTAGCAAAGTTTCAAAGGCTTCAGCTTCATTTCGAAGGCATGTACCTCAAATTTCGTTCATTGTTTAGCAACATTCTGTTCTAGCTCTGCTTTATAAAACTTCATCTCTATTCCTGCAGTGGTCCGCCCAAAATTTGAAAATGTGCAGGAAGTTCTCCATTTAAACCACGCGTAAACTCGCATCGAATTCAACCAAATTTAAAATGTATCGACAAACTCCTGTAAAAACAAATATCAACTCTGTATTTGAGTTGTTTAATGCGTGCGGACGAACGTGAAACCTGTGTTTATATCACGTCATATCAACTGTAATATGCACAAAACAAAACACAAAACAAAACGTTCAGGTTTTCTATGATTTGCAGCATTCACTTAAACAATAGTTTTTAAATTTTAGAAATGTTTATTTTCTGGATTCTAAGTGTTTCTGTTGTGTAATATAGAGCCGAGCAAGACGGCTCCGCGGTAAGTGTGAGGCCTGCAATCGGGAGGCACCGGGTTCGATTCCCGTTGAGTCGGGCACTCTTGAGCTAGGTTTTTTCGCGGCTTTCCCTGGTTGGTAGGCGAATACCGGGATGACATATAATTCAGCGAATTATCTTGTCATTTAATTTCCTTATTATGCTTCAGGGTCGAATGATCAGGTGAGTGGACGGCGGGCGAGGAGTGTAACGGTGGAGTTTACCTTGTGCAACGGTCTGCCCTTGCGTTCAGTGTGGATGGGCCCTCGAGAGACGTCCCTCTGTGGAGAGGTAGACCTGTTCGGGGGGTATGGCGGTGGAGTTTGCCTTGTGCAACGGTCTGCCCTGGCGTTCAGTGTGGATGGGCCCTCGAGAGACGTCCCTGTGTGGAGAGGTAGACCTGTTCGGGGGGTATGGCGGTGGAGTTTGCCATGTGCAACGGTCTGCCCTGGCGTTCAGTGTGGATGGGCCCTCGAGAGACGTCCCTCTGTGGAGAGGTGGACCTGTGCGAGGGCTATGGCGGTGGAGTTTGCCTTGTGCAACAGTCTGCCCTTGAGTTTCGGTGTGGAGGGCCCTCGGAGAGAGCTCCCTGTGTGGAGAGGTGGACGTGTGCGAGGGCTATGGCGGTGGAGTTTGCCTTGTGCAACAGTCTGCCCTTGAGTTTCGGTGTGGAGGGCCCTCCGAGAGAGCTCCCTGTGTGGAGAGGTGGACCTGTGCGAGGGCTATGGCGGTGGAGTTTGCCTTGTGCAACAGTCTGCCCTTGAGTTTCGGTGTCGAGGGCCCTCGGAGAGAGCTCCCTCTGTGGAGAGGTGGACCTGTGTGAGGGGTAAGGCGGTGGAGTTTGCCTTGTGCAACAGTCTGCCCTTGAGTTTCGGTGTGGAGGGCTCTCGAGAGACCTCCCTGTGTGGAGAGGTGGACCTGTGCGAGGGCTATGGCGGTGGAGTTTGCCTTGTGCAACAGTCTGCCCTTGAGTTTTGGTGTTGAGGGCCCTCGGAGATAGCTCCCTCTGTGGAGAGGTAGACCTGTGCGAGGGGTAAGGCAGTGGAGTTTGCCTTGTGCAACAGTCTGCCCTTGAGTTTCGGTGTGGAGGGCCCTCGGAGAGAGCTCCCTGTGTGGAGAAGTAGACCTGTGCGAGGGGTAAGGCGGTGGAGTTTGCCTTGTGCAACAGTCTGCCCTTGAGTTTCGGTGTGGATGGGCCCTCGAGAGATATCCCTCTGTGGAGAGGTGGATTTGTGCGAGAGGTATGGCGGTGGAGTGTGCCTTGTGCAACATTCTGCCCTGGCGTTCAGTATGGATGGGACCTCGAGAGACGTCCTTATGTGGAGAGGTGGACCTGTGCGAGGGGTATGGCGGTGGAGTTTACCTTGTGCAACAGTCTGCCCTGGCGTTCGGTGTGGAGGGCCCTCGAGAGACGTCTCTCTGTGGAGAGGTGGATTTGTGCGACAGGTATGGCGGTGCAGTTTGCCTTGTGCAATGGTCTGCCCTGGCGTTCAGTGTGGATGGGCCCTCGAGAGACGTCCCTCTGTGGAGAGGTGGACCTGTGCGAGGGGTATGGCGGTGGAGTTTGCCTTGTGCAACGGTCTGCCCTGGCGTTCAGTGTAGATGGGCCCTCGAGAGACGTCCCTGTGTGGAGAGGTGGACCTGTGCGAGGGCTATGGTGGTGGAGTTTGCCTTGTGCAACAGTGTGCTCTTGAGTTTCGGTGTGGAGGGCTCTCGAGAGACGTCCCTGTGTGGAGAGGTGGACCTGTGCGAGGGCTATGGCGGTGGAGTTTGCCTTGTGCAACAGTCTGCCCTTGAGTTTCGGTGTGGAGGGCCCTCCGAGAGAGCTCCCTGTGTGGAGAAGTGGACGTGCGCGCGGGATATGGCGGTGGAGTGTGCCTTGTGCAACAGTCTGCCCTTGAGTTTCGGTGTCGAGGGCCCTCGAAGAGAGCTCCCTCTGTGGAGAGGTGGACCTGTGTGAGGGGTAAGGCGGTGGAGTTTGCCTTGTGCAACAGTCTGCCCTTGAGTTTCGGTGTGGAGTGCTCTCGAGAGACGTCCCTGTGTGGAGAGGTGGACCTGTGCGAGGGGTATGGCGGTGGAGTTTGCCTTGTGCAACAGTCTGCCCTTGAGTTTCGGTGTGGAGGGCCCTCGGAGATAGCTCCCTCTGTGGAGAGGTGGACCTGTGCAAGGGGTAAGGCGGTGGAGTTTGCCTTGTGCAACAGTCTGCCCTTGAGTTTCGGTGTGGAGGGCACTCGGAGAGAGCTCCCTGTGTGGAGAGGTGGACCTGTGCGAGGTGTAAGGCGGTGAAGTTTGCCTTGTGCAACAGTTTGCCCTTGAGTTTCGGTGTGGATGGGCCCTCGAGAGACATCCCTCTGTGGAGAGGTGGATTTGTGCGAGAGGTATGGCGGTGGAGTGTGCCTTGTGCAACATTCTGCCCTAGCGTTCAGTGTGAATGGGACCTCGAGAAACGTCCCTCTGTGGAGAGGTAAACCTGTGCGAGGGGTATGACGTGCAGTTTGCCTTGTGCAATGGTCTGCCCTTGAGTTTCGGTGTGGAGGGCCCTCGGAGAGAACTCCCTGTGTGGAGAGGTGGATTTGTGCGAGAGGTTGAGAGTGGTATTATTAATGTTATTTGTGTAACATTATTGTGTATATGTGTTTACTCAGCATGGTGTGGTGAAGCCAGCTTGTGACGTCATTCATTTGTTCGGTTTGTAGCTCCATCTGGTGTTAGCAATTTGCAGCAGTGTTAGTGTTCGAAAGAATGCGACTGTTATTTGATTTAATTTTTGTTTACTGTCCTCCGGCTAGCTATTATTTCTCGGTCGAACATGTTTCTTGATCAGGGTGTGTAAACGGAAAGGAATCTTTTATCCAAATATAACACTGATGAAGAAATTTGTTTTACACAGTTATTGTCGAACACGTTAACTATCACATTTACATATTGATCTTGACACTCGCCAAACTGAAACTGTTATAACAACTTCTTACTGATAATTCTTTTAATCCACGTACTTCAATCTTTTGTATAATTAACTTTACCATACTTTAGATTTTTCAGAATTCTGCTACGCGTAACTTGTGAATCTATATCCGATGTATGCCGTACTAATACTTTCGACGAACTGACTGACTGAAGACGACGTGTAGTGTACACAGATTTTTGATGAACTGAACTCACTTTACCTCCAACCTACTGCTTTTATACCCATACACTCCGATATGCCTAAAGATTATAACTGAATTACTATTGGCTAATAAAACGCGCCAACATTAGCGTCTATTTTTGTATCCAATGAAAATTATGAATACATATACTCTAGGGAAATTTTCCAGAAGGTTCTAAACGGAAAAACGCGCCAACATTACGCAACTTCCTCGTTTCCAATAATGATAAACAGCTCACCCCCCCTCGCTGCATTATTGCGCGCTATTATTGACAGTTTGAGTAAGGTCGTAGAAACTTACTTATCAACAATAATTACAGTCAAGAAACATCTCAAATCAATGTCACATAAAAATGCATATTCATATTACAATCATTATTTACATTTAAGTAATTTGTGATACAAATTACTGCATCATATGCCCCACTAGAAACATAATTATAAATATTTACAACTTGTTTGAAAATTTTATAATTGGGTTTTTAGTCTCCTAAATCTTGGAACACACGCTATCACTTTCACTTAACACTTCACACGTATTTAACACACGACATATGTTTTTTTTTTTTGTATCTCGCCACTACTTACTGGCTCTGGTTTAATGTGTTTAGATATTAATCTGACATTACACAAAAAAATTTTTTTTTATATAGCAAATACTGTACCTTGAATTATTTAATTACTGTTACAAAATTGCTTACTTTCTTAAGTTGTTGACAAAAATTTATACATTTAAGAATTTTTGTAATTACTATACATATTTACCAAAAATATTCACCCTCTACACAAATATATTTACATCTCTTAAATCTAAGTACTGTTTCACATGTTCTGTTTGCTACATAAGTATTTGTTTTGTTTTGTTTTGTTTTTTTTTTAAATTATTTTTACCCCATTTTTGTTTTTTTGTACATTATTTTAACAATACTCTTGGAATTGTATTTACGTACTTTTACTTTAATATCGTATTAAGTTTCAATCTTTGCATTCTTAATTTTCAAATACTGTTATAGTTACAAAAAAATGTTATTTTCCCTTTTAAAAAATATTTAATTATGTCCAAAATTTTATTTCTCCTTTCACATGACGTACATATTTATTTAACCCTCTTACGTTCCAATACATTTCTCTGCAAGTCATCTTTAACTATCCAGCATTTACTTTACATCTCATTGCTATTTATCCTCCTGGATCAAATTGTGTGTGGCTAAACATTACTCGTAGCCGTATCCTAACCTTCAAAAATTTGTTCATGGATAACCTCTTAAAGTATTCATATGAAATTTCGTTACCTGATAACATTTGAAAACAATCTAAAGTTTTCTGAACTACACATCTTTTAACAACTGTCGTTTTCAATTCTTGTACTATCTCTTTAACTTGAGAATACTCTGACAAATCTGTCATAAGTTGTACTGGATTGGAGTTTTCATTTTGAACATCTTGGTACTTGTTAATTTCAGAAGTTGGCTTTTGATTATTTACAGGCAAGACCTTAGCTTCTTCGTACAATTTATTTCTTTGCATTACTGACTCCTTCTGTATTTCTGATATCTCCCCTCTGAAATTAACTTGCACCTGATTCACATCTACATTCATAACCTCTTTCATCTCTCTTATCTCACTTGAAATACTACTCATTCTACTACCTGACTCTGTACATTCTACGTCAACATGTTCACTTTTAGTATTAACCTCACTTTTTTGGTTAGATATTTCCCTGCTCATGTCCAACATTTTCTTTGAAACTTCTCCTATCTCACTTGCTATTACTTCCTGATTTTCATCTCTCATTTTTGGCATACTACTGTCTAGCTTCATAACTTTCTTTTCAAATCCTTCTATTATTTTCCTATTTCTATTTTCCATATCTTCCATTATTTCCCTATTCTTTTTTTTTCATATCTTCATTTAATTGATCTCTAAAATTTCTCAGCATTTCCATCATCATACTAGCATCAAAATTAACATTTCCTGCTGTTTTATTCTGACTTTCTCCACTAACATTTCCTCCCTCAAATACTACATTGTTTGAGCTATTTTCTGTAACCTGTATTGAATTACAGCTAACCGTTACATTATCTCCCTCCATAATTATTTCTTCTGTATTATTAGTAGCCATTGTTTTCTTTATCCTACCGCTCCTAAGGTACATTTAAAATTCTACACTTTTTTTTTAGAATAAAAATCACACGTTTCTAACCTTTCTGATGCTATCTGCTGATGTAGCTTTGATGTCCAGCTTTCTGCCCCTCTCCCCTAGGTTTGTATGTCGCTTCTGCGTTGTATTATGATGAATCTGCGTTGTCTCGATGTTTTTGTAGTTGAATTCCCCTGTTGCCCTGTAATCTCGGAATTACGATGTCCAATCATCCGCGTAGTCTGTCGTCCCTTTTGTTGTTTCTGGAATCTGCGTCTTGTAGATCAATTCACTGCTCCATTCATTCCACATCCTGGTTAATTCTGCTACTTTCCTGGTTAATTCTGCTACTTTCCTGGTTACTTTGCCCCTTTCCTGGTCACTTTGCCCCACGTTCTGGGCGCCAATTTGTAACGGTTTTACTTACAAATGTTTGTGTATTTATGTTTACTTCACGCGTGGAAGCCATCTTGTGACGTCATTCATTTGTTCGGTTTGTAGCTCCATCTGGTGTTAGCAATTTGCAGCAGTGTTAATGTTCGAAAGAATGCGACTGTTATTTGATTTAATTTTTGTTTACTGTCCTCCGGCTAGCTATTATTTCTCGGTCGAACATGTTTCTTGATCAGGGTGTGTAAACGGAAAGGAATCTTTTATCCAAATATAACACTGATGAAGAAATTTGTTTTACACATTTATTGTCGAACACGTTAACTATCACATTTACATATTGATCTTGACACTCGCCAAACTGAAACTGTTATAACAACTTCTTACTGATAATCCTTTTAATCCACGTACTTCAATCTTTTGTATAATTAACTTTACCATACTTTAGATTTTTCAGAATTCTGCTACGCGTAACTTGTGAATCTATATCCGATGTATGCCGTACTAATACTTTCGACGAACTGACTGACTGAAGACGACGTGTAGTGTACACAGATTTTTGATGAACTGAACTCACTTTACCTCCAACCTACTGCTTTTATACCCATACACTCCGATATTCCTAAAGATTATAACTGAATTACTATTGGCTAATAAAACGCGCCAACAATAGCGTCTATTTTTATATCCAATGAAAATTATGAATACATATACTCTAGGGAAATTTTCCAGAAGGTTCTAAACGGAAAAACGCGCCAACATTACGCAACTTCCTCGTTTCCAATAATGATAAACAGCTCACCCCCCCTCGCTGCATTATTGCGCGCTATTATTGACAGTTTGAGTAAGGTCGTAGAAACTTACTTATCAACAATAATTACAGTCAAGAAACATCTCAAATCAATGTCACATAAAAATGCATATTCATATTACAATCATTATTTACATTTAAGTAATTTGTGCATCAAGGTATGGCGGTGGAGTTTACCTTGTGCAACAGTCTGCCCTGGCGTTCAGTGTGGATGGGACCTCGAGAGACGTCCTTCTGTGGAGAGGTGGACCTGTGCGAGGGGTATGGCGGTAGAGTTTACCTTGTGCAACAGTCTGCCCTGGCGTTCGGTGTGGAGGACCCTCGAGAGACGTCTCTCTGTGGAGAGGTGGATTTGTGCGAGAGGTATGGCGGTGCAGTTTGCCTTGTGCAATGGTCTGCCCTGGCGTTCAGTGTGGATGGGCCCTCGAGAGACGTTCCTCTGTGGAGAGGTGTACCTGTGCGAGGGGTATGGCGGTGCAGTTTGCCTTGTGCAATGGTCTGCCCTTGCGTTCGGTGTGGATGGCCCTCAAAGAAACCTCTGCATGAGTATGGGTAGGCCTGTTGGGGTTTTACCTTTACTTCTTGCTGCTAGAGTTTAACAGAAGCACAATAAGGCAACTGTGAGCTTCAGTGTCAAAGTCCTCCGTTTCCTTGTAACATATCTAATGGTGTCTGTCAAAGGTTTACCGAAAAATTTAGTTAAATAAACTTAACATTTACTGAACGGTATTCCACGACGTCACATTATTGGTTCTGGCAATGTCATTTGTTTCCGTGGCTTGGTCGCTGTATCTGCACTGTCCCGGTTTGAAGGGAGGTTTGTAAGTACGAGCAGTTTTTATTTTTAATTTACTTTGTTGAATATAGTGAGGAGAAACCCTCCGCAAAACACGTACGGTAACTGAGAGGAAACCTTTAGGTTTGATGTCAGTGCCATTAAAATGCACATCATGTTTGACATTGCCGTTGGCCACGCAGGTTTGTTTTGTCACATCGTCGTGTCTGTGTAGCACAAACTCCTCATTAAGACCTGAACCGCGAGAAAACATAAGGAATATTGTTTCTCAACAAACTTATGTGTTAATGTCCGTAAAACATTCAGCAAAAACTCTAAACATTTTCCCTAACTTTTATTCGTTGTTCCTTTCCAGATCTTATTCAATTATCTACAGAATACATTCTCCTAATTCGAGGTTCTTAGATGCACTTTGGACATTACAGTAACCGCTTCTGTGAACAAGAGCCCCCGACCGATAGAAAGCTTTTGCTAGCCGATAAAGCTTCAATAGTGTTTCTAGCGCTGCATCTTAGCTGCCAGTAGATTAAAACAACTTTTATTTAAAGGATACCAGACGTTCCGATATTGACGGGACTGAAGACGTTTGTCCCGTGTCTCGCCTTGTGGGACCAGGCTGTGCCCCGCTTTTTGAAATCATACATTCCATTTTACTTTCTCTGTTTATTTATGGTATGTAGAGAAGGTATTGTATTCCACTAAACAATTCGATATCGAGAATATATATGCTTTGAGCCCCCTGAATCCAGGAAAGAATTTTAACAAAGGCACTTCCCTCTTGCGGGTGCGGGGAACTCGACTCACCCGAGGATGCCATATGGCAGGGCCAAAAAGAACTTTCCTATCTGTTCGACACTGCACAGGCCCTAAAGAGGGAAGCGTAAAGGTCAGAGTGGCCGGCCCCAGGAATCGAAACCAAGACCTCCAGAATGCGAATCTCACACGTTACCGCGGAGCCATTTCGCTCGGTACAATGAAGTGGGTAGAGAAATTAACTTTAATAAGAATGGATTGTATACCCAGTAATAAACGATACAGGGTAGATATAGTCATACGAATGTAACACATCACATTTGTATTTTTGTGGATATTTGAATGCAAAGAGACCGTCTGTTGCAAGATGCCCAACGTTGGTGATTCGTACATTGTTGCACGTGCTAAGGACTTGGCCCTGCTGCTCTGGTTTGTTGCGTGACCCTGCAGTGCACGACGCACGTGTTGTTTCGCTCTGTCAGTGGTAACTTGCTTCCACTCCTACAGCAAAGTGCGTACTTTCAGGTGCTTTAAAACATGCATTTCCATTCCTCGTTTGCGAAGGCGAGATTTATCATGTGCATGGATTACAAAATCGTAAGATACTTCTACAGATCCTAGGTAGAAATACAAGCCAGTCCCTACATCAATGGAGGCGCCGTTGCATCTCTTATGTTAAGGTTGGCTTCTATAGACCTGTCTATAATCTTTTACAATTTTTCATTATTGGCTCAAGTACATGTTCCGTTTTTCGTTTCGAAAAAATGGGATCCCTATTTTAACTAGCCCCAGTTCGCAAAGTTCAACAGTCGACATATTTATGCAGTACATCTTATGTTTGAGAAAGGTGCAGAACACGAGGCAAAGGAGGAGGGTCACTGCGTGGGGTGGCCAGATGTAGCTGAGAGAAGTGTTTATAAACCGTCCATAGCTTCAACCGCAATTTGGTGCTGAAAGGTGTCAGAGTATAAGGACCTGACGAATTTCCCACATAACTTAATTTTTACGCCGCTTTAGAATCCAAAGATAAATATATTCTTACACAGTTTCTTACCGTGTATCAATCCGAACCGAGCAATGTGTGAGCCTCGCGTTTGGGAGGTGCCAAGTTCAATTCCCGTCGATCGCCTACTCTGACCTTAGGTTTTAAGGGTTTTCCCTAGTGGTAGACGAATGCTGAGATAAATTTCTCATCTACTACGATTTCCTTTCCATCATTTCGTTTACATTCCGTTTTTTTCTCATGTTTTAGGTGTGCTTCTGTGTTTCATGGTCTGTGGCGCTGCCAGACAAATGGCGCGGAAGCTTGCTCCAAGAAAAGAGTAGTCCCCTTGGACTATAGAGAGCTGCTTGGTTGAACGGGTCATTCATCGTTCTCTCTGGGCAGCGCCATTAGTTGGACGGGTCTTTGAGCTAGGAACTGTTAGGGACTTCCGCGCATCTGTGGCCTGTCTGCCTGAGGGCTGTAGCCTCCTGTGATTCCTTCACATCATCCTTTAGGACTCAGTTTACGAGGTGTCCACATCGGTTATATGTTCTATACTGTAGCCTCCTGTGATTCCTTCACATCAACCCCTCCCTCTGGGGGTGTTAGCCGCAATAGATCTCCTATAGGTCGCAGGACGCGAGATGTGCCCTCCGTAGTATGCTCTATACTGTAGCCTCCTGTGGTTCCTTCACACCATCCTCTTCCCCTGGGAGTGTTAGCCGCAATAGATCTCCTATAGGTCGCAGGACGCGAGATGTGCCCTCCGTAGTATGCTCTATACTGTAGCCTCCTGTGGTTCCTTCACAACCATCCCCACCCTCTGGGGGTGTTAGCCGCAATAGATCTCCTATAGGTCGCAGGAGGTGAGATGTGCCCTCCGTAGTATGCTCTATACTGTAGCCTCCTGTGGTTCCTTCACAACCATCCCCACCCTCTGGGGGTGTTAGCCGCAATAGGTCTCCTATAGGTCGCAGGTGAGATGTGCCCTCCGTAGTATGCTCTATACTCTAGCCTCCTGTGGTTCCTTCACAACCATCCCCACCCTCTGGGGGTGTTAGCCGCAATAGATCTCCTATAGGTCGCAGGAGGTGAGATGCGCCCTCCGTAGTATGCTCTATACTCTAGCCTCCTGTGGTTCCTTCACAACCATCCCCTCCATCTGGGGGTGTTAGCCGCAATAGATCTCCTATAGGTCGCAGGACGCGAGATGTGCCCTCCGTAGTATGCTCTATACTGTAGCCTCCTGTGGTTCCTTCACACCGTCCCCTTCCCCTGGGAGTGTTAGCCGCAATAGGTCTCCTATAGGTCGCAGGACGCGAGATGTGCCCTCCGTAGTATGCTCTATACTGTAGCCTCCTGTGGTTCCTTCACACCGTCCCCTTCCCCTGGGAGTGTTAGCCGCAATAGGTCTCCTATAGGTCGCAGGACGCGAGATGTGCCCTCCGTAGTATGCTCTATACTCTAGCCTCCTGTGGTTCCTTCACAACCATCCCCACCCTCTGGGGGTGTTAGCCGCAATAGATCTCCTATAGGTCGCAGGAGGTGAGATGCGCCCTCCGTAGTATGCTCTATACTCTAGCCTCCTGTGGTTCCTTCACAACCATCCCCTCCCTCTGGGGGTGTTAGCCGCAATAGATCTCCTATAGGTCGCAGGACGCGAGATGTGCCCTCCGTAGTATGCTCTATACTGTAGCCTCCTGTGGTTCCTTCACACCGTCCCCTTCCCCTGGGAGTGTTAGCCGCAATAGGTCTCCTATAGGTCGCAGGACGCGAGATGTGCCCTCCGTAGTATGCTCTATACTGTAGCCTCCTGTGGTTCCTTCACACCGTCCCCTTCCCCTGGGAGTGTTAGCCGCAATAGGTCTCCTATAGGTCGCAGGACGCGAGATGTGCCCTCCGTAGTATGCTCTATACTCTAGCCTCCTGTGGTTCCTTCACACCGTCCCCTTCCCCTGGGAGTGTTAGCCGCAATAGGTCTCCTATAGGTCGCAGGACGCGAGATGTGCCCTCCGTAGTATGCTCTATACTCTAGCCTCCTGTGGTTCCTTCACACCGTCCCCTTCCCCTGGGAGTGTTAGCCGCAATAGATCTCCTATAAGTCTCAGTTTGCGAGGTGTCCCCCTATGCCAATCGGAATCTCTCCTTCCGTCTTGTCTAAAAATGTGTTGAGCTGCGTGGTGCCCGAAGAGGAACAGAGGTGAATAAAGTTGGTCCATTATTTCGTTTTAAGGTTCTTAACTACAACTTTCTAGCGGGACTTAATGTACGTACACAATGCGGTAACACCCTTGATGTTGTGTGTTCCCTACGGCCTTTGTGACTGTTCCCTTCTCTAATTGCTGTGTAATTTACTTTCCCTAATTCGTAAAGTAAATTAGCGGAGCTATTGTATTCCAGCCAAATATTCCATGTCGAAATTTCACCGGAAATATATGTTTTGAGGCACCTTGAATAAAAAAAGCATTTTTAGAAAAAGGTCCGTGTGTGTGTGTCTGCATATAGCATAACTCAAAAACGAATAGACGGATAATCACCAAACGTGGCATTTCGATCAAGTATCTTCCAAATATGACACACGAATATTTTCAGGAAAATTCCCTTACCATACTTACCCTTTACTTGAAACACTTTTCGAAATTGTTGGTTTTCTAGAAAATGAATAACTATACCATGTGTTTAGAGATACTTACATGTCAAATAAAATGTATGTCTTACGTTTTCTGGGCATAGCCTTTGGCGTCTTCTTCATTCGGAAGGAATTTTATATAATGTTGTGGAACTGGTAAACGTTAAGAGATAGAGGAAAACATGCTGCACAGAAAATATAGATCTCTCTAAAACACACAATTTACTTCCAATAACTTTACTGTGGCATAAGCCATTTCTGAGATACCCGTTACAAATTGTTCAATACTTGATCATTTTTAAGTCCTGCCAACACTCAGGTGTTTCTCGCGATCGAATGGAAACAGTATGGAATTTTAGAGCAAGTATATATGGTCCAGTACTTAAACAGTTGACTATCGCTGTTCCCCTTGTATCTATAACGAGATGTGTAATGTAGCTATTTCTGCAAAGATTTATTTGGACCAAAATGAAGGAAATAGAAAAATAACTTTCGTAAGAATAGCTTGTATACCCACTAATAAACGATAGAGGCTAGAGAAAGTCATGTAAACGTGTCACATAAGATTTTTCGGCTGGAGTTCAATCCAAAGTACTTAATGTCCTTTATACCAATTCTTCACTGATTGATGAGCCTATACTTAAAAAAATAAATGAGGTGTTAAGTGGGTGCTGTAAAAGGATCTAAGGAAGACCAGCCGCTCAACAGCCTCCCCCCAAAAAGGAATTTAATCACCACTTGCCCCTAAAACGGATTCTTAGCCTTACCTATATGATTGTATTCCACCCCCTATTATTAAAGCCAGTTACTTTGAGGACGTTCCGTCCTAACTCTAACTTAGAGAAACGTCGGACTAAGCTACTAAATCTTTATTTACTCCGATGTTTATGGTGCACTCTCTTCACATTTTTCGAATGCTTGGATTTTTATGTGACCATTTCCTTGTTAAGCTTCACGATGCTAATCTTTATAACCCGATATTCCACTACCTTACAGTACTAGGAGCGAGATGGCTCCGCGATAACGTGAGAGGCTCGCATTCGGGAGGTCCTGGGTTTGCTTCCCGTTGGACCGATCACTCCGACCATGGGTGTTTTGTGGTTTCCCCGAGTCGGTAGGCGATGCTTCACAAAAAGTTCTTCCCACTATAAACCATACCAAATAACGTTTGGCGCGTGAGTTGAGACTACCGGCGAAAAAGGTCTTTCAAATTATTACCTGCTGTGAGATAGATCCGGCGGCCACCAGTCATGTCATTCATGTTAAATCCGATAATTAAGCAGTAATCAAACAACCCAAAGAATAATATAGTTATGCTTATTGATCAAATAATAAAGACAACGAGATGAATCATTTTCGATATCAGGTATTCTCTTGTGAAGAGATGTGAGGGTTTGCAAATAAATAACAGAATTTACGCCCTATTTTGGCTATTGTTGTATAAGGGGCGACGCAAATTAATGTGTATACTCGTGTCAAACATCGTTATTCGATCGTGGCATTTGTACTCGGCCATGCTCGGCTATAAGTGCCTTATCTGTTATTTCGGCTTGATTACTGAATCTTATCCGACTTTAATCCCATTCACTAATTCCACCTCAGTAAACAAAACTCGGGCAAGATCTTCGGATAGGTTTTTAAGTCAGTGATACTTATATTCTTGAGAAAAGGACAAAGCGAGGTGGCACAGCGGTAACGTGTGCGCCCCGCATTCGGAAGGTACCACGATCAAACCCCGGGGCCAACCAACATGACCGCAGGTATTTTTGGCGGTTTTCCTCGGTACTAGCGAATGGTGAGTTGGATAATTTGATACACGAATTTTCATATTTTCATCACTACGTTTCATTTTCTTCTTCTACACCGCCATACCAGACATTGGGCTGATCACCCATCCTGGATATGCCATGATCCAGAGTTTGCTTGCTCCTCGACAGGCTACTGATTCAAGACATTGGACTAATCACCCATCTTGGATGTGCTATGATCCAGAGTTTGCTTGCTCCTCGATAGGATACTGACCCATGGCATTGGGCTGATCATCCATCCTTGATATGCTATGATCCAGAGTTTGCTTGCTCCTCGATAGGATACTGACCCATGGCATTGGGCTGATCATCCATCCTTGATATGCTATGATCCAGAGTTTGCTTGCTCCTCGATAGGATACTGACCCATGACATTGGGCTGATCATCCATCCTTGATATGCTATGATCTAGTTTGCTTGCTCCTCAATAGGATACTGACCCATGGCATTGGGCTGATCATCCATCCTTGATATGCTATGATCCAGAGTTTGCTTGCTCCTCGATAGGATACTGGCCCATGGCATTGGGCTGATCATCCATCCTTGATATACTATGATCCAGAGTTTGCTTGCTCCTCGATAGGATACTGATCCATGGCATTGGGCTGATCATCCATCCTTGATATGCTATGATCCAGTTTGCTTGCTCCTCGACAGGATAACTGGCCCATGGCATTGGGCTGATCACCCATCCTTGATATGCTATGATCCAGAGTTTGCTTGCTCCTCGATAGGATACTGGCCCATGACATTAGGCTGATCATCCATCCTTGATATGCTATGATCCAGAGTTTGCTTGCTCCTCGAAAGGATACTGACCCATGGCATTGGGCTGATCATCCATCCTTGATATGCTATGATCCAGAGTTTGCTTGCTCCTCGATAGGATACTGATCCATGGCATTGGGCTGATCATCCATCCTTGATATGCTATGATCCAGTTTGCTTGCTCCTCGACAGGATACTGACCCATGGCATTGGGCTGATCACCCATCCTTGATATGCTATGATCCAGTTTGCTTGCTCCTCGACAGGATACTGACCCATGGCATTGGGCTGATCACCCATCCTTGATATGCTATGATCCAGAGTTTGCTTGCTCCTCGATAGGATACTGGCCCATGACATTAGGCTGATCATCCATCCTTGATATGCTATGATCCAGAGTTTGCTTGCTCCTCGATAGGATACTGACCCATGGCATTGGGCTGATCATCCATCCTTGATATGCTATGATCCAGTTTGCTTGCTCCTCGACAGGATACTGACCCATGGCATTGGGCTGATCACCCATCCTTGATATGCTATGATCCAGTTTGCTTGCTCCTCGACAGGATACTGACCCATGGCATTGGGCTGATCACCCATCCTTGATATGCTATGATCCAGAGTTTGCTTGCTCCTCGATAGGATACTGGCCCATGACATTAGGCTGATCATCCATCCTTGATATGCTATGATCCAGAGTTTGCTTGCTCCTCGATAGGATACTGACCCATGGCATTGGGCTGATCATCCATCCTTGATATGCTATTGAAGTCCTATAAAGAGGAGGGTAATCCGTTGAAGAAGAAGAAGAGAGAAGGACAAAACAGAGAAATGAAATTTGCAGTCCTAAAATAAAGAAAACATAATCTTAAATAAAAGTCAATGCTTAATGTTACTTGTGTATGACTTTAGAATGCTTTAACACTTTATGAAATATTGCATGTACTTATTACGTTCCCCCCCAAATATCTGTAAATAGCGATTTACTCAACTGCTCTTCGCAAACAAAGCGGCAATGTATACACTCCTTCACATCAGCGCCTTTTTACTAATTAACACAGCGAATTTAAAATGTTAATTAATCACAGATGTGTGGAAGAAAACGAGGTGCAAATATCGTGTAGCTGCCTTCATTACGCTTTTGATGAGCATGCGAGGGTGGTTTTTTTTATATCATTTGCATGCAACCGTGTCATGGTTTTGTAAACACCAGCTTTTAAGTGACTAAATGAAAAGACGAGATAGTAACGTGCAACATTTTATTTCAAATACAAAAGGAGAACGTGACTCTGCCTTGGTGGAGGCTTTAGATGAAAATGCTAAACGCTACAATTGTCAACTTTCACCTTAAAGTGCAGATTTGGTAGCTGAAGAAGGCGTACAACGGCAGATACTTTATGATGTCCGACTTTGCACGTTTTAACTTCGAATGACAAATTATTTAGTTTAATTTAACTCTCCCTTTTCTTTATGAAATTATTATACAGTAACCTAGAGAGTTTTTATTGTGAATGCTCCCCTTATAATTGTAATTTTGGTACAGCGCCGGCCATTTCTAATAACGGATAAAAATCTCCTGATATTCACGCAAAAGAACGTGAAACATCGGCAGAACATCTGACTTGTTTAAATTTCCCCAAAGGTTTTCCAAGTTCTGGAAATGCTGCATAGCCTATAAGTACCCTTTGGCGGTGGGACAATGATCGGTCGGAATAGCTCATTCATGTTTTAGATAATTACAGCAGTTGAAATTTTAAACCTTTGTACTTTCTCTTTGGTGACATAGTTATTTGATGACACGAGAGCCACGTAATGCAGACCTACATAACGAAATAGAGGTGAAGCTGGTGAATATGAAGTTTCCGCACTCCCACGCCACCAAGTTAACGTCCTTGGAGAAGACATTATTCTATAATCTTGTCAGTTGTTAATTATAAAAAAGGTTGGCCGATTTCTAAGTTCAGCAATCTTCTCTCTTTACAGAATTATTTAGCATGCCCTCCGAACGAGTGATTACAACGCGAGTACATGAGGGTCATTGCATCCAGAAACGTGAGCGTGTCGTGTAGAGTTAGAGTAAAGGTTATTCAGATGCTTTGTCACTGTTTCTCTCATTACACACACGTTTGCAGCATTCGATAAAGCGCAATAAAGAAATAAATACAACAAACAATGTGTACCATTACAAACAGATCCATTAAGCTCCTGTCTCCTGTTTGCTTAAGTATTGCATCATGGCCATCTATGTATATTGCTTGAAATAAAATGCTTTGGTTTTACACGGATCCCCTGCGGAGTACAAAAATTAACCGACTTTTGTTTCTACACAGATTCTCTGTGGGGAACAGTGACTGTTTTCTACAGCATCGCATTTTCATCGAAGGTTTTCTAAATCCTTTTTGTCTTCTAGTACTTTACGATTTGAAATTAGAAGGAAATTTATAGCTCATATCCGTCGAAAGAATAGTCTTTTCAGTGGTGAAAGAATTTCAAAATCAGTTGCCTGGTTTTTGAGGTTAGTCTACATACTTATACATAAATTCAAACATGCATACACAAATGCATACATATATACACACATACATACATACACACATACGCATACATACAATCGTACATACATACACATACATACACAAACACAAACACATACATGTATACATACATACACATACATACATACATACATACATACATACACATACATACACACATATATACACATACATACACAAACATACATACACGCATACATACATACCTACATACATTCACATACACACATACATACATACACATACACACACAAATACACATACATACACACCTACCTACATACATACATACACACCTACATACATACATACACGCATACGTACATACATACCTACATACATACATACATACACACCTACATACATACATACACGCATACGTACATACATACCTACATACATACATACACACCTACATACATACATACACGCATACGTACATACACACCTACATACATACATGCACGCATACATACATGCACACATTCATACTCAAATACACACATACATACATATCTACATACACACATACATACACCATACACACATACTCACATTCATACTCAAATACACACATATATACATACCTATATACACACATACATACAAAAATACACACATACATACCTACATGCACACATACATACACATACACACATACATACACGCATATATACACACCTACATACATACATACATACACACATACATACATACACACATACACACATACATACATACACACATACATACATACATACATACACACATACATACATACACACATACATATATACACACCTACATACATACATATATACACACATACATACATACATACATACATACATACATACACACATACATATATACACACCTACATACATACATACATACACACATACATACATACATACATACATACATACACACATACATATATACACACCTACATACATACATACATACACACATACATACATACACACATACATACATACATACATACATACACGCATACATACACGCATATATACACACCTACATACATACATACATACACACATACATACATACACACATACATACATACATACCTACATGCACGCATACATACATACATACACACATTCATACTCAAATACACACATACATACATACCTACATGCACGCATACATACATACATACACACATTCATACTCAAATACACACATACATACATACCTACATACATACATACATACATACCTACATGCGCACATACATACAAATACACACATACATACCTATATACACACATACATACACAAATACACACATACATACATCATACCTACATGCGCACATACATACAAATACACACATACATACCTATATACACACATACATACATACATACCTACATGCACACATTCTTACACAAATACACACATACATACATACATACCTACATGCACACATTCTTACACAAATACACACATACATACATACATACCTACATGCACACATTCTTACACAAATACACACATACATACATACATACAAACATACATACCTACATGCACACATACATACACAAATACACACATACATACATCATACCTACATGCACACATATATATTTACATACAAACATACATACGTACATACATACATACATACGTACATACATACGTACATACATACATACGTACTTACATACGTACATACATACATACGTACATACATACAAACATACATACATACATACGTACATACATACGTACATACGTACATACATACAAACATACATACAAACATACATACGTACATACATACAAACATACATACATACGTACATACATACAAACATACATACATACGTACATACATACGTACATACATACATACATACATACGTACATACATACAAACATACATACGTACATACATACATACGTACATACATACGTACATACAAACATACATGCATACATACGTATATATACATACGTACATACATACGTACATACATACATACGTACATACATACATACGTACGTACATACAAACATACATACATACATACAAACATACGTACATACATACATACGTACATACATACGTACATACATACGTACATACATACATACGTACATACATACGTACATACATACATACGTACGTACATACATACATACGTACATACATACGTACATACATACATACGTACATACATACGTACATACATACATACGTACATACATACATACGTACATACATACAAACATACATACAAACATACATACATACGTACATACATACGTACATACATACATACATACATACGTACATACATACATACATACATGCACACATACATACACAAATACACACATACATACATCATACCTACATGCACACATATATACTTACATACAAACATACATACATACATACGTACATACATACGCACATACATACGTACATACATACGTACGTACGTACATACAAACATACATACATACGTACATACATACGTACATACATACATACATACGTACATACGTACATACATACGCATATACATTAGGCTGCCACCAGTCCAATTTCCTTTGAAAAGTCTGTAAATGAAAGCCTTATCTATGGTAGGTAGAGGAGGTACTGTATTCCACAGTGAAAGTTCAATATTTAGATTTCACCGGAATTACACTTTTCGGGGCTCCTCTAAGCATTTGTGAAAGTCCCACGGGTGTTTGTGTTCATGGCAGCGTGACTCAAAAACAACCCTTTATGTAAAAATGCTATTTTTATTTTTTCAAAGCGGTTACAACGATTTTCAATCAACAATCAATGTTGGAAGTATTAATCCCAGAAATGAATTTTCTGTGAGCAGCCTAGGAAGTCCTGCTCAATCAAACTGACTTTTGTACCACCAGGAAACCGTTAGATAGACTCAGAAGCTTACTTGGGAGAAATGTAGATAACATTTAAATGTATAACTTGTACCCAGTGATTCGTGTCAGCCATTTTCTGAGTATTCCATTCTATATGACTAAATGCAACTGCGTCGTCTGAAAGAACATGCTTGAAGGTTCGCGATTCTTCTTTTTTCTTTCTCTTCCGAAGAGTTTGTTACTCTTCAGAGTTTATTTTACCAGATTTCCAAGGTATTTTTGCAATAAGTGTTTAATTAAGTACTTATAGCTTGATTCCAAAATGTTTATTGACAAACATACAGGTATCGTGATTCGTATAATGTGGAGAGAGGAATTGCTTCTTAGTGAATTATATTGTATGTAAATTTGTGATTAGTAGAAATAGTTGCACAAGATTTTCATTCCCTTTCTTGGATAGTTATGGGAATAGGTGGCAATTTCAGAGTACTATTCCTTCTAAGCTGCAATGGATGAAGTATACATTTATTCCAGGTAAGTCGCTACATAATATTTTTAAAAATTACCGCAAAACTGGTATTAGATTTGTTGCTCATCGCATAGGTACACTTTTTTGTTATAAATTTTGCTTCAAGGTTCCCCATTTCTTCACATAATTTAACAAATTTAATGGATTAAAAATTCAAGAGAGGAATTAATGTGCTTCGAGATATCTTGAAACGGTAGCTGAAGCGTTAAAATCATCGGTATGAAGAGCCGAAGGTCTGTGGTTACAGTCCTGGCTGTAGCACTCAGTTTTTCAACTTTGATCTAACTTTCCAACTTAATGCCAACACACTGATAGCATAAGAGAATAATTACCAACATTTATCTTCGTTTTTGGTAAGCCTTTTCTTTTCGTTAAACCCTAAATTGGCAGAGTTGTAATTGATTCTACTAAATGAATAAAATAATAGAAGGGGAACGTTCAAAATTTCATATTCTATACTATGAATGATCAAGGAATACCGGGAATCATGGCTTTTATGTCTTAGGCTGAGCAGAATTCAGTAAACATCCATTTTTTCTTTCATATTTGCTTTTATCTTGCACTACATTCATATTGTGTTTGCTTGCACTTTTCAATCTTCAAAGGGTAGTAATACTGTTATTAATAATCGCGATGATGACTGTGTTGACAGAAATAGCTAATAATTTTTAATCGGATAAAATACATTAAACAAAGTTACTAAAATAGAACTTTAAGCATACATACAATTTAAAGTAACAAAATTAAAATATGTAAACATGTATTCATAAAATAATGTTTAACACAACAGATTTTCCAATTTTATAGCGATTGTTATTCATTTGCCTTAGTAGTTTTGGAAGATAACATTGCTTAATATGAAAGGCTTGCAGGTCCTGAGGTGAAGGTCCAAGTTTCGGTGAAGCATCAGCTTTTAGGGCACCTTGTTACCAAGAGCTGCTATAAAATATCATGTGGGCTCAACCGCTGTAACATGGCGCGAGGCTCAAGGCAATGATCAAAACCAGCTGCAACAGTTGTGACCTCTGGTGGAGTTGCTGGCAACTACATTCACTTTGTAAAGAAGTCGAGAACGCAATTTTTGCTCTTGACGTATGTCCCTACCTACTGTATGTATATTATATTTAACATTTTCATCCGAGATGTTAACCTTCTGTATTTAACAGAAGATATACCAGGTGAATCATACCTTGCAAATTTCTGAGAGACAGATAAATGTTTCCCCAAAAATCGTATCAGATTCACATAAGAAGCGAAAACATAACTCAGTGTTTACATAAAAGTGTTGTTAATATTGGTACATGCGTTAAAATACCCGGTATGTAAAAGTCACACTACCTTGTCTACACTTAACATTTATTTTAATAGCTATGTCACAAAGTTCAGCACAAATAATCTTCGTAGGAAGCGGTTTATATTAGGTAATACAGAGCGGTTGTTTGGTGACCCGGCCACAATCGCGTGTATGCGTTGTTCGCTTACACTTCAGTGCCCTCTGTGTGTTCCACCAGCTCGCTAGGGTGAATGACCCGCTCAAGGCTACGCTGATCGGCTGTGAATGTCAACTGTCTGTTGCTGCTTTCTGTTCGTGCTGTAGAGACTGGAGTTTGTTCATTGTGCATCTCAAACGTGAAAGGTTACTGAAGCGTGTGTTGTATGTGAATTACTTTATAGTATTCTTCTTATTATTGCTGTTAGTATATTTTTATTACTCCACTGAAATGCTTACAGAAAAGGTCACGCTTGAACAAGGAATTTTTATGTACGATACGTTCGTAAAAACCGAATTATGTAGGCAGATGTGTAGGCAATTTTAGGCAACGTTTGCTGATATTCCAGCTCCAAATAGAGATGCTGACAGATGTCCGGATATTAAGTTTGGGACAACGTTATCGCTAAATGCTAAGGATCCCCCCCACCAGTTCCCCGGCTCTTAGTGTTTCTGGATTCTATTTGTGGGGAAGCCTAAAAATAGAGTGTATAGGAACAATCCACGCACCGTAGACGAACTTAAAGACAAAATCAGAACAGAAAATATAAGGAAAATTATGCAAGAAGAGCTTATGTCTGTAATGGAAATTTCACACAAAGATGCCAGGAATTTCTCAATGCAGATGAACACCACCTTCAACGGCTCTTATAACACGGTTAGTACTCATTGTAGTGCATATTGCTGTTACTCAGTAAGTAACGCGGGAAAGTTTTAGAATGGAAACCCTCCCGTGTAATAGAGAGCGCGCGGGGCACAAATACACGCGGTCCACGGCCCGGCCATAAAACGACCGCTCCGTACGAGTAATATACTTTAGTAGATAGAGAAGGTATTGCATTCCACTCAAAGATTCGATACCGAGATTTCACCAGAAATACATGTTTAAGGCCCCTTTAATAAAAAAGGCATTTTTAGAAAATGACCCATGTGTGTGTGTGTGTGTGTGTGTCTGCGAACAGCATAACTCAAAAACGAAAAGTGGGATGTATACCATACTTGGTATTTAAGTTCAGTTGTTTCCAAAGTTGCAACACGAAGATTTTTTAAGAAAATTCCCCCATTCCAACTACACTTTACATGGAGCATTTTTCGAAATTTTGATTTTCTAAGAAATGGCTGTACTGATTTTGATTAAAATACCACACATTAAAGATATTTACATGACAAATAAAATGTATATCTTGAATTTTCTACGAATAGGCTGTGAAGCCCTCTTCATTTGGAAGAAATTCTGTGTAGTCTTGTTTAACTGGACGAGAACGTACTAGATACACGAAAAATGTGCATCTCTTTAAAACACAAACTTTATTTCAAATAACTTTTTTGTAGCATCAGCCATTTCCAAGATGTCCATCATTAATGTTTAGATTCGTTCAATACTTTGTCACTCTTTTTAAGTCCCGTCGATTTTCAATTGTTTCTCGCGATTGCACGGAATTTTAATAGCGTCGAGTTCTTAAACATTTGACTATCGCTGCTCCCTTCGTACCCTAACGAAATATGTAATATCTATAGCTATTTCTGCAAACGTTTATAAACTTTGGTACCCACTAATAAAGATAGAGGGTAGAGAAAGTCATGTGACTTCTCAGATAGGTTTAGCTGTGATCGTTGTAAAGCGATTGTTTTAAACCGCTAAGGAATGCCGCTTTTCATATTTTGATATGTTGCAGAGACTTTAGCAAAGTTCCACAATTTGGTGGTTTGTTGTAAACTGACAAGTATTAATAGCAGGAAAGTGTAGTTTCAAAGCTTGTCAAACTGAATGCTTGCAGGAGTTCTCTGATGGGAAATTGTGAGAGCATAAAGCTACACCACGCACAAAGAAATCATTACAACAGCCTAACTTCGATGAGTGAAGGACAACAAAGCTATCCATCAACGACACGTTTCCTTTATGAAGAAAAACGAAAGGAACTAAGCTACAGAATTATGTTCATATAAAGCTTCAAGACTTGTGTAGCATTCAATGTTTACTGTTAGAAGATTGCTTGCAAACGTTACGTAACTGTTTAATAAATTTCTGGTTCAAAGATTAACCCTGCAGTAGCCGCTCGCGGACTACAGTTGCTCTTAACTTGTTTGAACTCAGGAACCACGTGACCCGAGTACCTTCCTATATCAGCAGTATTACGTTATTCCTTGGACTTCTGCGAGCAAGGACGCGTCGCCATTAGCAGAAATAAGTGAGCTGCTGTAATCAAGGGTTTTCTTATTATTAAAGCTTTACTTCCTATTAGTCACATCGATTTGATACTTCAGCTCAGTAAGTTTTTTAAAATTTCTTCTTGAAAATGGACCCTTATGAAACCGAGTATGAAGATTCAGGAATATTGTTGTTGAAATTTTGGCAAGAAGTGACATTGAAGTTGAAGACTGTGACTGAAATGTATCACCTGAATGTGTACATTTAATCCTGATTACGGCATTATATTACAGTATTTGTTTGTGAATTTGAGGCACACGTCACGTATTAGGAAACTTACAATTTCCCTAGAATTGGACAGGGTTTATTCTTTTATAAAACCTATGTACTTAGTAAATTGTATATTTTGTGTTGCTTTGTTGTGATTTAGTTATAAAGCCATATTTTCCCCCATGTGCACTTGCTCCATAGCGACCACTACCGGTACAAAACTTTGCGCGGGGTTAAGGAAAATGATGAGTATTTTCTAGCATTACACTGGTTTTAACCTCTTCGTTTTACTGCCTATCATTTTTCAGGAATTGAGTATTACTCAAATCATATCCTTCTACAAGTTAACACGTGGACATTTTCGTGACGTGCGGCATAGAATGGCACTTGTAAAATGTCAAATTAATTCCTTAGCTCATAACCACATTCCTTCACAATTTGAATCAATACAGAAACTCCTAACGTCCTTTCTAACTAGAGTTTGTGCATTGGTACCCAAAATCACAGACCACAAAAGGGAGGAAGCGCGCGCATACAGGAGCAGAGCATAATCTTGGCCATACGTTTATATCAAACTTGAAAGCTTGCATAGTCTGAAATATTGTTACCTTTCTCAGAAAAAACTCGGGAATAAAATAGCATATTTCGTTACAATGCATGCACTCAATTGCAACAGAGTAGCCTATCATATAAAAAGAAATGCATCTCCCTTTATCAATTAAAACGGTCACAATGTGTTGATTTACAAAAATGAAGAAACCGGAAAGTAAAATAGCACAAGAAAAAAACTTCTAAGAATTACACAAAAACTAATTTTCTGTCTTTTCTAGGAGTATACCTACATTAGAATATTTATCATCGAGTTTCCCTAAAATTTAAATTCCTACGATTTTATTTGGTAAAATTCCTAATTTTTATATACTTTTGCAGATGCATAATTTGAGGAAACTGCCATTAAAACACAAGTTTATTCGATACTCTTCACTAATTGATACATTTTATTTTTTTGTACAATTTTAACCGCGTGCAGCAAAGATGTAGATAAAGAACACGAGCCAAAGCACCAATTAAAAGCTGAAATCATATGTTAAACCAAAACAGGAAAGTGCCAAAACATGGTTTGAATGGTTTTTACCTGTATGATGTAATAAACCAAAGTTCTGATAACATGTTTTTATAAGACTAAGTAAAGAGTGAAATTTGTTCCCTCTAGCGTACTTACCCAGAGTTTATGTTGGGTTAGCCCTTACTGTGGCTTGGATAGACTTAGAACATCTCAGCCGCTCTGCATTACGGCTCGTAGATGCAAAAAATGGAAAACGAAAAGCGAATTTTCCTCCAAACACTGATACCTATCTTTTGAAAATATGAACAAAAAGGCATTCTAACCGGCAAGGCGAGCTTAACGGAAATTTATAGTCCAGCCTTTCTCCTCAAACAGCATAGAACATAGTCTTTTCCTTCCTTCTCTTTTGTGTTTGTGTTTCGCTTACGGCTTCATTGCGTAAACGAATAACTTTTTTGTTTTGTATGCTACCCTAAAGAAAATATACAAAACAGAATGTAGAATCACTATTCACACAAGACTCATCCTCATAGTTTCATCGTTTAATTTTTCAATTAAAATCCACCTGCATTAAGGAAAGGGAGCAAAGATTGAGGGTTGCTAGGTGCGTTGTGACCGAAACTTTGCTCAGTATCCTTTTGAGACTTTTGAGAAGAATATCACTAAAGTCGTTGCATATATTTTAGGTATTTTTACAAGGGAATCTTGAACAATTAAGTATAATATATTTGGTCAGAATTTCCATGTCTTTTCTTCTTAGTGGGTGAATTACGTCCTTGCCGAACGATGTTGGCGTTAAGCAGCTTTGAGCTTGGCGGGCACCCTCTACCGAGGTCGGAGTTCACCTTAAGCTGCAGGTCGTCGATGTCCATTTGGATGCATTTCCCTCATTAATTAATATCCGTTGTGTTCAGCGCACTAAACTCTCAGAAATTATTTTGGAAGACATCTATGTTGGCGACCACATTGTATTGAATTAATTAAAAAATTAAATTTTTGCTGTTATGAATTACGGGCTTTGAGATCGTGTGTTCATGTTAAGAGTGCTTTTGTATTTTACTTCGCAAATCCAGAAACTGTATTGGATATAATGTTTGTTTCTGGTGTCAGGATTCATGATTAAAGAGGTATTTATTGCCCAAAACATATAATACGATGTGTTACAAGTATCGATAGCAGAGAATCCTGTTCTGAATATTTCATTAGTTTTAATATATTGACTATACAGGCATTGTATATTTTAAAATTGTTGGTGATATTTATTAACAGAGATTATTTTCTTTTAAATGTTGGCTTTCATAATGATACCCGCATGAGGCAATTTTAAAATTCTTATGCATCGCTCCGCTCTCCTGTGGATTCTGGACTGAAATTTGTTAATTCCTTGCCTCATAATATTAAGTATACTGCTAATTTTAAGTATTTTAAAAGCAATCTTAAGAGTATTTTAATCAAAATGTACGCTTATGATTTGCATGCATTTAATGTTTAGTTGTAATTTTATATGACTTATGTTTTGGCTTGTAAGCTCTTCAAGATAAAAATAAATATATTTATGTCTAACTAATCCATTTATCTAGTTTTCCGTAATAGATACCTTTATATGTCCCTGATCTGGACCCTTTCATAAAACTAATGTGTTCATCTCAGCACTCAAAATACTTCTGGGGACTTTCCTATAAACTGGTACATTTACTTACTATAACTAATGGAACAATTCTGAACATGCTTTTAAAGTAAATTTAGAAATGAGGAGGCAGAAATGCTATTCCGAATGACTTGCATAATTATTTTTGTTTGGAATTACTGGTTACTATTAATTTTTCTTCAATGAGATCCTTGCACTAGAGAGTCCTTGGAAGCTTTTGAAATTTTGGTCTTTAGGAAAATAAAAAATGAAAATTTTCATGTTTTGAATATTACAAAATCAAATTTAATTAAATTTATGTAGTTTGATCGTCGACATCCCACAATTTGAATCACCACTCTAAAAGTTTTAAATATCAGTTCGGTGTCCCTTAACTGGTTGCTAATTGGCGTATTATCATATTTGAAGTTGGTAACAGTTGCTCAAACCCTCCTAGATTTGTTGCTCTGTCTCTTTCTTCCGTTTCTATAAGTTTAGCGTTATTTAACCATACAGGTGCTTTTGGACGATGAATTAAAAGTATAATATGAATGTGCAAATGAACTCCGTGACTTAATAAAACACAGGCAGGTACCTATCCTACCCATGCATATGGCACGAGAGGTAGGAACGCGGAAGCTCCTACTCCTGCAGAACTTAAAGGTGGTATTCATAATAACACGGAATTCATCTTCCAAAGCCTTGAAGATATGCACACACTTTTAGCTGATACTTGTAAGAATGCAGTTTTACATCTCTTAGAGCCACCCGCTCTGATAACCCTCCACTTACTGGAACTAACGACAGTAGTTTTGGCCGTATATTTGGGGAACAGATTATTAAACCTGAGTGCATAGGGACTTCTCCTCCATTAAGAATTTACTATGAGTAAGAGCTTATTAGCCTTTTATAATTCATTAAAACATCACGTTTTGTCTTGAAGACATGAATCTTATATTTGTAGAGCGGCTACTTCTCTTTAAAATGCTTATTTGCTTACTTAGTTGGCTTACCCTCCTCGTATGTAGAACTTACACCCCCTAAGACTTACAACCGTGCCTAAGGTCAGATGCCTGTCTTTAAAATGCTAAGAATGTAAGTGCTCAGGAAATAATTCATGTTAATGTGAATGAACATAACTTAAAACTGCGTCGCAAGATTTGCATACATCTTCTGCAAACTTCACAAGCTCGGAAGGCTGAGTCTACCTACAGCTGTTTAAATGTTAGTAAAGAGAAAGAGGAAAATCAGAAATTAAGAACAGCACAGATTGTTTGAGAAGTTAGGGTAATCGGTGCTGAAATTTCCAATTTCTACAAATTTAAACCAACTCAGCTGATATTCTTTCACTGATTACTTCAACATAATACTACAGAAAATAAATTTTTAATCCTATGTACCCAACTTACCAAGAAAACAATTGAAAAAATAGCCGTCCAGTGCTATGTGAAATGTCCCACGTGATGAAAAGTTGAAAAATGTGAGCTTTTAAATATTGTATATTATTTCCTAAATACTCGTATAACTATTGACAATCAAAGTTTAATTGTTTATAATATTAAAACGTTTCCTAGAAAAAGTAGTAAAATGTATAACGTTTCCAATTCCCTAAAACTTAATCATGTATTAAATTATCCCACACTAAAGCATAATGTATACTTGATACCAAGTAAAGAATGTGTAGATCTCTTCAATCACTTTCGGAGAAAATTCATGGAAAAAGTTGAAAGAAAACGAAAATGCATCATGATGAATACTAAATTGGAATACATTGTAAGAAGAGAAAATTACAGAAATCAAGTTTTAAAATCTCATGCGCTATTTGTATGTTTAGTGAAGGAACTCACTGAGTGGGATAACTTAGTCGGTAACGTCTGTGCCCGACCAAGCCGACCGAAGGCTTTTCCGCGGTTTTCCCGGGTGGAATGCCGGGTTGGATAATTGATCCTACGTTTCATTTCCTTCTTCTTCACCGCCATACCAGGCATTGGCTGACCACCCATCCTGGATATGCTATGATCCAGAGCTTGCTTGCTCCTCGACAGGCTACTGACCCAAGGCATCGGCTTCTAAATCCTTGGGGATGCAAGTTCTAACAAGAAGAGGGTGATCAGTTAAAGTAGAAGAAGAAGAAACTAGAGGAACTCGTGACTTCAAACTTTCTGGGACAGCGTTCACCAAAACTTGGCGTGTGAAAATGAATCCTCATAAAAGCAAACTTGTGAAATTCATTTACAAGAGGCGGCTGTAATTACTGGGGAATACCGCTAACCGTATCTGATTTAGCCAGATATCTAGTTATACAGAGCGGTCATGACATGATCGCGTGTATGCGTGTTCCGCTAGTTCATTAGAGGTGAATGTCGCCCTCAAGAACAGGCCTTGAGAATGTCAATTGTCCGTTTCTGCCTTCTGTTCGTGCTGTAAAGGCTAGAATTTTTTCATTGAAGTGAGACTCATCCAAACTTCTGTGTTGTGTGCGAGCTACATTAGAGTATTCTTATTATTGTTGCTGTTCTTGTCTTGTTATTACTCCACTGAAATGCCTACAGAAAAAATCACGCTTGAGCAAAGAATTTTTAATGCACGATACACACGTAGAATCCGAATAAGCTGAGGAAAACGGGATCGCAAAACGCTAAACTTAAGAGATATTCTAACGGAGGTGAATCATTCGAACGCTCTCCAAAGAAGTCTCTAAGACGTGGTGATTCAAAAACCTCTATTCATACAGCTGATGAGCTTTTAAAATGAAACGCCACATAGCAACTATTGTTCATGAATTGCAACCTTGTGACAACGAGGAATAATGCCAGGAATGTCTCGATGTAGATGGACACCCCCACAACAAGGCTAGTACTCATTATAGCGCATGTTACTACGCATTACTTATGAGTATGTAAAGCGGTGCTTTAGAATGTAAACCCCCGTGTGTGGTAAACAGCGTGAAGAGCACGCATATACGCCATCTGGGCCGGGCCATAAAACGACCGCTCAGTACAAATGAAATACCTACTATGTGAGAAATCGATACTGGTATTAAAATATGAAAAGCTCATCTATGATTTCCTCATCAATGGCTGCTCAAAACGGGGATCTGCCTCACGTACACGGGTATTCATAGATTGATGACAGGCGCTCCCTGATTTATCCACAATGGCACTCTACACGCTGACAGGAACTCCGGCGGTTGCTTCTATCCTCCGCGCCAGCTATAAGCGGTTACAGCAGTCAACATCACAACCTGCTCCACAAGACAGAGCTTTGAGAAACAGTGGCACTCTACACGCTGACAGGAACTCCGGCGGTTGCTTCTATCCTCCGTGCCAGCTATAAGCGGTTACAGCAGTCAACGTCACAACCGAGCTTTGAGAAACAGTGGCACTCTAAACGCTGACAGGAACTCCGGCGGTTGCTTCTATCCTCGGCGCCAGCTATAAGCGGTTACAGCAGTCAACATCACAACCGAACTTTGAGAAACAGTGGCACTCTACACGCTGACAGGAACTCCGGCGGTTGCTTCTATCCTCGGCGCCAGCTATATGCGGTTACAGCAGTCAACATCACAACCGAACTTTGAGTAACAGTGGCACTCTACACGCTGACAGGAACTCCGGCGGTTGCTTCTATCCTCGGCGCCAGCTATAAGCGGTTACAGCAGTCAACATCACAGCCGAACTTTGAGTAACAGTGGCACTCTACACGCTGACAGGAACTCCGGCGGTTGCTTCTATCCTCGGCGCCAGCTATAAGCGGTTACAGCAGTCAACATCACAACCTGCTCCACAAGACAGAGCTTTGAGAAACAGTGGCACTCTACACGCTGACAGGAACTCCGGCGGTTGCTTCTATCCTCGGCGCCAGCTATAAGCGGTTACAGCAGTCAACATCACAACCTGCTCCACAAGACAGAGCTTTGAGAAACAGTGGCACTCTACACGCTGACAGGAACTCCGGCGGTTGCTTCTATCCTCCGTGCCAGCTATAAGCGGTTACAGCAGTCAACATCACAACCTGCTCCACAAGACAGAGCTTTGAGAAACAGTGGCACTCTACACGCTGACAGGAACTCCGGCGGTTGCTTCTATCCTCCGTGCCAGCTATAAGCGGTTACAGCAGTCAACATCACAACCTGCTCCACAAGACAGAGCTTTGAGAAACAGTGACACTCTACACGCTGACAGGAACTCCGGCGGTTGCTTCTATCCTCCGTGCCAGCTATAAGCGGTTACAGCAGTCAACATCACAACCTGCTCCACAAGACAGAGCTTTGAGAAACAGTGGCACTCTACACTCTGACAGGAACTCCGGCGGTTGCTTCTATCCTCCGTGCCAGCTATAAGCGGTTACAGCAGTCAACATCACAACCTGCTCCACAAGACAGAGCTTTGAGAAACAGTGGCACTCTACACGCTGACAGGAACTCCGGCGGTTGCTTCTATCCTCCGTGCCAGCTATAAGCGGTTACAGCAGTCAACATCACAACCTGCTCCACAAGACAGAGCTTTGAGAAACAGTGGCACTTCCGCTTTTGCTTGGACTAGCTTCTGTTAAGTGATGTAGGTATACGTGATTCAACGGAGGGGGGCACCTCGCGCGCTGCGATCTCCGCTATATCTATTACGGCTACCACCCCCTAGGAGGAAGGGAGGAAGTGAAGGAACCACAGGAGTCTAGAGGCCACAGAGACGCGCAGAAGTCCCTAAAATTTCCAAGTTCGAAGACCCGCCTCACTGCTGGAGCTGTAGAGAGAGGGCGATGAACGACCCACTAAACAAGCACCCCCCTGGTGTTCACGGTGAGTACTTTTTCCTTTGACCAACCATCTGTTCGGCACCGTCATCTGTCACGAAATCTGGAGGCACACCTGAAAGTTGAGAAGGAAACGGAATGAATGGGAAATTATGGAAAGGAATTCGTTGTAGAAAAGAAACCTCTCCAGAATTCGCTTACCCAGCAGGGGAAAACGAAAAACTCATGGGTCAGAGTGTGTGGTCCCCTGGGATCGAACCCGGAACTTCCCGAATGGGAGTCGCTCACATTACCGCGGCGCTCCTCGCTCGGTTGCTAAGTGATATAGTTAAATGTATATGTTTTTGGGGACGGGGTGTCTACCAATGAGTAGCTTTTAAAGGACATGTGTCATGCTGTTTATATTAATTTTCTTTGTCAGTACTGCAATGTATGTTTGGTAAAGTAAAGTTTTCAGTTAATAAAAAAATAATAAAAACAATCCTATTTAAAGAGGTCGTTAATGTTCCCAAAATGGCAAAACAGCAATGTAATCTTGACGCTACGATGCTGGAGAATTTTTTTTCAACGACAATTTTAAAAACGTGTTTTTTCAAACTATTACCAAAAAGTGAGTATCAAGTACCTCAACAAGAAGGAAACCGAAGTATGTAACTATGACAAGAGGAAGAAACGAATTATTGTAATGACAGATTTCAATTGCAGATACGCTAGACGTGATCCACATTTTCATTGGTAATCCTAATGTCTCCTTTTCCTATACAGAAGGTCAATTTGCCCGGACATAAGTCAGGTCGTACCCCTGCTGCTGGCGATAGTCACATTCGCTTTGGTGTTTAGTGGCGCGGGGTACTGGATGCGCGAGCTTCGCCTTGGTCATGAATGACTGTATATGTGCGCGTTTGTGGGGGTGTAAACACAATAAACAACAGAAACCGGGAAGAAAGAGTAAAGCATAAGGCAACTTGCAAACCACTACAGTATCCAGTTGGAATTTGTATGCATAACAGTTTGAAAAACATCTGCAGATACATTTCATGTTTAAAATCGGTTCTTTATTAAGGGAGGCTTATAATGGGCCCAGGTTTGTTCGGCCTTTACCGCCAATAGGTTTAAATGAGTGACGTCATTATTAGTTCAGCGAGCCGCTTGTCTCAAAGGAGACGAGGAATTGAACCTCGGACTGCACGGGTAAACAGGTTAATGTATTGCGGCGGTGCAGAACTGGTTTTCATTGGGTCATTTGTTGCGTTCCTTGTACGCAAGATAGAAGTGACCACCGATCACAAAATTTGCTACTTCTGAACTGGAAGGATACGAGGGAGAGTCTATCGTTACGATACTGACCGCTATGTGAATGATTTTCTCCGTTCTTGCTCAGAGTTTCACCGATTCCCCAGAAAAAGCATGATAAACACATTTGTTTTTTATTAACAAAAAAGGAGGCACAACTAAATATTTATACATATTTAAAAATGTTTAAACTTATAAAGGTTACTTCAGTTGCTATTATTAAAAAGAGTTCAAGCTGTGCCATTAAAGCCGAGACACTCTACGCTAAACAAACCGTCCAATTACTTCAGTTGCCTATCAGCATACATGCTAAGATTGTGAGTTTACGAGACGCAAGCGAAAGAAGTTCCAAATGTAAATACTGGAAAGGTACGGTAAAATTCCCATTTCACTAAGGTGACTTCGAAACTGTTGACATCCACTACTTTCACCCATCTTTCCATGGTCCTCTGCGAGAGGCACTGGTGATAAATTCACTTTAAGGTACTGACAACCGACTGGCGGCAATGGCCAAATAAATCTGAAAACCCTGTATTAGGTGCTTCCAAGAAAATAACTGGTTTTCGCAAACCTGTGCTAACTGGCGTTGGAATATGATGAGTACACGTTTAATAATATTTGTCGACGGATTTAAAATTTGACAGGAATCGGTACAGTACTAAGGGTAGATACCATTTGTCAAACAATGCAAATAAAACGCTACATCGGCCTACTGTAAAAAGTTGGTAATAAGTAGTAAAGTTTACACATCTATAATTGCCCCAAAACCTTCTTAATACACTTAGATTTTGTTATACTGTACACAAGGGGTAAATGATGTCGGATACTGCGCTTAGTGCCTTGTTACTGAGAAATTCCCACTTTTTCGCTCTAAACACGCAAATATTTCAATTATAAAAGTTGAACTTGCCACTTTTATGTACCAAACCGACAATGTTGCCGCATTGTTTCCAGCACAACGCGAACGCACCTAATCTTCACGTTATGCATGTATTTGAACTTTAGTTTTTTGTATTTGTGCAACATAATCTCTAAATATTTTCATGATGCACCATTGAACGTGTTCGGTTTAAATTCTCCATACAATGAGTCATTCTCCCATACCATTTAAACCACATTCCAATTATAATGTGTATTGCCATATAAACTGATTCTATGGCATAGCCCAATATTTGTTCCATGGCCATGGCAGAGATCCTGATTGACGCGGTAGAAGTATCGTTGGCCGAAGCTACTTTTACCTCTGTTTCCATCTATAAATCCGTGCGCTCCAACCACGTTCAACTGTTACCGTGCGTGGATCACGTATTGCATCGGAGGGTGAAGGAATTGCAGCGTCTGTAAACCTTATGACGTCAGCCAGAAGCGAGGCGTGACGTGATCGCTGCAGACTAACTTAAATCGACGAGGTAAAATGGTTTCCAATCAAAGCGAGAGAAAACGACCATAAAACCTGAGTTACTTCCACGACAATCTTCCGTGGCACAGATTAGGTACCTACCACACACATTTCTTCAGTGTATCTTACGGGCTTCTAGTTCACCAACAATCTTTTAACTTGATAGACGAACCGTTGAATCACACATAGAAATCAACGCAAAATCTTGCCAACATCCGATTATGTTTCCCATTCAGGAGTTATCATCAATTATGGCAAATATTTGTGCTCTGCCTATGTACCTGTCTTACAAAAGTTACCTTAATCAACAAATAATTTAAGTTGCTCCTTCTACAAGTTAAATGAATTAGTTATTTATGCACCGATCCTATAATGGGAGTTATTAAGACGCGAGTGACGAGTAACATTTGAGCTTCGAAAACTTCACGACATTTCGATATACAATAAATATTTAATATTTAGATGCATACGAAAGAAAATAAAACTGTGATAAATCAATTCCACGATGCGCTTCGATAACAAGTGAATATCGATTCAGGGTCGCAGATATTGATTTTACAACATGGAGGCAGAAATGTTTATTAGTGAATTTGAAGAGGTAGAATTTAGTTCCACACCTCCTGATATCCTGGAGGTGGTGAGGAATGTAAGCAAGAATTTACTTCCTGAAAAATCAAAGAAAATACACCAAAAGTTGTATGACAAGTTCATGGTTTGGCGAACAAGAAGAAATGTAACTTCATTGTTAGAAAATGTGCTCAAGGTTTACGTTGAAGAAATGTCAAAAACAATGAAATCCCCAACCTTGTGGATAAATTATTCGGTACTGAAGACTACTCTAAATGTAGAACATGGAGCTGATATATCCAAGTATAAAAAGTTGTATTAGCTGTTAAAACAGAAATCGGCAGGGTACAGAGGGAAAAAAGGAAAAACATTTTCGACAAATGAAATTAAAACCTTCATTGATGAAGCACCTGATAATACGTGTCTGCTGATAAAGGTATGTAAACATAAGTATTTGTAAAAATTAACATCTTTATAAAGATTATTTGCTAAATACATGACTTTGTTACAGGTAGCACTAATATTCGGAGTAATGGAAACATGTCGAAGACATGAGTTACACGAATTAAAATTTGATGATGTGAAGGATTTAGAATCAACACTTCTAGTTACTATCCCCAACACAAAAACAAATACATCACGAGGGTTCACAGTAAGAGGAAAGTGTTACGAAATCTGTAAAAGGTACATGCATCTGTGCCCTGAAGCCTGTAAAGCTCAATCTTTTTTTGTCAATTATTACAGTGCAAAATGCTGGGTGCAAAAGTTTGACATTAATAAATTTGGAAATATGGGCAAACAAATGGCTACCTATCTTAACCTCCTTGACCCACAGTCATTCACTGTAGGAGAAAGTTGCAGGTGGTGGCATTACAACTTTAAAACGCCATGGTGTTTGGAAATCCACAACAGTAGCTGAAGGTTATATAGATGAATCTCTTGAAAATAAACTAAAGGTCTCAAATATAGTCCATAGAAAACAAAAAAAGCACTCATAAATATAAGTTCACCTTATAGTTCAACTAAGTTTCATAAGGCATCATTACCAGAAATTATCTTTGCAAATTGCACCATACAAAATAGGTAGATAACAGTTAGATTTTGTATTTTTAAAGTCTCTGTTACTAAACGTTTGTAAAATATGAACAGAGATTTATTAGAATTTCATTGTAAAGAATGAAAACAGTGAAATAAAGTTAATATAAATTCATGTCATTGAATAAACTGTGGCTTTGAGTAGGACAGCGTACAAGTGCGGAATTCTGTATCCAAATGGACTTCATTTCGATACACATTTCTAACAGCTAATGAACACATTTAAGAATAGGAGCGAAAAAAAGACATTTACGAGTTTCTACTGTTTTGCTATCAGAACGTAAGAATTTAGATGATTGTTAACTTCTGAAACTGCATTTGAACATTACCACATCGAAAAACCCTATGAATGTTTGGCTTTATATCAATTCATAAGAAGTATGAAATAAAAATCTGCATATATACTATATACACGGTCTTTTAAATCTTATGTGTTTTTCTGTTTTATTCCTTGATTAAGAACCGCCTTGCTGTCGCGTTGTTTATACAAGTTTGAATTAAAAAGAAGTAACTACTTAAACCAGCGACATTAAACATAATTCCGGAACACACTTGGTTTATGTAATATTCCTTTATCTTACACGTTACATTCACAAAACAAATTAAATTGAGTTTTATTTATGGACGCTCTTTAACTACTATGGTGCTTAGCGTCCCATTCTGTATTGGGCGTAAAACACCGGAAATGTTTCTCAGAGGCCTCTTTATCAGACTTGAGGTTCTTTTACATGCCGTAAATCTACAAACGTGACCACCGCGTTTACCTCCCTTCCAAAGGAAGCTATGCTAAGGGTTTTTACGCCTGAAAAAATCTGTCGCTCTCCGCCGGGTTTGAACTCGGGACCTCGGGAAGTAGAGGCTAGCACGGTACCCTTAGACCACGGAGGACGACACAGTCATAAAATCACATGCATTCTAAATAGATATTAGGTTGGTATCGGTCTTAAAATGATAACACGGTTCTTTACTTCGCTTTGTATTAACCCTCCTGCGACCTAACGGAACACGCTTACTAAGTCACGTACTTCACACTTTTGGCACGAGAATTCATTCACTTCGAAATGGTGATGAATAAATAATTGTCAAATAAGCCCAGAATCCAGCAGTTTTACGATATTTGGCTAAACAGTACAACGGAAAACCCCGGAGGAAGCGTTATCCAGCCCATTTACATTGAACCAAATTTCGAATTATTAGACCAACACGCTAGAAAATATACACGACAGAAAGATGGATGAACAGACGGACAGACGGAGGAGTGACGGAGGGATGGATGGACGGACGACAGATGGGTGTGTGGATGGATGGATGGACGGACGGAAGGACAGACGGAGGGGTGACGGAGGGATGGATGGACGGACGGATAGATAAATGGATGGATGGACGGACGGACACACGGAGGGGTGGATAGATAGCTAGGTAGATAGATAGATAGATAGACAGACAGACAGACAGGCAGGCGGATGGATGGATGGATGGATGGATGGATGGATGGACGGATGGATGGATGGACGGATGGATGGATGGATGGATGGACGGATGGATGGATGGATGGATGGATGGATGGATGGATGGATGTTATCTTTGTCGACAATGTTTTATTCCCTACATCGTCTTTTTCCTTATTTCATTAAACCGTACGTTGCCACGTGGAAACGGTGCCTTGAATCTCAGTAGTTAAAAAGATGACGTTTTAACATCTGAGTGAGTAACTCATACGGTATATAATCCAGCAACAAAAGCTGTCAGCGTGACACCAGTGTAGAATATTAACCGCTTCAGTCCTGATTTATCTTAGAACAAAAACGTTAGCAAAAACACTAACTACTTGTATGCTGTTTGCAGCTCAATGGGCTGAAATGCTGAATATCATAGGCAAAGATTTCAGCGCTGCAGTTTGTTAGCTACCAAGCCAATGACGTGCTTCACGACACCATCTTATACTGAACGAGTAATAACAATTTGATTAATCGAATACTTCTGCATGAGTTAGCTAAATATGTTTAAGAGCTACCAGCACATGACGTACTAATTGTGCAAGTTAAAAAATGTAGTTACATAAATATAAATCATATTAATATGGATGCCATCCTTTAAATCAACGATAGATCCCAACGAGAAAATTGAAATGTTTATAGCACTTTTGTTGTATCTTTCTTAGAGTTCTAGATAAAGGCTTTGAAATACAGAGCGCTTTCCCTTGAAGGTAGATGAGGAAATCACATTTGACAGGTAAGAAGGCAGAGTATGATGCACGCTCTTTTTCCGCTGTCGCTGCGAAATTGCTGCATTATGGAACGGTATTGACTTTGCGGGCGATATTTAAGTCAGATCTTTCCTATATTTTCAGTGAAAATTATAATGAAAAGAACTGAACCGAAACAAGCATTTGATATAAAATGCAAATAGGTACAATACTGAATAGCAGTTACAACCAGAGAGGTTCAGGTGCATATTGAGGCATTCAATAGGAAAAACTGAATTAAACTAGGCATTTTATACTAAACTTTAAGGAAATGCAATAAAGATACATAATTTTGTTTCAAGCATTCAAAAACGAGACTAACATTTAAACTACCGGGCAACATGACTCCGCGGTAACGTGTGAGACTCGCAATTGGGAAATCTCAGGTTCGATTCCCATTGGCCGTCCACTCTGATCTTGGTTTTTTCGTAGTTTTCCTTAGTGAGAGGGCAAATTCTGGAATGGTTTCTCATCTCTCACGATTTCCTATGCAACTTCTCTCTTGCATTCCGTTTAATTCTCATTTTTCAGGTGTGCTTCAAAGTTGTGACGTATGGCGATACCGGACAGATGCTTCTTCCCCGTGGACATTGGAGTGATGCTTGGTTGACGGGTCATTCATCGCTCTGGGTAGCTCCAATAGTGAATCTGGTCTTCGAAACAGGAAAACTTAGGGACTTCCGCGCGTCTCTGTGGCCTATCTGCCTCCGTCCTGTATCCTACTATGATACCTCCACTTCATCTCTTCCTCCAGGGGGAGTGGTAGCCGCAACAGATCTCACGTAGGTCGCAGTACGCGAAGTGTCCCCCTCTGTCGTATACCTTGTACCCTATGATTCCTCCACTTCATCCCTTCCTGGGGAGTGGTGGCCGCAACAGATCTCACGTAGGTCGCAGTACCCGAGGTGTCCCCCTCTGTCGTATACCCTGTACCCTATAATTCCTCCACTTCATCCCTTCCTGGGGAGTGGTGGCCGCAATAGATCTCACGTAGGTCGCAGTACGCGAAGTGCCCCCCTCTGTCGTATACCCTGTACCCTATGATTCCTCCACTTCACCCCTTCCTGGGGAGTGGTGGCCGCAATAGATCTCACGTAGGTCGCAGTACGCGAAGTGTCCCCCTCTGTCGTATACCCTGTACCCTTTGATTCCTCCACTTCACCCCTTCCTGGGGAGTGGTGGCCGCAACAGATCTCACGTAGGTCGCAGTACCCGAGGTGTCCCCCTCTGTCGTATACCCTGTACCCTATGATTCCTCCACTTCACCCCTTCCTGGGGAGTGGTGGCCGCAATTGATCTCACGCAGGTCGCAGTACCCGAGGTGTCCCCCTCTGTCGTATACCCTGTACCCTATGATTCCTCCACTTCACCCCTTCCTGGGGAGTGGTGGCCGCAACAGATCTCACGTAGGTCGCAGTACCCGAGGTGTCCCCCTCTGTCGTATACCCTGTACCCTATGATTCCTCCACTTCACCCCTTCCTGGGGAGTGGTGGCCGCAATAGATCTCACGCAGGTCGCAGTACCCGAGGTGTCCCCCTCTGTCGTATACCCTGTACCCTATGATTCCTCCACTTCACCCCTTCCTGGGGAGTGGTGGCCGCAATAGATCTCACGTAGGTCGCAGTGGGCGAGGTGTCCCCCTCTGTCGTATACCCTGTACCCTATGATTCCTCCACTTCACCCCTTCCTGGGGAGTGGTGGCCGCAATAGATCTCACGTAGGTCGCAGTGGGCGAGGTGTCCCCCTCTGTCGTATACCCTGTACCCTATGATACCTCCACTTCATCCCTTCCTGGGGAGTGGTGGCCGCAATAGATCTTACGTAGGTCGCAGTACCCGAGGTGTCCCCCTCCGTTGCATATCCTTTATTCCATACCCTAGCGTTGATCTTATTTTTATTTGGGCATTCATTAAAAGAGAACAAAAGGACGTATAATGTTGGTGGCGACGTTCTTACACCGAATATGTGAACGCCTGATTATGGACAGGCAGGAGCAAACCACAGCCATGTGCAGCGTGTGTCTATTCAATTATTCAGTCGTTGCAGCGACGTAGTAAACTCCAGCGTAAATCGCAATTTGTACAGAATAAAAACACTAAATTGTGGTGAAAGTAAGCGATTGAAGATCCAAGTTAAGATAATAAAAACCGTAGATCAGATACTACTCTATCATACATCAATAAGACTTGCCTTAATTCCACTTTGAAATAAATGTGTTCAAAACTCATTTTCTTCTAATAGACATTCACAGACGAATAGTTTTACAATTTTTCATTTGTCTTTGTGCCTAGAATTATCCAGGATAACATCTACACCCTTCTATCCGGTAGCATAGATTGTTAATTAACCATATGTTAAGGAGAGATTATCCTGCCAACTTTAAATCTAATGTCATCAACCGTTGTCTCAGAAACCACTGAACATGTTCGTCTGAAATGTTTTCAGGATGAAGATGTATACCTTCCGAGTTCACTGATCTTCTTTTATACAATAAGCTTGTTTATTAAGGAAGATAGCATTATATTCTTATTTGTATCATTGTTTATTAAAATTAGCAGAACATATTTTTTTTAAATACCCAAGCATGTAATTAACTCCAAAGTAGGTCCAAAACAGCACTTAAATGCGGGTCTATCATTCAAAAATTTAATTTAGGCATTTTCAATATCCTCTGATGAAATGGGTCATTTATGCCAGAAAATGTTATTCACAGGAAAAGCTGTTCAAAGGAAAAATTGGGAAGAAAAACTCGCATATATTTACAAAGAATGAAGCTGCATGGCTTGAGCTACCATACTTAACAGTAGTACCAATTTGTAAACCGAAACTTTGCCTAAAAGAGGTGCTGAAGTGTATCGCTGTACTTCAGAGTGTGTTAGAAGTATGACCTTTTTCTGTAAAGTGGTGCAGAATTCACAGTAAAAATGGAAAAAGTAGTATAATTTTTAAAATTATGTTTTAAATATGAGAATTGTGCCCACAGTTAGAAAATAAAGAGGAGATTTCGTTTAATAAAGTTAAAGAAAGAGTTTAAAATTGCATTATTTGCGAAATTTCATCATCGTCTCTCCTTAAACAGTTTGAGATAGGGAATGTCTGATGCTCTTCTAAAATTTCGAAGCTATTGAGTTAAGGTCAATTACAGCATTTTCCTACCCAAACAATACTAGGGGCTCTAACCACAGTGAGCCAAACACCAAATGGTATCAGTTACTGTTGTATTTATCTATCAAATCGTTCCCTTGAGTATGCACATTCCGATACTTCTTACGTATGACTATATTTCATACTAATAATGCCAATAAGCAATTACGCAGGGCTCAAACCTATGATATTCAAGACAACAGTCTCTTGCGCTATACATTAGGCACGCGATGAATTAGAGAGCTGTTTCCAGGCCAGGCATCCCCAAACGTTTTGACTCGTGGATCTCTTCTTGAAATCAATTCCTATAGCGGAGCTCTTCAAAATTACAGTGGAAATGGAAAGTGAAGGGATATCCAAATATCTGCGTCATGCCCATGTAGTTTTATACATTTTAATAGCTTTGAAATTTCCTATAAAATCTCAATTTATTCGCAACTATCACAATACATGTGAACTTGACAGTTCATAAAAATGCATCTAAAGCCCAACAAGTCAAACCATTTGTTTTATATATGTTACGTGATTGGAGCTAGCAGCAATAAGGCCCATATAATAAATTCAGTTTAGATCAATAATTACATTCATTTAAACTGAAATACATACGTGCTCTATCAGGCCTGCTCCTCACTCAGCCTCGACGTCTGCCTGTCTCACGATGGATAATTAGGAGCTAGAGCTGCTTAGAAAACGTTTTGGTTACTTCCGCTATCAAGACTCCGGAACTGAAGTATAGTTCCATTGCTAAACGTACTCTGTTAAAGAGTCACGAAATTTATCTCGGCAAATTTCTTAATGTAATTTGCAATATCCTTACTTTATAATTCTACGTTTGTTCCTTATTCTTTAGCTTATTTTATTTATTTTTCCTGGAATAACCAAGAGCCGTTAGTGCTCTGCGGGAGACAGGTTGGGAAACTGTTCTAGACGAAAGTACGTAATGCAATAAAACAGCTAATCGCTGCTAAGTGGTGCAAAGTCAAACGATTAGTTTGGGATTTTATGGAAATGTTGATAATGAACTAATGAAAATCGGCATTTTTATGCCTGCGAAGCCTATTTCTGAGCTGAAATTGCTTTAGCATTGACTTATACGTATCCAGCGTCAACACAATAGAAGGCATTAGTTTTTATTCGTGGGCATTACATTTCCGATATCTAATTGCTTGTATAAGGTCCCCCGTTAGTCTGGAATTATTTCAATATAGTTCATTGACCCCTGTATATGTGAGATGTAAGCAAACATCACAGAGCTAGAAGTGTTAGTTGTTCTTAGCTTTGGTGAGAAAATGCTATAATTATATTAGCAGTTTGTTAGAGGCAGAACGAACGGGTTTGGAAGCTAATCGGCTAGTGTTGCCTGGAAGGCGAAAGTCAAACTGCATGTATCGCGAAGTTATTGTTCAGTACTGGAGCATGACGAGCATAAACGTAATTGCTGAAAATTAAATTTGTCTGTTCAGCTAAATGTTTAAACATATAAACCACTAACATTTGTACACCAGGGCATAAGACGAAATATTATATCAATAACATAAAAAATACTGTGTACAAAATATAACAAAACACAGTATACAATTTCATTTGCAATGTAGTCATTCTTTATACTATAACCAAAAACATTCTATTTCACAAAATCAATCCTGGTAGAGTGAACAAAAATGTACATTCTGAGATTATGAAAAGGGTATGATTTCCGATTGTCACTTAAAGCCTGTTTAAACTGAAAAAATGTTCTCTCTACGCCACTTGACGTCGTAGGGCCAAATTTAAAGTATTCTATATTCTTATACTGCTTATTATTCAATACCTGACTTTTACCTTTCTTACTGGAATTTAAAATATTTTTGATTTCACACATTTCAGAAAACCAAGGATTTCTCTTAATGGCACTTTTAAGTTTTTGTTTTGCACGATCAGGAATAATCCTACTGGCAGCCCTGTTGATTCTTTCAGAGACTTTCCAGAACCTGTGAAGAGCCTCAGACATTTCACAGCCAGACTTTAACACATAGGTTTGTGGTAAGATATTGAAATCGTCTGAAATAAGTATAAATCTTTGGTAAATTTGTTCCGAAACAAGTGACTACTGCTTTAATGCCAGAGGAACTTGAACTGTCAAAGAGATTAACGACCTTAACTATACGTTCATAATATTTGGCATAATAGAAACAGGCATCCAACCAATTTCACCGTTGCGTAGCAATTGGCTGTGGAGGCATTGGTGTTTCAGGTGCAATTTGCTTGAGTTTAGATACTCTATATGGAGCTTTCAAGAACACTTTTTTAATATTCGATATAAAATTGTCAACATCACTGAAATTAGCACGAGCATCCTCTGCAACCCTACGCAAAGCATGTGCTAAACAAGTAAAATGAATAGAGTTTCTTCAACTCTTTACCAGCTTTTAGCTGTAAGATGTACCATTAGTAATAAAAAGTAATACATTGTCCCGTTTTATGCCAGCAGGCCACAAGGGAGACATGGAACTCTTAAAACGTTGAACAACTGATGCATAGTTGACTTTCTCTAACACTTCACATGTCAGAAGAAACTGTTGTCCGGGTCCGCCGCTTGACATAGTTCCATCCACAACACGTGCGACAGTATCCGTCTATGGAAACCCATATGTTATTGCTGCCCACAACATTACGTGTGCTACCCAAGTTTTGTCGTGGCAACATTTTAGATAACATCTACGTCCGAAGTTCCTGCAGCACGAAACAACTCCAAAGGTTCCATATGTTTTCTGTTGTCAGAATGTGTTTTTACACCAGTGCGTTTTCTAACTTTCAGTTCTACTTTGGATTGGATTGGCTACGGAGGGGACTCGGCGCTGATCCACATAGGGGATATGTACCTACGCCCTACAAGGGGGCGTCCTCGGAAGGAAGGATAAGGCGAGAGGAGACACCGGGAGGCCGGAACCAGGAGTGACGGCACAGGAATGGCAGGGCTCCTAATTTTCCAGATAGAGACTCCCCGGCAGACGAACAGGCAGACCAGGGACCCCACCCTGCAAGAGGGGTTCCAACGTTTGGCCCTCGTAGCCGTGGTCGCTGGAGTGTGTAGCTCTCCGTCAAGCTGAGGGTCGCGGGTTCGAGTCCTGCCATGGGCATGGATGTTTGTGTGTGTGTAAATGCGGTAATAAGCGGTAATGAATAACAGTAAAAACACGGTAATGACTAGGTAAACAAGGCAACTTTAAAAATAAGCCCCTCAAGGGGGTTCGAATACCCCCGGCAGCCAATAGAAAGCCGAGGGACGGAGGGAGTCACAAAGAGCATCCCTTTCCCCTGCCACACTGCACCGAAACACCATCGCTGACACTTCCAACCCGGAAAGAGCCCAATGGATGAAAGATGAAGTGAAATGAGAATGGATATGAAATGGAGGGACAGGAATTTCGGGGGATGTGAGAATCCCTCCCAGCATTTGCCTGGGTACGCGGGAAAACCCCCGAAAAAATCCATGGGTCAGGAAGGTCGGCCACAGGAATCGAACCCACGACCTCCCGAATGCGGGTCACAGACGAAGCCGTCTGAACCATTCCGCTTGGACAGTTCTACTTTACAAAATATATTTACATTTCTTATACTGAAATAGTTTTTCCCAAATTCTAATACACACGTCTCTAGTGTACATCTTTTGAAAGACAACATGCAAGCAAAAGCAACGAAATAAAGATTGGCATGCGAAAGAGTTAAACCTTCACTATAAATGAAAGTCTATCCATCGTCTGAATGAGGCAAACTTATATTCAGAACGTATTTTATTTAAAACAAATGTTAAAAATACAAATAACGTGTAAATTAAATAAGCAGTAATGCAAATAAAACATGTTTTACATACATACATCTATAACATAGCTTTAGATTTTTTATAATATACAAATGTAACTTGCATGGTATTATACAATGAAGTTGTAAACTATTCCGAAACTTGCTGTTGTAAATACACAAGCAGGATAACCCTCTCGTCTCCATTACGTCACTGCTAAACCACAACAAACTACTCAATCAGTACACGTTCCGGAACAAAAATGCTCGCTCTGGTTATAAGGGAACGTTGCTTAAGTGCAGCCAACGGGGTAAATATCCCGTTAGCGGGAGAATCGTACCCCGTTAAGAGTAACCCACGTTTTTCCCCAATAATTTTTATGTGTAACAAATACTCCTCGTGTACATTAACCAATAAGAATGTTTATAGAGGGGGTTATGCGGGAGGGGGGATATTGCAAGCATCTTACTGCCGGTAGTGAAATATGAATGGCAGGGCCCGCACGGGAGCATTGCAGCCAGGAATTATTCACCATGGTGTGGATAACAGGTCCGTAACATTTCTATAGTGCTTCAACAATTCCCCCTCCGCCCCCTGCCCAATTGTCCTCTGGCATGAGAGCCGATCAAGTCACAAATCATAAAGGTTCTTATCAAATGCTGTGTGTGATCAGTACTACGAAAGAAATGAAATGACAGGGCTAGTAAAGTGGGCAGTTTGTAAATTCGTTCGCCATGACTGATTGGGCAGAACCAGTTATAAACCCTTGACCATCGGGACCTTCCGAATGCAAGCCACCAGTTACACAGTGTAGTGAACGTGAGTCGAGTTAAAACGCGTGAGAATGCACGCTCCTAATTAAAATCATTGGTAAATATCCATCTACAAGTAATACGATTTCCTTAAGTGATACCTTTCTCGAAGGCCCACAACACTATATTTAGGTAAACACCGAAAGGATTCAGCAAATAAACCACAATCTTCATAATGTGAAGAACACAGACTTTATTTCCCGAGTCACAGCAAACATCGCCACAGGTTGTACTCTTTACGTTTTCACCAAAAGCACCACCTCATCTAGTCCAGGCATGTGCAGGCAGCAGCCATTGCCAGTACGCTAGCGATGACCTTCGGACTGACAATAACAACCCATACGGCCACGGAAGTTCACCCTTTTAAGTGTTGTTTTTAATTCTGCTGTTATACCACTACCATAAATAATTATATGAATTAATAATGCTGTAAGTTTAATCTAATTAAAAGAAAATGTATTACTTACCTTCTAATTTTACAACTTTCCCTAATAAGGGGAAATTAAAAGTGCGATGTTTTAAACCGGAGAATAGAATCAAAACGTAAGGAAAAACTTGTCAAAAGAGAAATAATATAAGATGTACCGAATTTCATTTTGTATAGGTGTTTTTTCACAATAAAAGTTCCTTTTAGGACTTTAGAAGCTATTAGAACATCATCGTTAATCAATAGATGAGCAACTATGAATAAGTTTTTCAATCTTTGGTCTTATGTTATGAACTGAATGTATTCGTAGAACGTGTTTAAGGTTCCCATCTGAAAGTCTACTTCTGTAGCCAACTTGCGTGTTTTAATCGCTGAGAAGAGCTGTTCACATAAGTACGTCGATCGAAACATACTCGTGTCTATGAAGACGTGGAAATTTTCTCGGGGGAAATTGTGATAGAAGTCTGATGGATTTTTCTTTGTAATTCATTTGTTCTTTAATTCCTATCTACTGCTGCAGTGCACTAGAGCATAGTAGACTGTGACGTCACACACCTATGTCCCCGCTGCCGGTTTCCCAGCATGTGCACATCGCTGGTCTAGTCTCATGGTTAGGCTTGTGAAGTCGCGACCGGTAGAATCGAAGGCAGTGCTTCAGGCAGGAGTGAACCGGCTTGTGTGTACTAATGTGCCGTCCAACACATAAATGCTAAATAGCCGAAAAATAGTGTTAACCAAGGTGCGTAAAAATATCGCGGTTTTGGGCTGAAGGTAAACACGGATAATATTTTCAGAAAGAAACATAGCAAAACATAGTGTAGTGCAAGCTTCTTGTACAAAATTAGTGTTTCCATCAAATTGTATAGTTTCTTGTGATGGGACGATACCACTATTTCTCGATACTCCATACTCAGTTTATAAAAAAACTGTAAACGTGATAGTTTGTTTCACTGAATTGTGTTTTCGTTGGTAATTTTATGTGTATAAACGCATGTAATCAATTTTGTATTTATGCTAATTGCTAAATTGCTCTTTCCAATTAGCAGCATTTTTTATCTTGATAATGCCACAGATTATATATCCCCAATTGTTTCTCAAGGCTAATAATAACAATAATAATAGTCATGCTTTTTTGCTTCCCATTGTTATGTAACTAAATTTCATGCTGAGAACCTTCTTCTAAAGCATTTTCTATCCATATTATGGGAACTAGTCGTACGGCACACCTGCAAGCTACGCTCGTGACCCGAGTTTGACCTGCGTAAACACAAACTAACAGATGCAAGGAAAGAACAAATATTTCCACGTGCTGTATTATCTCACGTCTTAAGCTCCGATTTGTTTCTGCTGGATTCACAGATTTTGGTCACCGGAGAAGGGAAATGTAATGGCTGAGAGTGAGTCACCAAGCAGGCTATTGTAGAAATGTGATATAGTGTGTCAGCTAAATCAGTTTCATTCACAACTCAGTTAAAGCTGTATGTTACATGAGTACCTCTAGTCCTTTCCCCGTTTTTTGCAAGTTTTCATTTAGATACAAGAGTCTATGGAATACTGCCTTGATTTGCGCACAGAAATCGCATCAAGGTCTATCAAGAACTATAGTCCAGCAACTCTTTGAAAACGGGTGCGAGGCAGTAACGTGAAGTCTCGACTCTTATTCCTTATCTACATAAAACTAAGCGCAACAACTTTCAATAATGTAAATCTTAAACATTTAAGAGTATCGAAGGTTTATCTCAAAGTGTTAGACATACCGAGTATCGAGGTATCGATGGTAACAAGGTTCCATCGGTAATAGTTTCCAATACATGCCACCGAAGCTAGGGGCGTAGTTGTACTCTGTAGTGTTTTCATATCGGCGTGTTCAAGTAGACTGTGAAGTGCTTAATCTGCAGTCTGCGAGTATGAACGTTTACTGTGGCTATTTTCAGGGACATTGTGGTTTTTGCACGATGGATTTTTACACTGACTAAAACAAATAACGGTATACACGGGATTTAAGTTTAGAAAGTAAGTGAATATAATGCGTTCCTTCACTAACGGCGACGTTTATAGATGTGATTTACACATGAGCCTTCAATGACCGAAATCGAGTCTCAAGTTCATACGCACAAAATGCACGCAAAGGCATCATCGTAGTTTGAAGGCCTTAATAAAATGCTGTAGGTAATTGAATGTATTAGAATATATTTCGCATGCTTATGTAAATCTCGCAAAGCCGAAAAATCGTTCACACTATTCTAAAAATGAAGAGGAGGCTTTAAATCGGCTGCAACAGCCCACTATTTTAACTAGCAAGAAGGAGACATCTTGCTTTATCGGCGAAGACAGTCCTAACGTGTGATACAAACTGCTGGGTGTGTGGTAAAGCTGTACACTTCATATGGAACGGTACATACAACTAGCATTTTTTTTCATGCAACCACACAGGCTACGAAAATGTGACACATGCTCAAGGCATATACATTTTTTGGGTTTAGCTTATCAGCAAAATTAGTGCCACTTGATTTAGAAATAGCTACACTGGCTACACATATCACAGTTAAGGAAGTGACAAATGGGGCTGCCGATTTCACTTAGGCTGGCTTTTCACCACCATTCTGGGAACTGTTCAGCATTGCTCCTGATCATCAAGCAGTAGCACATACATCGAACGAGATACACGTACCTCCCGGGATTTGTGCCGAACAACCAACTCTCGTAGCCGTACCACATAAACAATCCGTCCTTTCAATTGATGACCAGCGCGTTAAACGTATCACCAACCGAAGTTTGCTTGAGGTTGAGATTAAGACGACCACACGCAGAAGAAGACAACAAAAAGCAAAAACACAGTTCGAGATGACACGTTATAATTATACAAATAGAAGTAGCGCCAGACTGCAGCTTTAAAACACCGATGGGCCTTAAATTTCAACCCAATGAGACGTGAATGTTGCTCATTTCCTAACTGGTGAGCCCCTCTTTTCAATTTTATTTGTTTGTTCTTATGGGTTTTAAAATACTGTAATATTTTTCTCGCATGTGTCCTCTTGTTTCCGGGATTTCATCCGTCATTAAGCAACTTTTTCCACTTTAGGGCCGCAGTCACCTTTAGTTATCGGTTCCTAAAGTTTTAGCTTACTCACGATTATATAAACCTGTTTGCCCACTACCCTGTAGTCCAAACAAAGCAGATTAAAATGAACGCATTAACGCCATGCGTTGCTTTTAGACAACGAAATGTTTCCTTTTTGAAATAAACTCCCTTCGTTGGCCCCAAAGCAATCTGGAATGGTGGAAAAGAACTTAGTAGAGGCCTGCACTCTGCGAAAGACTGCAACGTCACAGTTTAGTCTTCTTTATGTATATTTACGGACCACATAATGCAATTATTCATGGAAATATAGACATGCAATTTAAATAAGTGTAGTTTTGGGTATTTCTGAATTAAATTATACAAATTTTCGTCTAAAAGTTGTATAATTTTGGGAATACTTCAGATTTCACATCGGAAGAAGTTACAGCAATTCCACAAATACATTGTGACGTTTGAATTGCAGCGTTAACTTTTGCTACGATCATTATGTGGCCGTAAACGATGTGCATGTTTCACCAGCGAGGGTTCGCACTTGCTGAAGCTCATCTATACGTAACGTCGAGGTTGCTCTATTTCACAGTTATCTTCTGGTTAGTTGTACAGTATGCCGACTGTGCCTTGGTAACACCTCCGGCTTTGTGGAGTAGTATAACACACGCATAAATCTACTCCTACCACACTCATCCCGTATCTTAAGTATTTCATTTAAAATTAAATCCTTTGCATCCGGTAATATTTAAAGCATAAAAACTCATAACATTATCATTTGAGATTGAAGCATCCACACTTGCAGTTTAACACAGCGTTGTCTGTCAGCAAACCACACACAAAGTTTAGTTGGTGTTTGGTAACAAGCGACATTTAAACAAACCTGTAGTATCTTGAATATCAATGTGTCTGGTTACAAATCCCCTTTAACCAATCCTGTAGCACCTTGGATATCAATATATTTGGTTACAACAATCCATTAGCCAATCCTGGATATCCATGAATTTGGTTACAGGAGCCCTTTTAACCAATCTTGTGGCATATTGGATATCAATGTATATGATGACAAGCGTTATTGAAAACAGTCCTGTAGTAGCTTGGATTTCAATGCATTTGGTGACAAGAGCCATTTAACCAATCCTGTAGCATCTTGGGTATCAATGTATTTAGTAAACAGAGCCATGTAACCAATCCTGTAGCATCTTGAAGATCTATGTATTTAGTGACCAGAGCCATTTTGCCAATCCTGTAGGATCTCGGATATCAGTGTATTTTGTGACCAGAGCCATTTAGCCAATCCTGTAGCATTTTGGACATCAATGTATTTATTGACAAGAGCCATTTAACCAATCCTGCAGTACTGTGGATATTAATGTAGTTAATGACAAGAGTCATTTAAACAAACCTGTAGCACTTTGGATATTAATGTATTTAGTGACAAGAGCCACTTAACTAATTCTGTAGCGCCTTGGATATCTATGTATTTAGCGACAAGAGCCATTTAACCAATCCTGTAGTACTTTGGATATCAATGTATTTGATAACAAGCGCTATTAAAAGAACCTTTAACATCCTGTAATATAAATGTATTTAGTGACGACGTTTATTGCATCCTGTATTACGAGTGTTTTGGATATAAATGTATTTATGGGAAGTGCTATTTACACATTCCTGTAACATCTGGATATCAATGTATTTGATGACATGGGTTATTTAAACGTTCCTGTAGTATCTCGGATATCAATGTATTTAGTGACAAGAGTCATTTAACCAATTCTGTAGTATTTTGTATATCAATGTATTTACTGACCAGAGCCATGTAACAAATCCTGTAGAATCTTGTGTATCAATGTATTTAGTGACCAGGGCTATTTATCCAATTCTGTAGCGCCATGGATATCAATGTATTTATTTAGTGACAAGAGCCATTTAGCCAATCCTGTAGTATTTTGGATATCAATGTATTTGGTAACAAGCGCTATGAAAACAACCTGTACCATCTTGTACATGAATGTATTTAGTGACCAGGGCCATTTAACCAATTTTGTAGCGCCTTGGATATCAATGTATTTATTTAGTGACAAGAGTTATTTAACCAATCCTGTAGTATTTTGGATATCAATGTATTTGGCAACAAGCGCTATAAAAACAACCTGTACCATCTTGTATATGAATGTATTTAGTGACCAGGGCCATTTAACCAATTCTGTAGCGCCTTGGATAGCAATGTATTTATTTAGTGACAAGAGCCATTTAACTAATCCTGTAGTATTTTGGATATCAATGTATTTGGTAACAAGCGCTATGAAAACAACATGTACCATCTTGTATATGAATGTATTTAGTGACCAGGGCCATTTAAACAATTCTGTAGCGCCTTGGATATCAATGTATTTATTTAGTGACAAGAGCCATTTAACCAATCCTGTAGTAAATTGGATATCAATGTATTTAGTGATAAGAGCCGTTTAACCAATCCTGTTCATCTTGGATATCAATGTATTTAGTGACAAGAGTCATTTAACCAATTCTGTAGTATTTTGTATATCAATGTATTTAGTGACCAGAGCCATGTAACAAATCCTGTAGAATCTTGTGTATCAATGTATTTAGTGACCAGGGCTATTTATCCAATTTTGTAGCGCCATGGATATCAATGTATTTATTTAGTGACAAGAGCCATTTAACCAATCCTGTAGTATTTTGGATATCAATGTATTTGGTAACAAGCGCTATGAAAACAACCTGTACCATCTTGTACATGAATGTATTTAGTGACCAGGGCCATTTAACTAATTTTGTAGTGCCTTGGATATCAATGTATTTATTTAGTGACAAGAGTCATTTAACCAATCCTGTAGTATTTTGGATATCAATGTATTTGGCAACAAGCGCTATGAAAACAACCTGTACCATCTTGTATATGAATGTATTTAGTGACCAGGGCCATTTAACCAATTCTGTAGCGCCTTGGATAGCAATGTATTTATTTAGTGACAAGAGCCATTTAACTAATCCTGTAGTATTTTGGATATCAATGTATTTGGTAACAAGCGCTATGAAAACAACATGTACCATCTTGTATATGAATGTATTTAGTGACCAGGGCGATTTAAACAATTCTGTAGCGCCTTGGATATCGATGTATTTATTTAGTGACAAGAGCCATTTAACCAATCCTGTAGTATTTTGGATATCAATGTATTTGGTAACAAGCGCTATGAAAACAACCTGTACCATCTTGTATATGAATGTATTTAGTGACAAGGGCCATTTAAACAATTCTGTAGCGCCTTGGATATCAGTGTATGTATTTAGTGACAAGAGCCATTTAACCAATCCTGTAGTAAATTGGATATCAATGTATTTAGTGATAAGAGCCGTTTAACCAATCCTGTTCATCTTGGATATCAATGTATTTAGTGACAAGAGCCATTTAACCAATCCTGTAGTAAATTGGATATCAATGTATTTAGTGATAAGAGCCGTTTAACCAATCCTGTTCATCTTGGATATCAATGTATTTAGTGACAAGAGCCATTTAACCAGTCCTGTTCATCTTGGATATAAATTGAGTTTTATTTATGGACGCTCTTTAACTACTATGGTTCTTAGCGCCCCATTCTATATTGGGCGTGAAAGACGGGAAAGTAGTCGTTCTCCGTGTTGTGTTTACCATGCTAGCCTCTAGTTCCCGACGTCGCGGGTTCAAATCCGGCGGAGGGCGATTGATTTTTTCGGACGTAAAAATCCTTAGCATGGCTTCCTCCGGAAGGGAAGTAAACCCGGTGGTCCCGTGTCGTAGATTTACGGCACGTAAAAGAACCTCGAGCCTGATAAAGAGGCCTCTGAGCAAAATTACCGGTCTTTCACTCCCAATATAGAATGGGGCGCTAAGAACCACAGCAGTTAAAGAGCGTCCATAAATAAAACTGAATTTCAATTTCAAGACGGGAAAGTTTTTGTTATCTTGGATATCAATGCATTTAGTTACAAGAGTCATTTAACCAATCATGTTCATCTTGGATATCAATGTATTTAGTGACAGGAGCTATTTAACAAATGTTGTAACACCTTTAATGTCAGTGGACTGTGCTTCTGTCTGATTAACATTTCAGCACTTTTTGTTTTATCTTTGAGGGCATGTTAACTAATAAAAGTTAATTCAATAAAATGATCTTTAAGGATTACTCGGATCTGTGTTATCTCAACATTTGCGTCGCCACAGCAGTTACAAGGCGAGAAAAAATATCCGTGGCAGTCTAGTTAAATATATCTAAACCGAAAATAAAATGCTATACGCATCTGAAAGTTAACACCTCTGCACATGCACTGGAACTTAACATTTCTAATCCTGAATTTTGGGCTGAGGATTTATTTAGTACCTATACTAAACACATCTGTAATATTTCCGCACCAGGGTGTGGTGGTGTGGAGTTTAAGGGCCCGTCGACTGCTAGGTCATTTGGGCCCACCGCACCAGGTGTTTTGATATTTATGATATAATGCAATGCGTCATAGTGACTAAACATATTTAGTCACTACCTTTTATAAGACAAAGTACCTACAGCTTCTTTTCAGAACCACACTAATTGGTTTGAACCTTGGGTGCATTCTGTAATTAAGGGTTTGAAGATAAGTATGGGGCGGCTATTGAGTTGTGAGTAGATACCTGCAATTTTCGCTCATACAGAAAGCGTAATGTCCAAAATTTTGTTAAGATTGGTCAAATGGTGCAAAAATTTACACAAAGATTTGAAAATATGAATAGGGTTAGTTATTTATATTTATGAGTTATCGCAAAATTTTTGCCATATCCTGTAGTTCAATGAAAATTTCTGCCCTGATTGGCCAAGCAGTACATTTTTGTCTTTAAGGCTTAAATGTAGTTTTAACATTTTCAATGTAGTAAATAATTGAAAATAAGGGATGGATAGCTTTTGAAGGTTGAAGCTAACTTATAAGTTTTTGCCTGGTTCTACAGTACACTTTTGCAATATTTTGACAAGATGTGTTAAAAAGTGCACATTTCTAAATACGGTGGGGGTTGTTTTTGAGAGTCGTAAGGTAGCCCATAATTTTTGTTGATTCCTAGAGTGTAAGTGCACAAAATTCTGTCTAGACAGAAAAAGAGTGGTAATTTTACGTGGTTAAAATAGGATTGGAGATAAGATATCGGGCAGTTTTGAATTTTTTGTGGTAGCTCTTAATTTGTTTTTCAAATTATAAAATTCGAGTTTGCTAAGTTTTGTCAAAATCTTATAAAATACTCCTTTGTAACAGCGTTCAGAAAAATCAGGGGAAAGTTTGTGATATGAATACGATACGCACCTCTCCCTCCAAATACTCTGTTTTGGTAGATTTTAAGCCTCCCCATTTACTTATTTCAGCTGAAGTAATTAAACGTCTGCCATGTTTGCAATTAACTGCCAAAGTATCCTCTGACATTCGCATTCAACGAAAAGGGATTAAAATTGGTCGACATGAATATGAAAACCCCGCGATCGCCCAACTCACTTTTAAATTTTTGGAAAATATTATAGTGCGTGTCCTTCCGGAGGAACAAGAACTTTCTATGGTGCAAGAACTATGAAGAAATCTTATGTGTAACATTCATATTACTTTGTCTACACACAATCGTTTAGTGTTATATAGCATATACAAACTATTGTTACTAAAGCTTATTTTTCTATCTAGTTCATATTAATCGAAATAAACGTTTGCAAAAATAGACTCATTGTAATTTCGTTATAGGTAAAAATAGGATAAAGGAATCCAAATCGACAGTGGGTTGTTTAAAATGGATCACTCAATGCTGGCTTGAAATTCCTACTCTGACATCGCGAGAAACAACTGGATAGCTACAGCACTTTAAACAAGTGACAAAGCATTGATACATTCAAACCAATAATAACGGACATCTCGGAAATGGCTAATGCCACAAAAAGTTATTTGATATAAATTGTATATTTTAAAGAGATCTACATTTAGTACTTTTTCGTCTATCTCTTATGATTTACCCGTTATTCAGAATTATACAAAATTTCTTGCGGATGAAGACTTCGCAGGCTATACAGTGAAATCAAGATACACATTTTATTTGTCAAGTATACGGTATTTAATCAAAATCATTAGTCATTTTCAGAAAATAAAGATATCGAAAATTTATTTATATAAAGTATAGTTTGGGGTGGAGGATTTTCATGAAAATCTTCGTGCTGTATCTTTAGAAGATGCCAAAATTAAAGATGAAGTTTGGTAACTATCCCACGTTTCGTTTTTGAGTTGTGCGTCACAGACGCGAGGGCACACACACAATTTGTCTCTGTTTTAATATTATGCGCCGGCAGCGACTTACTTGTACGGTATAGTGTACACAAACAAGACGTAACACCGTGTTGCGTCCACACGTGCAAGTAAGTTATGGTAAACCTCAGTTGGTCTTCGATAGAGGAGTTTGTCGAGATCAAAACAATGAGGTCCAAAGATTTATTTTTGCTATAAGCACTTCTGCACTGTTTATTGGTGAAAAGAAAGGGTATCAAACGCTCCCGATCCGCTGAAATCTCGATAACAAAGTTTTTGGTGGAATGCAATACTTCCTCTACCGCTAGGTAAGTGGTAGGGAAAGTAAACCCTAAGTTTTAATGACTTAGCATCAAGGTACCCTTTAAAAAAACATGATCATTACTTTCATAACAAATCTGTCCTATATCTTGCTCCTTCCTTTAAGATTGTATGACAAAGGGAAGAGTTTATTGGCCAATGCACTGGATGTGTCTCTTACAGCTTGCACACGCCCGTATCGAAGCGTAGTCATCTGCCTCGTATCCTTTACCCACCTCCAGAAAAGTTACTGTGGTCACAGTCACGCTCGTGATCACGATACAGTCGATACCTCGATACTCGCCATACTCGACGGTTTGGAAGCAAACTTATCATACTCTTAAGATAAATCTTCGACCCTTTTGCATACGCCATTACAAAAGCATTGGGACAGGGGGAAGGATACCGTTAACTTGCTTGTGAATAAAACTGATTTAGCTGACGCATCACATCGTATTGTTCCTCCATCGTATTGTCGGTGATCGCAGCAGAAACAAATCAAAACTAGAGACGTGAGTTCACACAACGCTTGAAAACATGTTTTCCTCTTCATTTCGCTCCCGTCACTCAGGTCATGCACTCTGCATATATATGTAGCCAACATTATGTTGAGTAGTGGAATTATAAAATATCCAGGCAAATACTCGCGCACAATACATTTAAATATACACAGGCATCATTTCATCCAGTGAGATTTACAGAGTCCCCATTGGTATCTTTCGGGTTTTAGATTAAACTAGCATGCTACTGCTAATATTTAATTGTCTATGGACAGAAAATTCCTCAAATGAACTTTTCAACAAATTAACAAGAAAAACGACAACATGAATTTAAACTTAAAATGAAATACATACTTAGCATATAAATAACTGGCATAATAAAAGCGACTGCATTCCACGTTAAATAATGGAGATACATTACGTCTGTCTTGTTATTTCAAATCTTAAGGGGAAAATCCTATACTGACAATGCTGAATTTGCCATGTTTATGTTTCGGGATTCACCTGAGGTATCGCCATGACATATAAATGTAAAACTTTTTAAGTTTTATGAATAAATGGCATCTTCAAACATATAGGATTATTTAAAGCTAATATTCATGTGCTTATTAGTATAGTTTCTGATGATTTTTCATAATGACACCAAGAGAAATATTATATTATCTTTTATGAGGTTTCATATATAATTAGTTTCGCATTGCCAACATTTATAGTTCTTAAAAAAGAAAGCATTCATTCCTTAAAAGGAAATGTCTAAAATGAGATGAAAGATAAAATTGCGTGAAATATGAGTAACAGCACATTAAAGCTACATATGAGATACTTGGGATGAACTCTTCTGTCTTGAAAGACATATCAAAATAAGCAGACAATTTAAGATAAATATAGTGTCAATAGAAAAATTCTGTTTTACCACTATTGCTATTGATCGCTTAAAGGCACATAGGGGGAGATACAATGTTTTTCCATAGTTTTCCGAGCATGTTTAACAAACTTTCAGGGTTATTAATAGTATTCTAAGTGAGTATAACTTTTTAGCATTAAAGATAGCTTGAGAGAAATTAAACAATTATGTTTTCTTGGACATAGATATAGGTAAATGTTGAAATACTCCATGCGCAATATTTTTTTAAGTTTTAATCCCACCGCTTTAATTTAAAATTCTATGAAAACTTTTAATGAATGCATCGTTAAAACTTCTGGAAAATCTTGGGACATTTGGATACTGTGGCCAAAAATACTCGAGAGACCAAAATATCACAACTCATCTTCATTTTTGAACTGTAGATACTTATCTTTACGTGCAATAGGACAATAATCCGAATAAAAAAAAGTTAATTTTAAATTTTGAGGTTTTGAAAAGTCCTTTTTCTCAGAATTTTGCTCATTAATAATGTTTAACATGATGATCTCCTCTGAAAGGTTTAATGCACATTCCGAAAAATCAAACAATTAAAACTGACGTGTAGATTTTCTGTGTTGTAACGAGTGCTTCTTTTATTATTGTTTCTATAACAAAAACAAAGTTTAGGCATGGAAAATTAAATATGGAACTTATAAAAATTGCTTTATTTTGTACTAAAATTATAAAAACGATATGATGGTTTCATGCGCTATGATCAGTGAATAAAACGAATACCTAAAAGAAACATTAATTTAAAAACTTAATGGTTAGGACATTTGTCACAGGATATTAGCATTCAGTTTTGAAATTCTGTTACCTACTTGAACACTAAAAATATATAAAATGAGTTTGATATTTAGATAAGGGAAACTTAATATTAAACCTTCAACCAAATTTATCTACTAAAATATACTTTAATGAGGATTTTGAAGTTTTTTTTCGGTAGAAAAATATCCTAAAAATAACCATTGTTGGTGTGAAAATTTGTTAGTTTCCAAAAAGGTACATACAAATAAAATTGCTCTACATGGGACATGAGCATACCAAAAATGTGGTATCGAGAGAACTTAGGTTTTACTGCCGAAGCATATGTTTAAACTTAAACTGTATGCGAGATTAAGCGAGAAAACACGTGCATACCTTTTACTCATAGTATAAAGAGTTCATTTTTGCAAAATTTGAAGCATAAGGATACATAATACAGCCAGTTCTAAGTGTGGGAAGAAGAGCACACGATACAAAGCTATGTCTCCGCCTTACGTCTGAGAAGGAATTAGAAATAAATTGGACATGTTAGCATACGCATCTTACAAAAAGGGAGACCGTAGAGGAAGGGAAGGCTGGTTCTGATCAACATGTTGCTACATGGATCTTGTTAAAACTAATTGTGTGGGATAAAATATAACTGTAATGTCTCTTCGGAGAAAGTTCTCTTTCCCCTTAATTATATCCCCGACCCGACGTTCCGTTGTGGGATGTGCATGTCGGCGCGCTAATATCCACGAAAACAGACACATATTTACTTGTATGCAAAAACGTTCAAGCACAGTATTGTACGTTTATGACACCCAAGCCATGCAGCCATTTCCTTGGAAGCGCGTGGATGAGATGCAAATGATTTACATTACCTTTAAACTATAGTGCCGATGATAATATGGTGAAGGAATAGCGCCATGGCCAAAGTCATTTGTCATGGCGGCAATGTATGAAAGGATGTTGAGATAGTAGCCATTTTCGTTTATCATGATTTTAAATGCAACTATGAAAACGATGCTTCGAATTCCCCAAGCGCTAAAGTGGTAAACACCATAGATATTACAAAACTTTGCCATAAATGGTGGATATATGGCAGAGTAAACCATCATATCTCCGCATTTCTTATACTTTTAATGCACCTATGGAACTTCAATACATCCTCTTGCTTCCACAAATATCGGAATAATGGACTTTTAACTTTGTTCAATATAAAATATTGTGAAGAAGGATAACATTTTGTAACCACGGTTGTTTGCATCGTTTTAAGCCCAATAACGGAGTCAGGAGAAATCACTAAGGACCTAGAGGTACAAAGTAAACACAATAAACGAGTTTACCTTGCTAACAGAAACGCAGAAATGCAGGGGCACGTACAAACCGCCGAAAATGAATGGATTTGCCTCGCTCTTTCACCTTTAATGAGATTTTCCTGCAGAAAACAAATGAAAGCCGCTGATTGCAGGCGATAAACATTGCTTTCTGTTGCACATTAACCGCAAAACAAAACCTCTGTAGCGGATAATGTGCCGATTGCTAACATGCACAAAGCATTCCCTAATATTTTAAGTACATTACGATAAACATCCTAAACCATCTAATCAGTGCACAAGGTCCCTTAAGCAATTTATCGTGTGTTACACAGTGTACATTGCGATGAAAATAAGCAATGGAAAACTCAATCGATCGCACGATTACATTCCCCCCACTAGTGAGCCCTGATCATTTCCACATTATCACTGACTTTCTGCGTACACACATTCACCCATAATCCCATACTCAATAGTATGTCCTTAGTTCAGTAAAGATGAAACATGAAGAAAAGGAAGATTGATCACCAAAACCTGGTAGCAATCATCTTCCCTAAATATGCTAAAGACTATAATACTGAATGTAAATACTATGATCAATAACGTAGATCCAAATTCGGATTCCATTTGCTTCACGTTTCAAAATCTGCTTAAAACTGTCAACTTCTCTAAGCGCGATGACAATAGGTCACAGCCTCTTATTGAAAAGCGTAATTGAAGAAAACTCGTTGAAGCAAACGTAAGAGCAAATAAAACATTCCGTTTCCATTATTTCTCGAGATAAGTGACACTCGTTTACACTGAAAACACTTCGCGGGAGCCAAAGTGTGCACCTAATAAGTGAAGTTTAAGAGCAACACGTTTAGAACATTGCAACATAGAAATCACTATGCATCATTAAAGAAGACTAACAGTCTTTTAAACAACGCTGGCAGTTGAAAACATAGGATTATAAGAGCTGCCGGAGATATCTTACCGAAAGCAGTGGACAGGATGAAAGCTAAGCTAAAGATGCCCGCTACGATATACCGGCACGCAGACATGGCACAGAAAGCATCGTGAAGTATGTAACACTCGGCACCATGAGAGAGCACACAACTGGCGGCCCGACGCGTCGGCCTGCGGGACGAACACTGTTCCCGCTGCTCCAGGGAACCTCGACGCGTCGACTCCAAGAAGGAAAGAGAAGGCAACAAACTCCGCCCTCCACGTGTTTCTCCGTCTCTCTCTTGCCGGCATAGAGAAACATTTGTAATTTGCAGCATAGGACTGCTGCCTCGAAACCATTAACGCTAAACCCGCTCCGCTACTTTGAATATAATTAGAATATTTCAAAAATCAAAACCCATTGCCCATGTTTCAAAGTGGTTTTTGTTGTCACGGGCATTAGGTGTTCGCGACATAACGATAAATACGCGCCTATGAACATCTAAAAAGGATACAGAGACTATAAAAATTTTCTTTCAGAAGTACTGCTGAAAAAATAAATGAAAAGGGTCGGATAAAGGTAGCAAACAATGTAAGGGTCATTACAGTGTTACACAAAATTATCGCTGCGGATGAGGAAACAGCCCGAATACTCGGCGCCGAAACTGCATTCCAGAGTTGAGAGAGAGAGAGAGTCTTTATATACTTAGAATACAAACTTTTTCTAAGTCAGAGAAAATACAAAAAGTTATTCAACATATGTTTGTTTAAAACAGGGACACCATACAGGGGCAATATTTCATCTGGGTAGTGTAACCAACCAGTGACACACTGCAGGAGACAATAGTTTATCTGGATAGTGTAACCAACCAGTGACACACTGCAGGAGACAATAGTTCATCTGGATAGTGTAACCAACCAGTGACACACTGCAGGAGACAATATTACATCTGGATGGTGTAACCAACCAGTGAGACACTGCAGGAGACAATAGTTCATCTGGATAGTGTAACCAACCAGTGACACACTGCAGGAGACAATATTACATCTGGATAGTGTAACCAACCAGTGAGACACTGCAGGAGACAATAGTTCATCTGGATAGTGTAACCAATCAGTAACACACTACAGGAGACAATATTTCATCTGGATAGTGTAACCAACCATTGACACACTGCAGGAGACAATATTTCATCTGGATAGTGTAACCAACCAGTGACACACTACAGGAGACAATAGTTCATCTGGATAGTGTAACCAACCAGTGACACACTACAGGAGACAATATTTCATCTGGATAGTGTAACCAACCAGTGACACACTGCAGGAGACAATATTTCATCTGGATAGTGTAACCAATCAGTGACACACTACAGGAGACAATAGTTCATCTGGATAGTGTAACCAATCAGTGACACACTGCAGGAGACAATATTACATCTGGATAGTGTAACCAACCAGTGACACACTACAGGAGACAATAGTTCATCTGGATAGTGTAACCAATCAGTGACACACTGCAGGAGACAATATTTCATCTGAATAGTGTAACCAACCAGTGGCACACTGCAGGAGACAATAGTTCATCTGGATAGTGTAACCAACCAGTGATACACTGCAGGAGACAATAGTTCATCTGGATAGTGTAACCAACCAGTGACACACTGCAGGAGACAATAGTTCATCTGGATAGTGTAACCAACCAGTGGCACACTGCAGGAGACAATAGTTCATCTGGATAGTGTAACCAACCAGTGACACACTGCAGGAGACAATAGTTCATCTGGATAGTGTAACCAACCAGTGACACACTGCAGGAGACAATAGTTCATCTGGATAGTGTAACCAACCAGTGACACACTGCAGGAGACAATAGTTCATCTGGATAGTGTAACCAACCAGTGACACACTGCAGGGGACAATATTTCATCTGGATAGTGTAACCAACCAGTGACACACTGCAGGAGACAATATTTCATCTGGATAGTGTAACCAACCAGTGACACACTGCAGGAGACAATATTTCATCTGGATAGTGTAACCAACCAGTGACACACTGCAGGAGACAATAGTTCATCTGGATAGTGTAACCAACCAGTGACACACTGCAGGAGACAATATTTCATCTGGATAGTGTAACCAACCAGTGACACACTGCAGGAGACAATATTTCATCTGGATAGTGTAACCAACCAGTGAGACACTGCAGGAGACAATATTTCATCTGGATAGTGTAACCAACCAGTGAGACACTGCAGGAGACAATATTTCATCTGGATAGTGTAACCAACCAGTGACACACTGCAGGAGACAATAGTTCATCTGGATAGTGTAACCAATCAGTGACACACTGCAGGAGACAATATTTCATCTGGATAGTGTAACCAACCAGTGACACACTGCAGGAGACAATAGTTCATTTGGATAGTGTAACCAACCAGTGACACACTGCAGGGGAAAATATTTAATCTGGATAGTGTAACCACCCAGTGACACACTGCAGGAGACAATATTTCATTTGGATAGTGTAACCAACCAGTGACACACTGCAGGAGACAATATTTAATCTGGATAGTGTAACCACCCAGTGACACACTGCAGGAGACAATAGTTCATTTGGATAGTGTAACCAACCAGTGACACACTGCAGGAGACAATAGTTCATCTGGATAATGTAACCAACCAGTAATACACTACAGGGGACAATATTTAATCTGGATAGTGTAACCACCCAGTGACACACTGCAGGAGACAATATTTCATCTGGATAGTGTAACCAATCAGTGACACACTGCAGGAGACAATAGTTCATTTGGATAGTGTAACCAACCAGTGACACACTGCGTGAGACAATAGTTCATTTGGATAGTGTAACCAACCAGTGACACACTGCAGGAGACAATATTTCATCTGGATAGTGTAACCAACCAGTGACACACTGCAGGAGACAATAGTTGATTTGGATAGTGTAACCAACCAGTGACACACTGCAGGGGACAATATTTAATCTGGATAGTGTAACCACCCAGTGACACACTGCAGGGGACAATATTTAATCTGGATAGTGTAACCAACCAGTGATACGCTACAGTGGGTAACATTTCATCTGAATAGTTAACCAACCAGTGATACACTACAGGGGACAATATTTCATCTGGATAGTGTAACCAACCAGTGAGACACTGCAGGAGACAATATTTCATCTGGATAGTGTAACCAACCAGTGACACACTGCATGAGACAATAGTTCATCTGGATAGTGTAACCAACCAGTGATACGCTACAGGGGACAATATTTAATCTGGATAGTGTAACCAGCCAGTGATACACTATGGGGGACAATATTTCATCTGGATAGTGTAACCAACCAGTGATACACTATGGGGGACAATATTTCATCTGGATAGTGTAACCAACCAGTGATACACTATGGGGGACAATATTTCATGTGGATAGTGTAACCAACCAGTGATACACTACAGGGGACAATATTTAATCTGGATAGTGTAACCAGACAGTGATGCACTACAGGGGACAATATTTCATCTGGATAGTGTAACCAACCAGTGATGCACTACAGGGGACAATATTTCATCTGGATAGTGTAACCAACCAGTGATACACTACAGGGGGTAACATTTCATCTGAATAGTGTAACCAACCAGTGATACACTACAGGGGACAATATTTCATCTGGATAGTGTAACCAACCAGTAATACACTACAGGGGACAATATTTCATCTGGATAGTGTAACCAACCAGTGATACACTACAGGGGACAATATTTCATCTGGATAGTGTAACCAACCAGTGATACACTACAGGGGACAATATTTCATCTGGATAGTGTAACCAACCAGTGATACACTACAGGGGGTAACATTTCATCTGAATAGTGTAACCAACCAGTGATACACTACAGGGGACAATATTTCATCTGGATAGTGTAACCAACCAGTAATACACTACAGGGGACAATATTTCATCTGGATAGTGTAACCAACCAGTGATACACTACAGGGGGTAACATTTCATCTGAATAGTGTAACCAACCAGTGATACACTACAGGGGACAATATTTCATCTGGATAGTGTAACCAACCAGTGATACACTACAGGGGACAATATTTCATCTGGATAGTGTAACCAACCAGTGATACACTACAGGGGACAATATTTCATCTGGATAGTGTAACCAACCAGTAATACACTACAGGGGACAATATTTCATCTGGATAGTGTAACCAACCAGTGATACACTACAGGGGACAATATTTCATCTGGATAGTGTAACCAACCAGTGATACGCTACAGGGGGTAACATTTCATCTGAATAGTGTAACCAACCAGTGAGACACTACAGTAGACAATATTTCATCTGGATAGTGTAACCAACCAGTGATACACTACAGGGGACAATATTTCATCTGGATAGTGTAACCAACCAGTGATACACTACAGGGGACAATATTTCATATGGATAGTTTAACCAACCAGTGATACAATACAGGGGACAATATTTCATCTGGATAGTGTAACCAACCAGTGAGACACTGCAGGAGACAATAGTTCATCTGGATAGTGTAACCAACCAGTGATACGCTACAGGAGACAATAGTTCATCTGGATAATGTAACCAACCAGTGATACACTACAGGGGACAATATTTCATCTGGATAGTGTAACCAACCAGTGAGACACTGCAGGAGACAATAGTTTATCTGGATAGTGTAACCAACCAGTGATACACTACAGGGGACAATATTTCATCTGGATAGTGTAACCAACCAGTGATACACTACAGGGGACAATATTTCATCTGGATAGTGTAACCAACCAGTGATACAATACAGGGGACAATATTTCATCTGGATAGTGTAACCAACCAGTGAGACACTGCAGGAGACAATAGTTTATCTGGATAGTGTAACCAACCAGTGATACGCTACAGGAGACAATAGTTCATCTGGATAATGTAACCAACCAGTGATACACTACAGGGGACAATATTTCATCTGGATAGTGTAACGAACCAGTGAGACACTGCAGGAGACAATAGTTCATCTGGATAGTGTAACCAACCAGTGATACGCTACAGGGTGTAACATTTCATCTGAATAGTTAACCAACCAGGGGCACCTCCAGGAGGCAATAGTTCATCTGGGTAGTGTAACCAACCAGTGATACACTACAGGGGACAATATTTCATCTGGATAGTGTAACCAACCAGTGATACACTACAGGGGACAATATTTCATCGGGATAGTGTAACCAACCAGTGATACACTACAGGGGACAATATTTCATCTGGATAGTGTAACCAACCAGTGATACACTACAGGGGACAATATTTCATCTGGATAGTGTAACCAACCAGTGAGACACTGCAGGAGACAATAGTTCATCTGGATAGTGTAACCAACCAGTGATACGCTACAGGAGACAATAGTTTATCTGGATAGTGTAACCAACCAGTGATACACTACAGGGGACAATATTTCATCTGGATAGTGTAACCAACCAGCGAGACACTGCAGGAGACAATATTTCATCTGGATAGTGTAACCAACCAGTGATACGCTACAGGGGGTAACATTTCATCTGAATAGTTAACCAACCAGGGACACACTGCAGGAGACAATATTTCATCTGGATAGTGTAACCAACCAGTGATACGCTACAGGGGGTAACATTTCATCTGAATAGTTAACCAACCAGGGACACACTGCAGGAGACAATATTTCATCTGGATAGTGTAACCAACCAGTGATACGCTACAGGGGGTAACATTTCATCTGAATAGTTAACCAACCAGGGACACACTGCAGGAGACAATAGTTCATCTGGATAGTGTAACCAACCAGTGATACGCTACAGGAGACAATAGTTTATCTGGATAGTGTAACCAACCAGTGATACACTACAGGGGACAATATTTCATCTGGATAGTGTAACCAACCAGTGAGACACTGCAGGAGACAATATTTCATCTGGATAGTGTAACCAACCAGTGATACGCTACAGGGGGTAACATTTCATCTGAATAGTTAACCAACCAGGGACACACTGCAGGAGACAATATTTCATCTGGATAGTGTAACCAACCAGTGATACGCTACAGGGTAACATTTCATCTGAATAGTTAACCAACCAGGGGCACCCTACCACCAATATTTCATTTGTTAGGTAGTCGGTTTACTATTGCCATTATGCATTTAATCCTACTATTAAGAAGATGAATTAAAATAGATCTGAAAAAATAAGTAGAGTACACAACAGAGCTTCTGTTCTCGCATTGAGAACGTTCAAAACTCACCAAATTAGTTATAGCATTGTACTACATTGTGTACACTAAAAAGTCGAATAAATTTAAAAATATCACAATTAGAAAGCGTTGTCAGGAAGGATTTTCCACAGTGAAAAGTATTTTTGTATTCGTTAAACTACCTGCATTAGCATTATTTATTTTTATTATAAGTATTACTTTAAAAACATTTTTCTTCTTTTTTAAATTGAATTTAGTCACTAAATAATTTGATTAAAACATTAGTTTTACAACTCCAAACTAACGTTACGTTTAATCACTTTTGTTGTTCCAAATATTAATTCAGTTCATTGTTGTAAATAATAATACATTTTATATGGGTATGCACGCTATGTTCGTCTATCTGTAACAAGGTTGTAAGAGGAAATTCCCTCTGTGTACGATATTTTCTTATTCAAGTGTGATGTTAGAAATTAGCAATTATTGTTTATGCTTTATATGATACTCTATAGTAATGAAAACAAAAAATAAGAAGAGAAAAGAACAAAAAAGGTTTAACTTCATCATATTTAGGAAAGACAATAATGATAATGAAAGAAGAAGATATTACGCCACGACTCTCAGCGCACTTCGTGTTTCCTTGCCGCAGCCAGTTTGATCTGTCGATTGTAGCCCCTTACGGATAGGCATCACTTCCCTCACGTTCGGTATGTTGGCAAAGAGAAACAGAACTTGTACATTCTCCTGTTCACTGTGCTAGTCAAGGAAATGCATCGGTGAAATATTACAAAGCGACGAAACTTAAGACCTTTTCTTTAGTTGTTTATTACACTTTGATGCTACACTGTTGTTTTTTTAATATCGGTAATTTTTGAAGCTTTAAACGTTCATTCAAGTCACCTAAAGCTAATTGGATGAAGTACAGTGCTAAACTTGAAGTCCATTTTCCCACCTTTTTTCAGCACTTTCACTATTCAAATCGCTCTGAGTACTGCAGCTTTTAGCTTGCATGTTTGAACATTTCAGGAGAGCTTCGGGATGGGGTTTAAAATCTGTTCTCAAGCTAATGAGGACTACCATGTAGTTCTTTTGAAATCAAATATTTTCAAAAACTTAAGCTGGTAAAACTGAAAACTTTAATAACATACTAAAGGAAACTAATTAAAATTAATGAAGGCCTACACAATAATTTCTTTATATTGGTTTTCTAAATTCAAAACAAAATGTTGGTGGAGATACATAAACCACTTTGTACAAAGGGAATGTTGTATTAGCATATAAAAATAATTGATTACAGATAAAAATTAATATCTCGAGGATGGATTAACATGTGTTCATTGTTTTATGTTCCGCACACATACACACATACCGCGTGAGTCTTCTCATCCTGCGGATTGGTAACTAAGCAACCCTGTATTATACAGTCAATGAGAAATGCAGGTGCTGACACCGCATTCACCAGCCCGCTGATAGGGCTACGTTGGTGCTCGTTGGTAACGTGCTCTAGTAGTGCAATGGTTAACATACTGTAAAGTCATGGTGAAGGTCGGAAGCTCAAATCACGCATATTTTATTTTTTATTCATATCTGTTCATGTTTCGAGAACGTTCCAGCAAATGATGATTTCTTTCCGAATGCACTAGAAAGTGGATTTGCCTATAGATACGAAGTTCCAGCCGCTCGTGGTCACTGTGGAACAATGTTCTCGAATAGAGAGTATATGGACACGCTGTCAGTATACGCAGCAGAATGCAACGGAGGCACGTCGTTTATATCAACAGAGGATTCCGCAGAGAACGCTTCCTACAGATCACACGTTTTTGCGAATTGCGAACCGCCTTCTGGAATCAGGAACAGTGCATAAGACACCACATCCACGACGAGATCACCCTGTCTGTGACCAAGCAACGATGGATCGTGTGACTGACTATGTCATTCAGTATTCGCATTGCAGCACGAGGGACATTCACAGACATTTCAGTATTAGCCAACCTTCCGCGTGGAGAATGCTACATCATGCAAAGTTTCACCCTTATCATCTTCAGTTACACCAGGAGCTACTGCAGCCGGACCATGGACGGAGAGTGGCGTTCGCTAGGTAGATCATACGACAAACTGAACAAGAACCACATGTTTTGGCAACTGTGTTATTTACAGACGAAGCGTGGTTCCACAACACCGGCCATGTAAATAGCCACAACGTGCATTACTGGAGCACTGTAAACCCACATTGGATGCGAGAGGCGGACTTACAAGTCCGATGGGGTTTCAGCGTTTGGGCTGGTATATTCGGTGATCATCTAATAGGTCCGTATTTTTATGATGGGAATCGCTATATTCACTTCCTACAACGCCCGCTGCCTACTCTACTGGATGAAGTGCCGTTGCGGAACCGACTTTTTGGTACCAACATGAAGGGGCGCCAGCTCATTCGGCCCGTTGTGTAACGGCTTATCTCGATGCCACCTACCCTGAGCGATGGATCGGACGGCATGGACCAATAGGTTGGCCAGCACGCTCACCAGATCTAACTCCATTGGATTTCTTCTTATGGGGTTTTCTTAAAGATATGGTGTACCAAGAGCGGTCAATGACCCCTCAACAGCTCAGGGAACGCATCATCTTAGCGTGCCATGACATCACACCGGCCATGTTGCGCCGAGTTAGACTGGCGATGATGGCTAGACTAAGATCTTGCATCCGCCGGCATGGTGGCCAGTTCGAACACCTATTACAATCACGTGGAGGAAACGGGTAAATTGTAAAGGCTTATCTGTCTGATGGTCCGGCATGATGTCAGTCACTGTTAAATGCATTACTTTGGGAACCAGAGAGGTTCACAACGATCATAATATGGACTTGCAAACGTTATCTAGTTTGTATGTACGTACTGCATGAAAGAATAGCTTTAAATAGTAAAATATTATTTAATGATGCCTTATGTTTGTAAGTCATAATTACAATGTTATATGAATTTATTTATGATGTTCATTAAAGCATATTCTAACAAGTGACCATTTGTGTTTTAATGAAATTCTCATAATTAAACAAATTAGGTGAAGCGACACTTCCGTACCAAACTATCAGTTCTCGTTAAATCTACTAAACATAAAAAGTACCTTCAATTTTTAGTATTTGAATCGGGGACCTTCACCATCAAAGGCCAACGCGCACACTGTTGTCCTATAAGTACAAGTCACTGCACGCACAGCGGTGCAAAGCAGTCATTTCGGCCGAAATTGATACGACGTGATGCAGTGGACAGTGTTTACGACACAACCTGTACAACGCCGGGACTGCATAGCTTCTCAATCCGCAGGTTGAGAGGACTCAACCGGTATATGTATATAAACGAAGAAAATTTAAAATGTTTAGTTTTTCACAGATGCTTTGCCTTACAAAAATTTTATTCTCATTGTTGCTTCATTCATGGATATCTTTGCTGGCTCACAATACTGCAGGTCAATAGTTGATCTTAGCCAGTTTCTGCTCTAGTCAAGTTTTGTTTCTCATCGGCATTAAGGGCGCTAGTAAACCACTAGCAACCTTCATATTAGACCACCACACATTACAAGATAAGTAATGTGCCGTTTTGAATCTCAACTTGAAGATGTTAGTTTAAATTGAAGCCAAGAGTTAGAGCTGTGCTCCTTCCCAGTGGTCCATGAATTAAATACAATCTATCGTTGCATCAGTATGTAAACTACGTTATTCCAATAATATTTGCTTTGTAACAGCGTGCGGCATGTTTCGAGAATGTTAAATGTTGACTTCAAGCCTATATACGTTTGCTTTGTTGTCTTCTTAATCATTTCTGTGCCGTTTAAGATTTATCCACCAATTTTAATTGTTAATGTGTGTACATGCCCGCCTTTCTCTGAGAATGTTCACCTAATGCATTTACTTCATAGGCTTTCTAAAACGTTCTAAGTAGAAGTACTTGCTCATTTCTATCTAGCCTTTAAGGCAATACAAGTTTTCGGTAAACTTGATTGAAAATTTAATCTTAAGCTTGTCTTTCGTAAACAAGGTTTAAAAGGTTAATTTCGCTATATTTTTTAATTTTGGAGTTATACAGTGCAGGTCACAAAAGTGGGCGTATCCCCCTTTTTTCGCCATTATTTGTGTTGAGGTGTTAGTTACCATGTTAATGATCATGTTGGTAACCCTGCAGTGTGCATAAATGTTGCACAAGGGAGCAACAAACAGACATATACAGTGCTTTTCCTTCAGACTGCGGCCACCGCACGGCTGCTTGCGCTCCAGCCGCCACAGCTCGAACTCCCGGCGAAGTGATTATAGTATCTCCCCAACCGCCTCACCTTTGCGCATAGTTGAAATTACAATTACAATGAAGATAAGTACCTACCTTATCATAAGAGACATTGAAAATGTTGCCCATCGGTATCCACGCATTTCTGGTATCTCATCAGGAAACTGTCATTCACACTCGAGAGTTCAGTATCCGCAATTGAATTAATATCTCGCCTGATGCTTTCCTTTAGCTCTTACAGTGTAAGGGGGTTTGTCGCATGCATCTCGTTTCTCATGTGATCATTTGAGTCGTGTGAATTTCTGTAATTGTATTTTACGAAATGATTTTGTAAGTGACCCGCCCTTAATATTCTTCTCTGACGAAGCTTGGTTCCATTTATGTGGCTATATTTCGTCGCGAAATAACAGATGCACAGAGAAACCCGATTTTACACACGAGATTACCTTGCATGACGCGAAAATTGGTGTGCAGTAAATGCATACAGAATAATAGGACCAATGTTTTTTGAAACAAAAGTTTGTGTAGAAAGGTACAGGAATGACTTACACAATCTTTGAGCAGTTGAACAACGTTGAGTGCCAGTCTGGATTTTTTTCAACAAGACTTTGCTACCGCGCATACAGCTGATGGGTCATTACATTTAATTCAGGAAAATTTTGAAAGCAGGGTAAGTAGTAAAGAATTGTGGCCCACACGATCCTATGAGTTAACTGTATGTGATTTTTATATATGGGAAAACTTGAAAAATAAGGTGTGTGCAACAAACCTCATACATCGGAAGGACTAAAAGAAAACATCAAGCGAGAAATGCACTCAATTTCGGATAATGAACTCTCCAGTGTGCATGAAAATGTCCTTAGAAGACGCCAAAAATATGCCGATACCCATGGACATATCCAGTATCTCTTATGATCAGGTAAGCGTTTATTTCCATTGCAATTGTAACTGTTACAATGGAAATGTGAGGGATTGCTGAGATATTATAACTGTTTCGGCGAGAGTCCGAGCTGCAGCTGCCGGCGTGCTAGTAACCGTTCGGTGGCCACAGTGCGAAGGAAAAGCACTGTACCATCGAACGAAGATGAGTGACAGCAGTTTGGCTTCGTACCAGCAACGCTGTGGAAACAGTGACCACCAAGAAGACAATAATGTTGCGGTGGGAAAGATGTGCATTCGCTACTGGTAGTGTGAAACGCTGTTCTCTACAAGGAGGGAAACGCGCCACGCTGTTGAGGCATCAATTGAAAGTCTCTCAGAAAAAGTCTGCAGAGGTTGCAATTCCTCGCTCGATCATGACGAAACACGTGAGTGTTGATTTAAACTCTGATGTGCGTGCATGGAATACGGTATGTGGGACGCTGCTTATAGCAACTCTCCGTGACACACAGACGAGCATCACTTTTGGGGTAAACAAACCCAATTAGTTTACGAGAAAGTTGAGGGAAACCCACTCCATGTCATGACTAGACTGAGTGTAACAGACATTTCTCGCCCTTCTTCCAACATTCCGCATTGCAAGTGCGCCGATACCTGAAAGCGACATTTCCCAACCGATGGATTGGAAGAGAATCTCCAGATGATCAAGATCTTTTTGTCTGGCCTCTACGAGCCGATCTCACCGACCCGATTTTCAAGGACAAAGTGCGAGATCAATGGCACAATCACAAGCAGCTATGGTGAATGCCCTCAACGAAGCGACCCCTATCTCCGTAAAACATCTGTCAGGACATTACGGAGAATTCAGCTGTGCCATGAAAATGTTGTTCATGCCGATGTCTTGGACCATTAAACAGCGGGGTGCATGTCTATATTATCAATTTGTCAGCCACAGTGCCGTAAAACATGGGAGTATGCCTACTTTGTGGCCTCTCTGTAAGGTTAAAAATTAATTATATTGTCTAGTTTCAAAGATCCACAAGATTCAATTGTAAAAGCAGTCTTTGTTTAAATATTTATGTGCTTTATATCCTCATAGCACAAAAAACGGTCATATAATTTCTTTATGCTAGTTTGAGTGCTAAGAATATAATTTTAAAAAAAATATATTTCATCATATCCTTTTTGCTTTAAAATCCACATCTTAAACAACGTTCACAACACAAAAAACATTACATTAGTTTGCAATTGCTTTACTTTTAAAAATTTACTTGAGCAGTTTCATAAGAAATGAAAGAAAATTCCATTGCGTGGAACGAGATAAAGATCCAGAAACTTAAATTTCACAATAAAAACAATTTTTATTGCAGCGTGTCAGCGGATAGTACATAAAGTTAAATGCCCACAGTATCAAAAGTGAAAATTGATTTTGAAATTGTAGTTTTTCTTTGATCTGCAACCCCAAAGTCCATTTTCCTGAGATTTTGATCAAATTTTCATTTCTGCGTTTCCTTAAAGATGAGTGTGCTTGACTTAATGACCAGTCAGTTGGACTGGATAAATACGTCATTATGAAACTTCTGCAATTTTCAATTTGAATGTTTCTAAAGTATAATAAGCAGCATTTTCATTTCATTTAACTGCTAAGATAAATTTTATGACAAGCTAATTTTTTCTCTATAACATATTGCTTTCAAGTGAAGTCACAGACATACAATTTTAAAGTTAAATAAAAATTCGTATTTCAAAATGTATGATGATATATTTCCCCAAAATTACAAAACAGACCTCACACCTGCTGTTTCTATCTACCAAGCATTCCCTATCTCCCCCTTTTCCAGGTGTGAAACACAGACTTTTTGGCAGAGACCAATTCGACTTGTAGCATGTGACCCTAGGGAAAAGGGTCCGTGGGAGTTCTAGTTGTAAAATATTTATACATTTACTTCTCACTTGAAAGAGTAAATGCTAGAGGTCTGCATTTCAGTAAAAACACCCGACCCTGATTTATTTAGCTTTTTACGGTCGACCTCCGAAAGAAATGTGCAGATGATTGCATACCTATCAGGCTCAACTTGTTTCGCCATCCGATGACTTTCTCTTGATCGAGAGCTCGCAGTCGACTTGGATGTCGCGGTTGAACCGTGGTGTCTCGGTTAACTACCGCACACAGGCACGAAAGCATAGAGCGATTTCGTGTAAATGCACAATTATAATCACAAATGTAATACTAATTATAACTTTGCACTTAAGTATTAGAGAATATATTTTATTTATTATTAAGGTTACAAGATCTACGCGTTGTAGTACATTCCACAGAAAGAAGCATTAATTTTTGTTTTGCAAAATCCTTCTACAATTATTACAGTCACTATTACCTAAATAAAGTTTGTGCCTCAGGTGTTACTTTTTCCCTGTTTGTGCACATAGCCAAGTATTCATATACACAGGAGTCCTACAAAATTCCCAATACATTTCTGTTGCTGGTCTGCTACAGCACAATAAACCTTATATTAGGATGAAGTAGGACCTTAAACAGCCTAATGCAGTTCAACATGCCCACCCTTATTATCAACACAAGACAATTCCTGGATATGCTGCAGTTGCAGGTCATCTATCAGCAAGATGGGGCACCACCCCACTATGCAAACATTGTGCGGGACTACTTGAATGAGACATTTCCTAACCGGAGGATCGGAAGGCACTTCACTCCACTTGACTTTTTGCATCGGTTTCATCATGAGCCGAGTTTACGCCACCAGGGTGCCAGCCGTGAATGAGCTGAAACAAGAGCGCGCTTGCTAAATAACCCCTCAAATCTTACGGCGCATGTCCCGTACAACCACAAGGTGGACATTTTGAACTGCATTAGGATTTATGCTGTAACAAGAACATGAACATGTATTCGGACTTTATGGCCAGGCTGCATGCTATTTTGTTCTTCTATTATGCTCATGGTCTTCATTTATAAGGTTAATCTAAAGTCTCGTATAACGAAATAAAGTATACCTTCTTTATTTTTAGAAAGTAATATCGTAATATTACTAACATTCAGTTGAATGGAAAACTGCAGTAAAACATACAAGTACTATTTTTACCGGGTGGCCTAACCGCGCCGTATTTCACGTGTGTAGATATCCCTTCGTGCGCTACAGGAGTTGCACAACTCAACGGGGCAATTGCAAGTAAACACTGTAATTGTGGTTTGTACAAGCTTGTGTTTATAGAAACAACTAATTTTTGAAAGAATACACAAAACTGAAAAGCATCCCATTTAATGGAGTTAAAATAGAAACATAAATAAGTAATTACAATGTAGAGTTTCGGATTTACCTAGATAATCTGAATATGTAGAAACGAGGAATAGGGTTTGCAATATCCAACAATTTGGGTATATACGTAATAGTGTTATAAACAAAGGAATCAGTACAGTTTATAAAAGAATGTTTTATAACTCACCATCCCCAGTAAAATGTCTAGTTTTGCTGCATAAATCTGCCCTTGAATGTAGTACCGCATTAGTACCTCCTTCAATACCCGCCGTTAGTTGGGACCCACCAGCAATACGGCTGACCGTAACCGCTTGGCTTCACGCACTCGGCCAAACCTTTCCCGGCCGGCTACCGTATATAGAAACCGAAGGTGGCCCGGTGTGTCACGGCCGGTCGTTTTCATGAGAATGCATACCCCTAGTAAATGCACCAGCAGTTTATCCTGAAGTAACGAAATTAACATTTTATGTGAGAAAAACAGGGTTTAATTGGATATATATAACGACTTAAACGAATGTGGCATAATAACAACATACCACTAAATGCATAAATATTTCACTTGTGATCATTCTTTTAAATGCCATTTGAGTATTACAGCCTAAATCTTGAGTTCAAATCATCATTTTATAAAAGGAAAAATAATAGTTGCTTTTAATTTGGCTAACCATTCCTATTTACCAAGCAAAAACCGTTCCATTTCTGTAGTTTCTGCTGCTTATGCTGCAACTAGTTAAAATCGAAGATGATTTTTTTCCCTTAACCAGTGCTAATTTTGTGTATACTCCTAATTCCCCGTACGACTTAGAAATTTTTAAATTGCATTATCCTTGCTTTGAGTTTAATAACATTAGTATTTTGTGCACGCAGCAACGCAAAGCGAAAACCTCCGGTCAGGAGATCTTAGAAAGTAATACGGTTTAGCCAAAAAAGATGGAAACATGGCTTCTCTATAGAGTTTACAAGTCTTCTATTGCAAGATTAACTTTCATTTGATCAACATTGAAAGAATTTAATTTCTTATTTAAACTGAGAAGCAACTAGATCCCAGTGATGTGTTTATAGCATATTATGGTGTTGAGAGCTAGGAAAAGAAAAGTGCCAAAGTTTCGTTTTGCTTTGTTTTTCTTCGTATAAGCAGGAAAATGGGGGAATCTGTACACCCGTACCTGGCGTTACTTAACAATAACAATTAGCAGCAGGACATCAGCCATTAAGCAATTAAAGGAACGCTGATGTGCATTATTGGTGGGTGAGGTTGTTCAAGGATTAAGTCTAAGGAGTACCCAAAGATTTGTATACATGTTATAACAGTAAGATATTCCAGCTTAACAGAAGGATATCAGCACAAGTGGTTTCTTTTAATAACTTTAAAAACCCAAGTAAAACAAGATGGAAGTTATATATTGATAATTCGAAAGCTAATGAACATAAACTGAAAGTAAAATGGTACACGGAAACTAAATATAACAAAGAAGTTGGATGAATGAAATCAGGGCCTGTAGCACATTGGGTTAACATTTTCTGAAGATTATCCCACACCTGTGAACTAAGTGAAAGAAGCTATGGACTGACCCTCAGAGCACCATGCACACGATAACATTCCCATCGTGGTGAGGTAAACATGCGCGTCGATGCAAATGCCACACAGAGTGCTTATAGCATCGGCTTGTCATCCATGAAACTCTTCGTAGAAATGCTGGTGCCAAAGAGTGGTTTTCTTCTTTCTTCAGTTGATTGTTTCAGCTAATGTTCACTCAGATAAACATTAGGAACTACAGTGGAGTCGTTTTATGGCCCGGCTCGGATCGCGTGTATGCGTGCTCCGCGCTGTCTGCTACACCGAGTGGTTTTCCATCCTAAAACTCCTGCGTTACATACTCAGATTGAGTTGTAATTATGGACGCTCTTTAACTACCATGGCTCTTAGCGTCCCAGTCCATATTGGGCGTGAAAGACCGGAATTTTTTCTCAGAGGCCTCTTTATCAGGCTTGAGGTTCTTTTATGGCCCGTAAATCTACGACACGGGATCACCGCCTTTACTTTCCTTCCGAAGGAAGCCATGCCCGAAAAAGTCCATTGCCCTCCGCCGGGTTTTTACTCGCGACATCGGCAACATGGTACTCCTAGACCGCGAAGAACGACGCGTTACCTAGGTAACAGTAACAACCTTGTTATAAGTGGTGCTGAAATTGGTGTCCAACTGAACTGAGACATTCGTGTCATTTCTCGTCGTCGCGAGGTTTTATTTTATCAACAATAGCCACTCTGTAGTGTTTCAATTCTAAAAGTTTAGCAGCTGTATGAACAGAGGTTTATGAAACACTCCCTTACTGTGCAACACATCTTAGAGAGTTCGTTGGAGAGCATTCGAATGATTTACTATTTTCGTCAATGTTTTCCCTTCCTAGAGCACGTGTTAGGTTTAGCGTTTAGCGATCCCGTTGTCCTAAACTTATAAACCAGACATCTGACAGTGTTTCTACCTGCAACTAGAACAGCAAAAACTGTCTCCTGAAATTGTCTACACACCTGTCCACATGATTACGTATGTATCGTATATAAAATGTCTTTGTTCAAGCTAATAAGAATATCTAAAGTAATTAACACAACACAGATGTTTGAATAAGCTTTCACTTTTGATATGCACACTGAACAAACTCTAGTCTTGACAGCCGAACAGAAGGAAGCGACTGATACTTGACGTTCGCAGTGGATAAAGCGTAGCCCTGAGTGGGTCATTTACCGCGTGAGCTAGCGGAAAATTCCGAGATCACTGAAGTGCAGGTGAATCACACATACACGCGATCGTGGCCGGGACACAGAACGACCGCTATATTAAGTGAACTCTTGTGGGTTTTACAATCCTTCACCTGGTTAAAATCCTTTACTAATGCTCATTTATTCATGTCTATAAACTTATGAGCCTCCACAGTGTTTTAGCTACTCTTAAGGGTAGCTGTTTTTGTTAGTGAAAATACCTCATGAGGAGCCCAGGTAACATTCTTATCATCGGACGTACGGTTTAGGAAGTTAAAACAAAAGGAAATACATGTAAAATAATTCTCAGTCCCACCGTAGATTTTGACATATTTAAGGTAGATTAAATGTTTACTCCCTGGTATCTCGCACAACAAGTTCCTGAGAAGTTGCAGTAAATTCTTTTGGTGTACTTAGAAGTCGTATTGGTGGATATTTCTTTAAAGATAGAACCAATATCAGCACTCTCTGCTTCTGAGCATGCGCAGTGTCAAGGAGCCCAATACTTTCTTCCTGAAGTGAACATACGAGAAGATGTCATAATGACGTTACTCTATGAGAGCTGTGCAATTCAAGAGTGTAAGAATAACTATAGTTTCCTCACTCAGTGTACAATTGTATATATCTGCGGAATAGCCGAAGTGATGCTGTTCTATCTTGTCATTAACAGAGAAAAATGAATGATTTGATAGTGATGATCCAGCTCAAAAGATTACACAATGACCTGAAGGGAAATAAAATATTTTGCAAAATAACACTACAAATATATGGAATTTTGTTTGATATTGTTGTTTCAATCTCGTGGAAATACATTTCCTTTTATTTCTCTCTAAGTAGAATTTTTTAACTTCCCTAAAGTGATGCCTCTCTGATCTAAAGTCTTGAAACAAAACATGTGGTTTTTTTCTATATTTTCACGTATTTTACGGTTTATTATTTCGTGAAAGCTTTAATTTTGTGTCTTAAACCAATTTCAGGCTACCTTCAAATAAGGTTTTCTGCACTACCTTACTACCACTCAATAATATTCATAAACATTTAAGATTCAAATGATCGATTGTTACCTCGTAATATACAGTGCTTAGAGCATAAGAGTACTGTGCATTAGCTTTACTAGTGATGTGTAAAATACTACAAGAAGAGTAATTTGGCATATGTTTGTGAGTTAACCCATAGCAACCCTGCGCGTGACAACATTTATAGCACTCAACTTCATTTTTCACGTTTGATTTTTGTGTTGATACTGTATCCAAATGGACACTGTCATCTGGAAATTTTATGACGCGGATGTTGGATTTTAATTCTCTTTAAACTTCACAAAACAGCTTAATATAGGAACAGCGGTGTTCGTTAACAGGTGCTGCAACTGCCAATCTGATGGCTTGGAAATTCGGCGGGTTTCTGATACACTAATGCCATGATCTCCTCCAGCCTCCAGAGAAATGTCATCGTTCCCATTTTTATTACATGCAGCGTGTATCAACTGTTTCACTCCTATTATAACAATGTTTTATTCAGTGACTAAAGGCAGTTGTCATTGACTAAGGTGAAACTTATAAGTCTGGGTAGGAGAATCTTCTGCAGTGTTGCAGTTCCTCTGAAATGATATCACAATGATTTGAGGCTAATCCTAATTTACAACATTCCCTTTATCATCTACCATATTTTTATTAGAGTCAGAAGTGTAAAAACAAACAAACAAGCAAACAAAAGCTAACCAATCAACAGACTAATGTGCCTACTTTATCAGGTGTTCCAGTCAGGCCATAAATGTTGTGCTTTTGTCCATTTTTCAACTGTCACTCTCTCCCTCTCTAAGTTCTCAATGTAATGTTTAGTTGTTTTATCCAGTTCAACTTCACTCTGTCGCTTCACTAAGGTGAACTAGTTCAATTCTCCGCCACTTCACTTCCCTCATGACGCAGCCTCTTCTTCCGGATGGTTCACTTCACTCGAGAGTCAAACACAAGACCTTCACGATCTCTGCTCCGCAGCAGCTCTCGCTGCATGTCACAGGAGTGGTCACCAGTCTGCTCGGAGAACGCACTCGATGTCGCACGGGAAACTCACCTGTCAACTCGCTCTCTCACTCACTGACCGACTCAACTCAACTCTCCCTCTCACTCGCTAGAACGCTCGCTTATATAGGCAGCGGGATATTCTACAGAACATTCTAGAACTATTTCGACACACGTTCTGGAGGAGGGCAGGAGGGAACTGGTTATCTGCGACAACGCACCCGGTGTTTACGCTGGCGAGCGGTACTTATTGTTGTTTACTCCGACTGCCGGCGCCGAACTTCCGATAACCTCGGGCTATACCCGCTGCGTCACAATACGTTGTATCGTGTTTATAATACAAAAAGATTGAATTTGAAGCAGAAAAGGTATAAATTTAATATTTTCTTCATTTTTAGACTATGCCTCTCCTTAAGTATAAAACGTAACATTTTATAGAAATTTTTTAGGGATTTACAACGGTTTTAAGCCCACCAATACTGATTGTTAAATTTTCTTTTATGCTTGCTGACTGCTAAAGCTTGTAGTGTTTTAGTTTTTGTAATATAGAGATGTTTCCACTTTATCGAGTTGTACAATGTTTTAAGTATTCGTCGAATGATACACTGTGCTTGATAAATGTTGTATGTTTGACTTACTTGTAAATAATGTTAGCAGATATGGCTTGAAGATTATCATTTCATATTTTAATGCTGGCAAGATCTATTTTATTCTCGCCGATATTTGAAAATTGCTGTTTATGTATGGAAGGGATACGGCGGTGATTTCATGTTAAACTTGTATACTGTATGGTGTGGCGTTTCTAAGTGACGCGTTAATTTTATTGATTAATAACGAGTTTTTGGGCTAAAACACATTCAATGGATTGAAAATCTGCAATAAAGTCAAGGTTATTGCATCAAGGGGACACCAAAGTGTTAAAAGTGGTTTTCTAAAGCATTTGAGCTACAGATTTAATTCTTTACACAGGCATTATCAGCAAGTAAGGAAGTGTGTGTACAAAATTTATTTCAATAAATAATGCATTCTTGAGACATCCATTAATTTATATAAATTTTATTAGCTATAATCAGAATTTATCTTCTCCGACAGATATTGAACTACAGGTGTAAGTTTTTGCAGTTGTATTACTTGAGGAAGGTTAATTTTAGGAGTTGTATATTATTTCATCTGTTGGGGAGCCGAACTTGAAGTAGTTTCAACCGCACGTATGGTAAAAAGTTTCCGGTAGCCTTCGCCCCAAGTTTAAAAATATTAACTTTGTATTGTTACTGTTTCTTTAAATATTATATATTTATGTTTGCCTCGGCTGCGTCAGTATTCATTTGTAGACACATGGATATCTTAACAAGGCGTGGTGCGGCTGAAGAAGGTAGGCTTGCATAGATTGTAATTTTGTACTTCACTCCATTTATTAATCCTTGACACGATTTAAATAACACTTCTCTGTTATAGAGAGGTGTGAGATTATTTATTAATTACTTGCACTTTTTAACACGTAAACTATTGTTTTTGTCCCGCACTGAATACGTATTAAACTTCTCGAGGACGCGTCTCGCGTCCGGTTAGGAACGCTGTCTGCTAGCAACTGAATTCTGAATTTGTACAATTTGCCCTATTTCAGTTTCAGATTGGCCATTCCTACTCCAATAGTATACTTTTATTTAACTTAAGCTTTTTCTGGTTATGGATTGGCTATTTTATAAACTGTCTCAAAAATTACATTACTGTTGCTCCAAGAATTACCAGTAGCATTATTAAACTTTCTAATTCATTATTGCCTCAAGGTTACCTCATTGTTACCTCATTATTAGCAACTTTTAACCTATTATTCTCACAGCTCCTACATTATTAAATTACGTAATACATTCACATAACATTATTGAACATGTACATAATAATATAAACATTAATAAAATGACTGTTACATACATTTTTATATTATATTATACGCATATTCCTTTAAGGCGGGCTGTTATTGAATTTATATGTTATATAATTTGACTGAAATCATTTAAGTGTTAAAAATACTGCCTCATACTTAGTACTTTTGTAATAACTTGTTCGATGTAAATTTGCATATAGTGGATAGTTATTCTATAAAAATATTTTATAGCGCAGAATTTGAAAAAATCCATAAGAGCAACACGTGATTATGGTAATTATTATTTTAAATGTAAACTTTGACTGCTATTAAAATTGCAATCAGACATTTTATTACCTATATTCCGAACTGCATTGTGGAAAACTTTCAGGCCTCTAGGTATACTTTTGTGGAAAAATAACAAAACAAAACAAAAAAGCTGAAATTGAGAAAATGACTCAGCTTTTACCAGGAAAGAGAGAGAGAGAGAGAGAGAGAGAGAGAGTAATTTAAATGGCGCATCACTTTAAAAATGACGTCCAAACATATCTAACAGCCGCGCTTGGGAATTGAAACTTTGCAGATATGCAATTTGAACGATGGTTCATTTTTTGCAACCAAAACTCAAAACTCGATTTTTTTTACCAAAATGTCTAAAATAGCACTTCGGTCCCCCCTTAAAGAATATGTATCCAAATAATGCAACCTTCCAAACCGATTTGTAACTCCCAAACCTTCATTTTTACGTGTTGTGTGTACTTTAAGCACGGTTCGGACTGTACGGCTAAGGTCAGACCTCATCATCGGCAGGTAATGGGATACACCCACAGATGCTGCTGAAAAATGGCTTCAGTTCATCCTCAGGCTAACCGAGCAGTTCCCTCAACGTTACAGATTGCCTCCATTATCACTTCAGTTACACAAGGGCAACTGAAAAATTCCTTAAAACTAACAGCATTAATGAAAATGCGTTTTCACGAAGTTTACCAAGGGCGTGTTTGTCATTGGTAACGAGTATGTACCACCAACGGTGCAAACCACCTTCGTTGGCATAAAAGGTCTTTCATAGAAACAAGGCCATTATTTTCGAGCAGTGTTTTGTGGTGCAACACATCTAACATCCCAAGGGAGTGGAAGCCTGGATTGTGTGCTCAAAAACATTCATGACATCGTGATCGTTTACTTCTATGCCCAATTAGATGAACTATCAGCCAACTGAATGCTCTTTGAAGTCAAGGGCATTGAGCGTTACACTTACTTCCGTCCTTCTGCGCCTCTTGCTAATGAACGTGTTACCTCAGAGATTATGATCCAAATTAGCATACTGTTTTACTTTAAAACCTTATTTTTTTGGTTTTTGTCTTTCTCAGAACTTTCGGGTATTCAAAACATTCCACTTAAAGGGGTTTTCATATGATTCATCTGAAATGTTTCTACACATTTAGAAAAATCAAACTATTGTGGCGATTATATACTTTTCCAGTACTACGAAGGATTTGAATTCTAGATTTTAAAGAACTATATAAATTTAAGAATATCGGGATTTTAAGTCTTTTAAAAATATACTTTTTCGAAATAAAACAAACAAAAACATTATATGACTATGTTTGCACTATTGTAAAATACAGAGTGGTTGTTTTTTGGCCCGCCCGAATCCGCGAGCTGTCTACTACACAGGGTGGCTTTTCATTCTAAAACTACTGTGTTAAATACTCATGAGTACTAATATACATATAATAGTAACACCCAGTATAATCAGTACCAACCTTGTTATAAGTGGTGTTGAAAGGGGTGTCTACGTTGAGACATCCCTGGCGTTCCTCGTCATCACGAGGTTGTAATTCAAGAACAACTGTCAGGTTTCAATTTTAAACGTTTAGCAGTCTATGAACAGACGTTATTCAAACGCGCACTTGCTGTGCAACACATCTTAGAGATTTCTTTGGAGAGAGTTCGAATGATGCACTGTTTTCGTCAATTTTTTCCTCCGTTAGAACATGCCTTTTTCACTTCTTAGGTTTAGCGTTTAGCGATCCTGTTCTCCTAAACTTATTAACCAGACATCTGACAGTATCTCTATTTGGAACTGGAATACCAGCAAATGTCTCCCGAAACAGTCTACACACTTGTTTACAATAAGATTCGGTTTTTACGTATGTATCGTGCATAAGAATTCTTTGTTCAAGCGCGAATTTTTTGGTAGACATTTCAGTGGATTAATAACAAGACAAGAACAGCAACAATGATAATAATGCGGTAAAGTAATTCACACAAAACAGATGTTTGGAATAGCTTTCGCTTTTGAGATGCACAATGAACAAACTCTAGTCTTTACAGCACGAACAGAAGACAATAACTGACAGTTGACATTGGAAGTTGATAAAGCGTAGGCTTGAGGGGTCATTCATCACTAGTGAGCTAGCGGAACAAACCGAGGTCATTGCAAAGCAAACAAGATGGTGGCCGGACCGCTCGGCATATGACGTTAACGTATAAAGGCATGATGTTTATACTGTCGTTGTATAGATTATTTGGAATAGAACAATAACACGTATATTTTACAGAGAAATACTAAAGTATTTAAATAAGTATTTAAAGCGTCCATTGTTAAGTAATAGTGTAGAAGCGATATAAAATCCACAGCTCATAGTTTTAACTAATGAAAGCTTACAGTTTAGACGATTACATTTTTCTTTACAAATATTGGCACGGCATATTGAAGTGCAGTGTGGGCAACCGTCTGTGAATATAAGGTAAGGATCTACCTACGCGTATTACCTGCAGAGACATCACTGTTAATGCTTACTGCAGCCAGGGCCCGACACTCCAAGGCGATTCGTGTTTGTGACGTCACGAGCATAGGCGGTCGGTTGAGTGAATAAATCCGTGGTAGACAAGTTTTGTTTAAGGATTTCGACGAGAAGCATGTATAAAAAACCCATCGTGTGCATTTGCTCTATATAATATTCAATTGTGTTTATGCTTTTAAGTCGAACAATATACAGAGTACACTAATAGAGGATACGTCAAAAAGTAAGTATAATACATTTGATTGTATATATAAAACCTTATTTACAATAACTAAGTATACAAATGTAATTGATCTAAATAGATAAACACATTAACAAATACATACAAGATAATAAAGAAAGGAATATAATACAAGATAAGTCTAATATACATAAGGATATATATTAAATTTAAACTCTTCATCTACTGTATAAAATCAGTGCTTTTGCACAGAGAAACCTTTACACTGGTTTTAAATGTACTAAGATTTTCTAGGTTTTTAATAGTATTTGAAAGGGGATTGTATATTTATCTACTGGGATGTGAAACTTCATTTTTACATAGCGTAGTTCTACAGGTTAATTCTGATTATTTCTTATAAAATGTGTATGAGCATTTCCATTGTTTTGAAAACTACATCCATTTTTCTTACAAATAAAGCTGTTTCTACTGAGAGTCCCAGACACGCTTGAACCGAGAAAACGGGCAGGAGGAAGCCGGTAGAGCGCGAGGTAAACAGCCGCATTCTAGTTGCGTAATTTTCCTTCAATGCTGCGCGGACCCACGTGTTTAGTACAGGTTAAGGTGTTGGCAATAAAACACGCGCTTGCACGGACTCTGTGTTACCGGTCGTTGCTTTGTACAGTTTGAAGTGTTAGAGGACGTGTTTTCACGTGCACTTGTTTCGTATTACTTTTAAAAAGCGTGTGCTGTGTGTACATTAGTTTAGATAATTGAAATGCCGGCTGAAACATTTACTCTACAACAACGAATACTTGTGTGTGATACATCAAAACAGATTCATGCGGAAAAGTGTGTTGGCAATGTATAGAGTATAGAAATAACTCACACAGTTTAGATGAACTGAAAGACAATGCAAGAGCAGAAATTAGAAGGATCAAAGAGAAAAAACGTTTGGCGTGAATGTAAATTTCATCAAAAGATGTCGGGAATATGTGCATGCTGAAGGACACGACTTTGAGCAACTACTGTAACAGGTTAGTGAAATAAAATGATGATTGTGTGTGTGTGTGTGTGTGTGTGTGTGTGTGTGTGTGTGTGTGCCATCCACTGATGAAAGTTTAGAGTAGAATACTCGGGGAAATGCTGTTGTTTACCTCGCGTCCTCCCTCTCTCGGCTGAAACGTGACGTGTACTCTCTCTGTAGTATGTGAGCACATGCCAATATAAGTATACCAAGTTCTTTGAATAGTGATTTACATGGATATAATTTCTTTTCATTGCATATAATACACATGGCTTGCTTTTGCTTATTAAATACTTACCTAGTTATCGGAGACATTCCCCAAAACATTATTCCGTATTTCATTATAAAGTATATATGAGCGTAATGTGCTATTAAAAGTATTTGAAGGCTGACATTTTGCTTTAAAATTCTTAAGGCATATAATATGTTCTTACTTAGTTTGTTTAAAGAATATTTAATATGACTTTTACATTTTATATTATTTTGTATTCACAAGCCTAGAAAGTTTGTTTCTGTTTTATACGAAACTATTTCTTCACCTAAATTTACTTCGTGGATACAATGTTGTGTATTATCTGTAAAATTAAGATAAACTGTTTTATCAGTGTTTAGAACCAAGTTATTATTTTTCACCCACTTGACCAATTCTTTACTGGTATGATTTAATGGTTTGTCTAACCCCTTTCTGATATTGGTAAATTAGTATCATCCACAAATAATACATCATGAACTTGGATATTATTGGTTAAGTCATGTCTATAGAAAATAAATGAAATGGGCCTAAAGGAGAGCTTGTGGTATTCTATATTTTATATAAAGTACATTAGAACGTTTCGTTGTAAAGGTATTAGGATTTGTAAATGAAGTTTCTGCTTTTTGTTTCTGTTTATAGATAAGATTCAAATCAACTGTAAGCTATTTCTCTTATACCAAAATTATACAATTTCTTTAACAAAATTTGATGGTCAATAGTATCGAAAGTTTTGCTTAAATCTGAGTACATGGCAAGAGCTATTTACTTATTATTTAGAAGCTTGTTTAAAAATGAGAATATTATTGTCTCTGTTGATTTATTATGTCTAAAGCACGCTGAGCGTTAGTAATAATATATTTCTTCAATAGATGGCAGAAATCTTGTATACATTATTTTTTGCAGTATTTTTGAAGATATAGATGGTAATTAGATGCATAAGCTCTTATCCTTTTTTATACAGGGGTAGGACTAGCACCAGAACTAGGAGCGGAGGGGCACTTAGCACCTCAACCTACGAACATATTTTGTGCCTAAGGCCCCCGGTAGGGAGGTGAGAGGGCGATCGGTCCAGAAGTCAAGACAGGGCAGAGGGCACGGTTCCTACGTTTTTCCAGGTTGAAACTCCCCGAATGACAGCTGGTACAACCGGTCCCCCTTGCACATCCCACTGGGGGGCCCAGGACTCGGAGACCACCCCTATTCCGGGGGACGAAATATTACATAGGGCATCCGTTTCCCCTGCCATGCAACACCGGACTCCCGCTTACACTTGCAACCCTGAAACAGCAAGCAGGTGAAAGCTGAAGTGAAATGAGAATGGAGGTAAAATGAAGGGAAAGGAAAGTCGGGAAATGTAGTGAACCCTCCCAGCATTCGTCTAGCGACCCGGGAAACCCCCGAAGTGTGTCAGGAGGGTCGGCCGCGGGAACCGAACCCACCAACTCCCGAATGAGGCTACCGGGAACAGTGCGTATTCTTGCTTTCTGTTCAATATTCTCACGTGTTGTTGCGTGTGTAAACAATGGCGTCCTCTTCCATCTATGCTACTGTAATCTTGAAAACTGACAGAATACGTCACTTAGCGATAAAAGTAATTGTAGCGAATTATATACTCCTAGCCAGCTTAGATAACGAAGACATCTAGTGGTATTGACAGACTCTTTATCACCTCTTGGTATTCAAACTACCCTTGGTAATGCGAGCGCTCGAAATTGAATGAACTTTTCTCTGGCGCTGTCGTTTTCCAGTGAGAAAAGTAAACGTAAGGGATAACTAAAACGTGGACAATTTCTTTAGGTTTTGCACTCATAGTAGTTAGTGTTTTAAAGAGCATGAGGAATAGAATAATAATAATAATCTTTATACTATAAAAACTGGCGAGAGATTCTAATATTCACTCTATGCCAATGTTTTATATATATATATATATATATATATATATATATATACATAAAACCAGATTGATTGTAATGAAATAGTGAAATAATATTTTGAAGGAAATTCCACCTTCGGGAAAGGGCAGGATTAAGCTAACTTATTTATTATTCAGGAAAAAGAACTCTAGGTGGTAAGGAGAGAAAAGAAATACTGTAAAATGTATTCCGCCTACTTTCTACAAAACTCTATATTTAACTATAGTCCGCTGTTGCTCTAACATCATCATTACCCACCTCTTGAATTGCATACTAATGTTTGAACTTGCCAGGAACTCAGATTCCATTCTCGTTTGGGCCTTGTTCCAAGTCTAGGATTTATTGATTGCTTCTCTTTGGTCAATTCAAGCCAAATGGGGAAGCTTCATCAGAAAAATTGCAGCGGATTTCCTTCAACCGTCTTGGAATGTTTTCATCGAGGCCGATCACATTGCAGCGATGCGGTGTCTGAGACTCGAGCGAATTGGGAGCACCACCAGCTGTTCATTATTTGCGAAACTAAATCGTATGAGTGCCAGAAGTTTCCAACTGAGAAACAAGTTTTGATGCTGGGTACAGGTGGTCGAAAAACTTGGCAGATTATTGCTGTGAAAACTTTTGAACAGAAAGAGAGAGAAAGAAGAAGATTGCTTTATTTAGCCAATGTTTCTCGTCGTTTAAGTACACAGGCTTCAATGCATGTAGTTTACGTAGCCGTCAATCAAAGCTGCTGCACAAATTCAAGCTAAGGCACTTGATAACGACAGGTTGGTGTTAAGCAATGAAAGCAGATTCTGTGGGAGCTTTTTTACTATCGGGGGGATTCGCAACTGCTTCAGTGAGGATATTGTACCTATGTCGCACAAGGGGACGCCCCAGGGAGGGAGGGAGGAGGAGATGAGAGGAGACATAGGCGGCCAGAACCAGAAGTGACGGCACAGCAATGCCGGAGTCCCTACAGTTTCCAGATTGAGACGCCTCGAGTCAGACCGGGGACCCTCGCCCTACACAGAGGGCCCAACACCCCACTCCGAAGGGGCGGTACGTTTACCCCCCGGCAACCAGCCAAAAGCCGCGGGACGGAGAAGATTTCAGAGAGAGCATGCTTTTTTCCTGCCACGCCGCACCGAAACACCATCGCCGACACTTCCAATCCTGAAACAGACCTAACGGGGTAAAGGATGAATGAAATGATTAATGGAACGAAATGGAGCGACAGGAAATTCGGGGGACGAAAGGAACCACTCTAGCATTCGCCTGACCACCCAGGAAACCTCCCCGAAAAGACCCATGGGTCAGAGTGGGCGGTCACCGGGAATCGATCCCGGAACCTCCCGAATTCGAGTCGCGCTGTTACCGCGGCGCCACCTATCTGGTTTGTGTCGGTTTATTTGGGCAGAATAATTATTTAAATATGTATATTGGTTTACCACAAAGTCCGTATTTGCATTTTAAAATGTTCGTTTCCGTGCATGTAGCCGCTTCTAATACTTTCCAATTCTCATTTTACAACCTAATGTCATTCGTTTTCGCATACATAAATTAATATGATTTAAAGTAAATTTCCGTGCCTAACAGTACATGCTTTTAAGTGCGCTAATTATAAATACGGAAGACATGATTAACATGTTGAAGATATATTAAAAAATAGCCAAAACATGTTTTTTTCGGAAATACTGAACATATTCTTCTTTTGATACCATCTACTGGAACTTTTCGTAGGGTTAGCATACTCATCTCAGTCTCTGCTGCATTTTCTATGCGATTCACTCATTCTCCTAGTTATATTTGTCGCTTTCGCTTTAATAATTGTATGTTCAAAAATTCCATGGCAAGCAGAACTCCACTTAAACAACTGCCTAACAATCGCCGCTGCCTGATACACTCATAGGCCCTGAATATATTTCTTTGCTAACGAATGCAATACTCCCTCGTCTTTAACATTAGAGGATCGCGACATTAAAGTGAAAGAATCAACAATTTTATTGTATTTAAAATACAAACGTATTAGCGATTTTTGAACGTATGGAACACATGGGTTTAAGCTATCGGGGACTACTTTCATTTCTCGTGCTTAAAATTCTATCTTTTCCCACTTGTTACATAACAGCTATTAAAACTAGAAAGACTCAAGAGATTGTTTTGAAACTTGAGCTTAGACAGTAAGCTTTTGTTACATCTCATTGCGTTCCCAAAAGGGTTTCACAACTCGAAAAAATTGAAAACTTGCTTAATATTAGGTTTTGAGAGAAATACTAAAACTAAAAACATTGACTGTCACATTCACATGTCTTTCTCTATCCATAAAAAATGTAAATAAAACCCTAGTGTCCACATAAACACCTATCCTTTATTTATGTTACTTTATGCACATTGAACTTTTGCCTAGGAATCGTCCCAAATTAAGCAATATGAAGTTCAACGCATGCAACATAAAAAACAGAAGATTCCTGTATTTTCAAGAACGTTTCTTAGATGTTATTTTGCAGTTCAACCCGAAAAAACTTAAAATGTATAATACCGAATATTTCGGAAACGGCTAATGCTGCTAACATTTATTGCATATCAATATCATATATCAGTCAATTCTATATTCTTCTCTGTATTAAGATTTTGTATTTCCCGGTTAAAAAAAACGATATTAAATTCATTGAAAATAAAGACTTTACAGACTATTTGGGGAAAAGTCAAGATATCTCTTCTAAATTATACAAATAACTTATTTATATTTATATACGGTATTTTAATAAACAACATGTGGAGAAGCAAAACATTTTATAAGTAACAGGAAAAGAGAAAATGCCATCCGGGGAGGATATTGTACCTATGCCCCACAAAGTGGCGCCCCCGGGAGTGAAGAGAAGGTGAGACGGACAGAACCAGAGAGACGATACAGCAATGACAAGGTCCCTACAGTTTCCAGACTGAGACGCCCCGACAGTCGAACAGGTAGACCAGGGCACCCGCCCCACACAGAGGGTCCAACACCTTTTTCTGAAGGGGCCATTCTTATACCCGGGCAACCAGCCGAAGCCGAGGGACGGAGAAAGTTCCACAGAGATAATCCTTTCTCCCAGCCACGCCGCACCGAAACACCATCGTCGGCACTTCCAGCCCCGAAATAGACCTAACGGGTGAAGGATGAATGGAACTAAATGGAGGGACAGGAAATTGAGGGCCGAAAGAAATCACTTCAGCATTTGCCTGTTGACCCGGGGAAAACCCCACAGCCAGAGTAGGCTGCCGCTGGGAATCGATCCCGGGATCTCCAGAATGCAAGCCTCAAGCATTACCGCGGTGCCACCTCGGTCGCTATACTTTATTTAAGTACCATAGGCAAACAACACAGAGCGAGAGGAAACGTAATAAAGTTTATGAGAGCATAGTCTTATATTCCCTGTTAAAGGAAATACAAGGAACATGCGACATTATTAGAAAGGAACAATGGGGAAAGTGAACTTTCAACCTCCTCAGCTCCAGACTACGAATCAGAATTTTTCGAGAATCTGTGTCACGTGCTAGTAAGAGCGGACATTGCTTTAAAATATACACAGCTGTCGATGTAACTCAGATTTCTATGTATTAGCGCCTTAATTAAATGATGAGATAACTTTATTGCACGCTGTTAATAGCTAAGCATACTTTTTCCCTTCTAATGCTCCGTAGTTCTGGTCCACGTGCTATCGAAGTAGAGTGTACTGCCCTCAAACTGTTACGTACATTACATTTGTTTACAGAGAACACTGCCCGTCCATCTTCTCTCGCCACCAACCCTCGGTGCGTTCTTAACTTGATGGTTAAGAGGGTTCTTAACCCTCTGTCTGGTCATAACATAGGCATAGGAATTTCTAAGCATTAAAGGTTGAGTTTGAACTGTCACTGGACTATAGACAGGGAGGTCGCAGACAACAAACCGCACCCATCCTTCCTCCAATCTTTTGGCGTTTGCAGACAGCACCCGGACGGTTTTATCTGGCTGTCAGTGATCATTGATCTCCGTTGTTTTGCATTCTTTGTAGTGATAATGGTTTGAGAAACCAACTGCTTAAGAATTCCTATGCCTGATTATAACATTCTGATGAGATAAATAAAGTCTAAGGTATTATTATTATTATTATTATTATTATTATTATTATTATTAAAACAATTATATCGGGGGAGTTTAAAGTTTCTAGAAATTCAAACTGCACCTCACAGAAAGTTTGTGTGTTAGTGCAGGCATCGTTGAAATGTTTTTCGTATTCATTACCTTTATTTTTTTCCTTCTTGGTTTGTTCTAAATTTTTAATGAATACTAAATTAACATCAGACTAAATATGTAAACTTCGGTTTTTTTCAGTAAACCTAAACAGTAAATTTAATTACTACTTTTAGAAATATTACACGAGGGCACACGCATTCACGGCGATGAGGATGGCCAAAACGACTTGTTCTCTTACTTAAAGTAAAGCATAAATATAGGTTTTAATTACTATGAACCTAATGCGCTCAATTATCTAGGCTAGGTAATTATTACAGCTTATTGAATCACCTGTGAAAAACATGGTCTTCCAGATATGGGATATCTCCAGGTGATCTCCTGGACCTCAGCCATTATGTACACGGCAGTGGAAGTAGTTTCTGCGCCATAAACAGACTGGTAACCATCCCTTTCCCAACTTACTTATCCCATCAACCAGTTCAAAGTTCAGGTAGTCTATCACACTTCCATATTCGACATATCCTCGTAACCTCCGTGTAGTGTTCTCCATTTATGCGCAAATACGAGTGTTGTTATTTACAATTCACTGCTTAACACCTAGGTGTCGCGGTAGCTCAGTGGTTTCGTTCGCGGTTTTCGTGCTGAGGATCTGTGGTTTGATTTCCTGCCCTGGAGTAGTGACTTTAAATGGGTTCTCTACAGACTCTGATTAGTTTATGTGAAGAGTTCCCAAGGTCCAACATTCTGAATCCACAGTAAAAGCTGTAGGACCTCTCGTTCCATCGCCATCATCATTATCACCCTATTGTCGGAGATAACGGACACCGTGTGCTGGTTGCCTCCAGCTGACAAATGGGCCGAGCCATCGCTTGCCGTTTACCATGAATGTCGTTGACCAATGGGGAGCTTTGAAACAACTATTAATCACGTTAAGGTTAAGTATTGCGCGTACAAGCACTCCAGTTTCGTAAACTATTTAGATTGTATAGTTGTGTGTGTGAAGTATTTCTTTAGTCTGGTAGCCTTACGAATGTTCGTAATTATGTTTATACATTTTGCAGAGAAACGCCAAACACGCCTCTGAAAATCAACGCTTAATTTCAACACATGCAGGATATTGTGGTGACTTTGCGACCAACTTTGGGCTGTGATAGGTAGTGTCAAATGGATAATGTTTTGCTGATAAACCCATATACGCGACGCTCTCATACAGAGCTGCATACTTGCGTTGTCGTTCATTAGAGATTGGATCGTCATTATCCTAGTAAGTGGACAAGAGGGATCCTGCAACAAGTCTGTTCTATGGAACCCTTATGGATACTGCTAGGACACTATAAAAATGTCGTATTGGAATGCTATGGCAATCGAAGGAGGCAACATTTTCTTGAACCTGTTCGATAATAATCGATGGTGAAGGCGATGCAAGCATGCAACGAGCTAGGTGGGCGGGGCGATTTACTGTACAGCAATTTTGTAAAGGCGTATATTTGTCCTGTGAAATCATGTAAGTACCTGAGCTAGATGACTCCGCGGTAACGCGTGAGGCTCCCATCAGGGAAATCCCGCGTTCGATTCCCGTTGCACCGCCCACTCTGACCTTGGTTTTAATCGCCTTTATCCCCGGTGGCAGAGAATCTGGTTTTAAGTTTATGAACTATGTAAAGTAAGGCTTCAACCGCAAGGTCTCGAAGTGGAAGCCCAAATCCTACAACCCCTACGCAGAATCCTTTGTAGCTGGACATGGCCTCTCGAAGTGAAGTAGAGTACGGCATCTCATTACTACACTCCCTTCGCTTGCTCTGAACACGACATTCAAGCCGTCCGCATACAACTTGCTGCTCTACGTCTTGTGCCTGCACTTCCAGGAGGAACGGATGGGGTGGGGGAACCGCAGGAGACACGTGGGCTGCAGAGCGAGGCCGGCGCAAGCCGACAGAGACGCGCTTAGTTCCCTAAGAGTTCCAGCTTGAGCACCCGGCCACGGAAGAGTCGCTCTAGTGAGACCAGGGAAACACGACCCAGCAGGTTTCCCCTCTAGCAGGGCTGAGGAGGAGTTACAAATAACAAGCCTCTGCGTCATCTGCCGACGCCGACCAAACCACAGACCCGGAGTCAACCTGAAACATGAAGGGAAATGAAATGAGAGCAAATGGGGGAGAGAGGACAGCCGTGGTAGAATACACCACTACAGGATTCGCGTTTGCCAACCAGGGAAAACCACGAAAAACCCATGGTCAAAGTGGGCGGCCACCGGGAATCGAACTTGCGACCTCCCGAATGTGAGTCTCACACGTTACCGCGGTAGATTTGCACTTAAACCTGGCCGCTATTGACTTTCAGATAGGCTATATATGACAAACTGTGTCAGTATCCGCAATTTACGACAGTAAATCTGTGAAAAAAGGGGTTGCACTTTTGTCTTCATTATCTTGAAAGTTTTCATGTATACAGTACATAAAATAATTGGAAGATACAGAACTTTAACGAGCTACGTCGAGTCGTTGTTGAGATATTGTAATTAATCACATGTGACATGGTATTACAATATTTACTTTTTATACCAAACCGTTTAATGTACGAGTCTGTCAACTTTGCGTTCACAAATTAAACCATCCATATAAACAAATGTTGTGTAACTATTAATCAATTTATTTAGTGCTTGGGTGGCGCAGTTTCTTATCTTTTAAGAGATTTCACAACTCCATCAGTGTACTGAAGACTCAAAAGTCCACTGTGTTAAGAATTCTACTATTGAATGCTTCTAGCTAGTCAAAAATGTTTGTTAATCCTTCTAAGACATTGAGAAAATTACCTCAGGGTCATTTCTGGGAGACAGTGGTAAATTCGTCCAAAAAGAAGACGATAGTAAGAAATACAATATTATCATGCCTAAAGTGTAGAAGCATGCTTGTGTGGCATCCGGTTTGAAATTGTCTACAGGAAAATCTGCGTTTGAAACAACAGCTGATTATAAGCAGGTGTAGCATCTTGGTTTGATACACAATATATGAATAAACCAACAAATTCCTTAATTAAATCCACAAATCTTCTTCACCATTCACAAAACTGGGGACCACCAATTGTGTGTATTATACCAGGATGTTGGTGACTTTTATATCGAACCAATACAAGCTCCAACACGCACTGGGTTTACAGGAAAGGCATCAAGATTGCTGAAAATCATTAACAAAATGAAATTACCTTCCTCTTCAAGAGGGAGGTAATGTGCCAGTGCTCTCGTTTGTATTACGCAACAGTGGAGATGCATCAGAAACATTACCATCACATTATACATCCTTCAAGAGGCGATGGTTCATGTAAACGAAAACGAGGGTGGAGATGCATCTGAATCTCCACTATTATATCATACATCCCTCCATAAGCTTCATATAAACGGAAACGAGGGTGGAGATGCATCTGAAGTCACAGTATTGCAACTTAGATCCTTGCATAAGCTTCATATAAACGGAAACGAGAGTGGAGATGTATCTGAACCTCCACTGTTATATTGTATATCCGTCTACAACATTCATATAAAGGAAATGAGAGAGGAGATGCATCTGAATCTCCACTATTATATCATACATCCCTCCATAAGCTTCATATAAACGGAAACGAGGGTGGAGATGCATCTGAACCTCCACTGTTATATTGTATATCCGTCTACAACATTCATATAAAGGAAATGAGAGAGGAGATGCATCTAAACTCCCACTATTGCAACAAACATTCTTCTATAAACTACACATACGCGGAAACGAGAGTGGAGATGCATCTGAATCTCCACTATTATATCATACATCCCTCCATAAGCTTCATATAAACGGAAACGAGGGTGGAGATGCATCTGAAGTCACAGTATTGCAACTTAGATCCTTGCATAAGCTTCATATAAACGGAAACGAGAGTGGAGATGTATCTGAACCTCCACTGTTATATTGTATATCCGTCTATAACATTCATATAAAGGAAATGAGAGTGGAAATGCATCTAAACTCCCACTATTGCAAAATACATTCTTCTATAAACTTCACATAAACGGAAACGAGAGTGGAGATGCATCTGGATCTCCACTATTATATCATACATCCCTCCATAAGCTTCATATAAACGGAAACGAGGGTGGAGATGCATCTGAATCCCACCATTATATCGTACATTCTTCCACAAGCTTCATGTAAACGGAAACGAGAGTGGAGATTCATCTGAACTCCCACTATTGCAACATACATCCTTGCATAAGCTTCATGTAAACGGAAACGAGGGTGGACATGCATCTGAATCCCACCATTATATCGTACATTCTTCCATAAGCTTCATATAAATGGAAACGAGGGTGGAGATGCATCTGAATCCCACCATTATATCGTACATTCTTCCATAAGTTTCATATAAACGGAAACAAGGGTGGAGATGGATATGAATCCCACCATTATATCCTACATTCTTCCATAAGTTTCATACAAACGGAAACGAGGGTGGAGATGCATCTGAATCCCACCATTGCAACATACATCCTTGCATAAGTTTCATGTAAACGGAAACTTGAGTGGAGATTCATCTGAACCTCCTCTTTTATATCGTATATCCTTCTATAACGTTCATATAAAGGGAACGAGAGTGGAGATGCATCTAAACTCCCACTATTGCAACATACATCCTTCTAGAAGCTTCATATAAACGGAAATGAGTGTGGAGATGCATCTGAAACCCCATTTTGTATCTCACATCCTTTTATAAGCTTCATATAAAGGAAACGAGGGTGGAGATTCATCTGAACTCCCACTATTGCAACATACATCCTTGCATAAGCTTCATGTAAACGGAAACGTTTGTGGAGATTCATATGAACCCGCACTAATACATCATATATCCCTTCATAAGCTTCATATAAACGGAAACGAGAGTGGGGATGCATCTGAACCTCCACTGTTATATCGTATATCTGTCTATAACATTCATATAAAAGAAATGAGAGTGGAGATGCATCTGAACTCCCACTATTGCAACATGCATCCTTCTATAAGCTTCATATAAAGGAAACGAGAGTGGAGATGCATCTAAACTCCCATATTGCAACATATATCCTTCTAGAAGCTTCGTATAAACGGAAATGACTGTGGAGATGCATCTGAACGTCCATTTTGTATCTTACATCCTTCTATAAGCTTCATTAAAGGAAACGAGAGTGGAGATGCATCTAAACTCCCACTATTGCAACATATATCCTTCTAGAAGCTTCGTATAAACGGAAATGAGTTTGGAGATGCATCTGAACCCCAATTTTGTATCTTACATCCTTCTATAAGCTTCATATAAAGGAATCGAGAGTGAAGATGCATCTAAACCCCCACTATTGCAACATACATCCTTCTATAAGCTTCGTATAAACGGAAATGAGAGTTGAGGTGCATCTGAACCCCCACTATTGCAACATACATCCTTCTATAAGCTTCATATAAACGGAAATGAGAGTGGAGATGCATCTAAACTCCCACTATTGCAACATACATCTTTCTATAAGCTTCGTATAAACGGAAATGAGAGTGGAGATGCATCTGAACCCCCACTATTGCAAAATACATCCTTCTATAAGCTTCATATAAACGGAAATGAGAGTGGAGATGCATCTAAACTCCCACTATTGCAACATGCATCTTCTATAAGCTTCGTATAAACGGAAATGAGAGTGGAGATGCATCTAAACTCCCACTATTGCAACATACATCCTTCTATAAGCTTCATATAAACGGAAATGAGAGTGGAGATGCATCTAAACTCACACCATTACAACATACATCCTTCTATAAGCTTCGTATAAACGGAAATGAGAGTGGAGATGCATCTAAACTCCCACTATTGCAACATACACCCTTCTATAAGTTTCGTATAAACGGAAATGAGAGTGGAGATGCATCTAAACTCCCACTATTGCAAAATACATCCTTCTATAAGCTTCGTATAAACGGAAATGAGAGTGGAGATGCATCTGAACCTCCACTATTGCAATATACAGCCATCTATAAGCTTCGTATAAACGGAAATGAGAGTGGAGATGCATCTGAACCCTCACTGTTGCAACATACAGCCTTCTATAAGCTTCGTATAAACGGAAATGAGAGTGGAGATGCATCTGAACCCCCACTATTGCAACATACATCTTTCTATAAGCTTCGTATAAACGGAAATGAGAGTGGAGATGCATCTGAACCCCCACTATTGCAACATACATCCTTCTATAAGCTTCATATAAACGGAAATGAGAGTTGATTGAAAATTGAGTTTTATTTATGGACGCTCTTTAACTACTATGGTTCTTAGCGTCCCATTCTATATTGGGCGTGAAACACCTGTAATTTTGCTCAGAGGCCTCTTTATCAGGCTTGAGGTTCTTTTACGTGCCGTAAATCCACGACACGGGACCACCGGCTTTACTTCCCTTCCGAAGGAAGCCGTGCTAACGATTTTTACGCCCGAAAAAATCCATCGCCCTCCGCCGGGTTTGAACCCGCGACCTTGGGAGGAAATGAGAGTGGAGATGCATCTAAACTCCCACTATTGCAACATGCATCCTTCTATAAGCGTCGTATAAACGGAAATGAGAGTGGAGATGCATCTAAACTCCCACAATTGCACCAAGCATCTTCTATAAGCTTCGTATAAACGGAAATGAGAGTGGAGATGCATCTAAACTCACACTATTGCAACATACATCCTTCTATAAGCTTCATATAAACTGAAATGAGAGTGGAGATGCATCTAAACTCACACCATTGCAACATACATCCTTCTATAAGCTTCGTATAAACGGAAATGAGAGTGGAGATGCATCTACACTCCCACTATTGCAAAATACATCCTTCTATAAGCTTCGTATAAACGGAAATGAGAGTGGAGATGCATCTGAACCTCCACTATTGCAATATACAGCCTTCTATAAGCTTCGTATAAACGGAAATGAGAGTGGAGATGCATCTGAACCCCCACTATTGCAACATACAGCCTTCTATAAGCTTCGTATAAACGGAAATGAGAGTGGAGATGCATCTGAACCCCCACTATTGCAACATACATCCTTCTATAAGCTTCGTATAAACGGAAATGAGAGTGGAGATGCATCTGAACCCTCACTATTGCAACATACAGCCTTCTATAAGCTTCGTATAAACGGAAATGAGAGTGGAGATGCATCTGAACCCCCGCTATTGCAACATACATCCTTCTATAAGCTTCATATAAACGGAAATGAGAGTGGAGATGCATCTAAACTCCCACTATTGCAACATACATCCTTCTATTAGCTTCGTATAAACGGAAATGAGAGTGGAGATGCATCTAAACTCCCACTATTGCAACATACATCCATCTATAAGCTTCGTATAAACGGAAATGAGAGTGGATATGCATCTAAACTCCCACTATTGCAACATACATCCTTCTATAAGCTTCGTATAAACGGATATGAGAGTGGAGATGCATCTGAACCCCCACTATTGCAACATACATCCTTCTATTAGCTTCGTATAAACGGAAATGAGAGTGGAGATGCATTGAACCCCCACTATTGCAACATACAGCCTTCTATAGGCTTCGTATAAACGGAAATGAGAGTGGAGATGCATCTGAACCCCCACTATTAATCATACAACCTTCTAGAGGCTTTTTATAGGATAATGCGATAGTTGCCACGAAAATGTGCTCTCTCTACTTTAACAAAATATTTATATGCGTAACTGAATTTCTTAAGTTTACAAATATGAGTATTGAAAAATATCTAACTGAAAATAAACTACGTTGTGTGTTTTAATAATTTTACAATATTTTTAATTTCTTCAATTTGAGATTAAAATATGAACCATATAAATGAGTTTGGCACGAAGAGTATTTTGAATAATGAAAATGCTGAAGAAGAAGAAGAAGAAGAAGAAGAATAGAGAAAATGGATTCGAGGCTTCACATTCTACTTTACCAAAATTAAACATTTAAACAACGGTTTGAGGATATTGGAAATATGATGTTGCAGCTTGATTGCGCAAGATATGAAGGTAAAAACGAAAGATATTGTGCAATACATAACTTCAAAGAGTCGAAGCAGCGGAAACTTGGTGGAAACACGAAACAGCTTTTACAGGCCGAACAATTAAAACTTTACTGTTTATTTGTCTCCATATTCCTTATTTATTTTAATGCAACTGGAACTGGGCATTCGTCATTACTTCATAATAACATGAACATAACGGCGCATCTTTAGTCATCTTGCTACGGTACGGCGCAGTTCCATCGCAAGTAATGAAAGAGGAGGAGAAGAGAAATAAAATGGTACATAGAGACAAGGCAGGAAAATGAAGTTCTTCAGGAAGAAGCCTGGCGGGTAGCCACATTATTTTCAGGCCTTTCTTCTCCTTGAAGTCGTGACACAAGCGCCATCTCCCGCGATTAGACAGATCCGTTTCCTTTGAACAAGGGCAAATTTCGTCGAGTTTTCCCCTTACAATGAGAGAAGGGGTGCCACAAACATCGATAAAGTGTAGCATTCTTGGACAGTCACGTTGCATAAATACAGCGAGTTTTCCCTTTCGAATGAAAAAGAATATTTAGCTGAGGCACTGAACATTACACGAGACGCAGCTTAGATGTGTGTTCTCTAGGATTCTCACAACCTCTCTCAGGTGTGAGAAACTTCACAAGGGTTATTTCTTTTCCAATTAGTTCTGGCTTTCCCAAACTCTTCTGTATGTAATACTAGCATAATTAAATGATTATGAGAACTTAAACGCGTCAAAATGAGTAAATCGGAGAGACCTTTTACGTTGTCTAAATGTTACATACTTTGAATCTTTCCATTCATCTATAATTTAATTTTCTTAATCTTTATATACACTTATTACATTAATTATAACTATAAAACATAACTTTGTATTAAAGTTTCAGGAGATCACGTAACTTAACATAAACATATAAACTAGAAGTGAGATAGGGCTGTAAATTAAACCTGTGTCATACAACCACTATATTCATTATGGTTTTAACGGAATATAAAGAGAGAATATGAAAAATAATACACAAGTACTAGGTTTACTTTTTGCTGATGGCTCAGGGATTGAATGTGTACCTAATGGATGATTGAGAAACACAATTTCTGTTATTTAATACTTATTGTAACAAATGGGGACTGGAAATAAGAATAACAATGAAAGTAACAAAGTATCCTTTTTAAAAGAGGGGAGATATTGAGAAAGGAGGAGAAATAGCAAATAAATGTACAGAAATACAGATGCTAATAAACTTTTATTATTTATGAGTAACTATAAATCAAAACCTTAATAAGTTTAAACACATAGTAGAACACTACAGGGAACATTAAGAAATAAGACTACAATATATGCAATTATGATATTTTACAAGGTTTAGGAAGTCCTTTTACTTTTATATGGTTGTTAAAATTGGATCCTCAATAAACCATCGAAAAGGAGATTAGAAACATCTGAGATGCTATTTCTTAGACAAATATCAGGATATACATTAAAAGATCGTACATCCAACTCCCAAGTACAGGAAGAATTAAACATATTAGAGGAGAAAATACACAATATCAAATGGTAATGATTTTAACACGTAGAGAAGATGAGCGATGGCACAGTTACAAAACCAGAAGCCCGGCGTCAATAGAGCCAGATGGGAAGATGTCTGCCTATCCTTGAAGAGGAAGAAGAAGATGATGAGTAACATTTAAGCTTTAATGTCTTTTGGAAATAACAGCTAACAGCGAAGTACTACGAGGTCTTGCTCAACAGAAACCCCAGAAGTAAGAATTAATTGACTGGAAATAATTTACACAGAAGCCAAAGTGTTATATCGAGTAGGATTCTGGGTGCAGATGTTGCTGTAAAATGTTGACAAAGTTAACTCGTAATTATGTTTCTGGTCTGCTAAGAGCAGCACAATCAGAATTGGGGAGATGTTCCATCTAAAGTCGAACTGTTAAAACAACTATAAAATACATGTATAGAATCCTAGAAGCACTTATATCAGAAAGGAGTGTTTCCGTATCCAGAAAATTGGATAGCGGAAGGGATTCGGTAGCGATCCAGGAATGAGGATATTGTATTGAGGGGGAGTCGCCGGGAGGAAGGGATGAGGTGAAGGGAATTACGGCACAGCAATGCCAGGGTCCCTACAGTTTCCAGATTGAGGCGCCCCGGCAGTCTGACAGGCAGACCGGGGACCCCGCCCCACACAGGATCCAACGCCCTCCCCCAAGGGCGGTATCTAGGAAAACTGTATGCTAAAAACACTTGGGTATTCTGCAACAATAGATATAAAATTTATAGAGTAATATGAATGTCAAAATAAACATTGTTTTAGAAGGGATTGAGTATCTGACTGGAGGATACGATGAGCAGAAACTATTGGGTAGTTTAAAATAAAATAACTATATGAGGATTTATCTTATTTATTTTCTCATTCATAGAAGTTTTTCAGTTAAAAACAAGTTTCCTTAATAGCTTTACAAGAAAATCCACAATGGAATGTGCCGAAGAATGTTAAACGTAAGTAACATTTGGGTATGCATTTAATTAGCTCGTCTCACGAGCCGGGATGGTAAAGCCTGCAGCTTGCTCATACGGCGCATAGTGATGCCCAAGAATGCTTTATGCCCCTCTTGGGAGCTTCAACGTGGCACACATACGTACTATACTAGCACCGGCATTCAATTCGAAACAAGCCTTGTTATTAAATATTCATCATGGAGAAATATCGGCAATTTGAATGTGTTTCCTTTACTGCGGTTTGGAATACAAAAGAATTTTCTCTTTCTGGTGTTTTAGTCTTGCAGACAACGTTTAGGTCCAAACTCTGCTTCAGATACATAACAGAACTAAGAGTCGAATGGGTATGTTTGGAATGCTATTCAAAATTTAGGCTACAACAATAGAAAAAGAGGGCATGTATATCAGTTACAGACGTTATTTCCTTTCACAACTACTAATATTAACCCGCCTCCGAGGTCTTGGCCACTGGAGTAGTAATAGCTATGCCATTTCTTCACGTGCGGCTCAGGCAGGGGGGAATACTTACACAGTCTTTGATAATTGGTTTTCACTTTTAGGTTAATCCAAAGTTTTATAAAGACACTAGTAGCAGCCAAAATCAAATGCATTTCTTCACTAATGTCTTTATTCTTCGTATTTTTTCGATAACCTGTGAATTAGTTTCTCGAACAATTATATTGGAATTCTGGTTCATTCCTTTAAAAGAACATTTCGATGTATCGATTTTATACAAGTGCATTTCTTATACAGTTATGATGGGTTAATTCCGTCTCGTAGTGCTGCGGTTCCTTACACTGGATTGTGGATTCTTCCCCCGCTCGGAGGCCTTGCACCCAAACTGAAGAGCTATTTGATGGAAAAACAGTGACTTCTGTCGCATAAGCCACACCTAAGCTCCAGGGGTGGGCCCCATCCTGCTCGTAAGTTCTGAGTGGACAGAGGCACAGAATGCAACGGCCATGCGATAAACACTTGCCCCATCGGGCTGTTACCCTATGCAGTTAGTCAATTACAGGGTAATATGAACCCTACAAGTGTATGCCTTTCCTTACATTGGGCAGAAATACGTTGAAAGGCTAACCACCGTCAAAAGAAAGCAAAGACAATGGGGATTTTTGATAGAGGATGCGATGATATAGCCCTCATCCTCCCTGCGCATGCGCATGAATATATCCCAGTTTGCGTATTTTGTCTTGTGCAGACGAATACCACAGTCAATAGAAAGCAGAGATAATGGTGATTTTTGATGGAGGAAGAAAAATTAAATTGAGTTTTATTTATGAACGCTCTTTGACTGCTATGGTCCTTACGTCCCATTCTATATTGGGCGTAAAAGACCGGTAATTTTGCTCAGAGGCCTCATATAAAAGAGATATTTCTTGGACATTCTGCTTGGGTTTTCACACTGAACATTATTTCGAAAATCATCAACCGTGAAAATTACACTGACTGCTAAGCTGTTACACAGATAAGATTTAAATGAATGTTTTGTAGACCAACACTCTAATCAATAACAGAACATTGGGATGATATAGCTTCCTTATGCCATGTAAAACGCGCTTGTGATACAGCTCTTCTCCGAGGTATGGCAAAAGTTGGAGTCATAGTCGTAGCACTTATTGCGGTCTAAAAAAGCCCAAAGTGTATTCTTACACTCACACAAAGACATGAAAGCAAGGACGGCTACAAGGGCAATGCCCCCATGCCATGGCGCTGGTTAAATAAGCAAATTGAAATGTAACTAAATATGTTTCTATTTAATATAGACAATGTGCAACAATACAGTACGACATGCATGACAGAGTTACAATGCACAATTACTATTCCATGAATTCGTACCTGGCACCTCTGAGACATGTGGACTTGGTCGGGTAATGGGAAGCAAGAAGACAGCACTATAATACCTGAGACGGTTCCATGTGGCAGCTCAACAAGAGCTAAGACATCCATCGACATTCTCCACTATAGAAGTTAGCCTGTCTCTAGTAGTTGCCTACGGTCAACCAAGAGAATTTAGATGCTCAATTCACACGATTTCTGCAAACCTTGGAAAAAGAAGTGAGGAAGTGGGCAAAAGCAACTGTATGCTAAATTCAATAATAAACTGTATACGTTCATCTAAAACAATAGAAATTGTATTATGAAAACCGAACGGATCATTTGTTGTCACCTGGATGGCATACCGATGCTTTCATGTTTTCTTTCATCAGATGGTTACAGAGCAGAACGAGTCACATTTAGTGTCAATGTGCGCATTCTGAAGCGGAGAAAGACAAAGATGTATAAAAAACTGTCAGTTTGCTTAATGCGCTCAGCACAAGGTTTCTTCCTTTTACCCAATTCAACACATATAGGAAGTGCACCAAGAAAACGCCATAAGTAGCGGGTACCGGGTTGTGTAGATAGTCAAAGACAGGAATTGTTGTACGTCCTTACTAGTGGAACCCGTAGCTATGATAGATTCTATTCTACATCACTCCCCCTTCCTCTGCCTTTCTCTCTCTCTCTCTGTTTCTTCTCCTATCACTCCATTTCGGTCTCTCCCTTTCTTTCACCCTCCTCTTGCATCCTCTCCCTGTGCAACTCACTGGCCCAATGTTTCGAAAACCCTTAATAATGTTGATGTTTCTGAGGAAGAAAAAGGTACAACAGTACACAAACTGTTACCTATGCTTGCAAGGCACTGTACCATTTCTCGTGGCAACATTAAAAACCTGTGGCACGGATGGCGACCTCACGTGCACATGCATATGACGTAGTTGACAGATCATTCACCCGGTACGGGGAGATTATTTGGTCAACACTATGCTTTCCCCAGTCGGAATGTAGGATCAAATGTATCACACCGGTCCTATACATGGCGCGAAAAATCCGCTCGGCGGGCTCGGACACACGTGAATTACGTGGCTGGGAATCCGAACACCACACTCAAAATTTATACACCATGGCTAAGGACACGCTGCAGCATATACGAGTAATAATAATAATAACCAGAGAATTTGAATAGCGTCTTAAATTATCCTATCAAAATTTTGAACATAATGAACTCTCTCATAATATTATGGTTATCAAGTTTGGATATATAATTATTTTTGAAAAACTGAAAAAGCTTCGTATGTACACTTCAATTAGTATTATTCATTTATTTATATTTCTTTTGCGGTTCTTGGGGAAAGTAATTAAGATACCTCACAGCCAATTGTCTGAGTGGGACACAAGTGAAGACATAATCCGAAGGGACAGCGCTCTCACCCAGCATAAACACCAGAGGCGCTATTGTGAGGTTATCGCCGACCGACAGTCAGTGAAGGGATATGTCGAAGGGACAGCGGTCTCACCCAGCATAAACACCAGAGGCGCTATTGTGAGGTTATCGCCGACCGACAGACAATGAAGAGATACGTCGAAGCGATAGCGCTCTCACCCAGCATAAACACCAGAGATCTATTGTAACGTTATCGCCGACCGACCAGTCAGTGAAGAGATAAGTCGAAGCGATAGCGCTCTCACCCAGCATAAACACCAGAGGCGCTATTGTAAGGTTATCGCCGACCGACCAGTCAGTGAAGAGATAAGTCGAAGCGATAGCGCTCTCACCCAGCATAAACACCAGAGGTTCTATTGTAAGGTTATCGCCGACCGACAGTCAATGAAGGGATAAGTCGAAGCGATAGCGCTCTCACCCAGCATAACAACCAGAGGCGCTATTGTGAGGTTATCGCCGACCGACAGTCAATGAAGAGATAAGTCGAAGGGATAGCGCTCTCACCCAGCATAACAACCAGAGGCGCTATTCTGAGGTTATCGCCGACCGACCAGTCAGTGAAGAGATAAGTCGAAGGGACAGCGCTCTCACCCAGTATAAACACCACAGGCTCTATTGTAAGGTTATCGCCGACCGACAGTCAATGAAGAGATAAGTCGAAGCGATAGCGCTCTTACCCAGCATAAACACCACAGGCTCTATTGTGAGGTTGTCGCCGACCGACCACTCAGTGAAGAGATAAGTCGAAGGGACAGCGCTCTCACCCAGCATAAACACCAGAGGCGCTATTGTGAGGTTATCGCCGACCGACCAATCAGTGAAGAGATAAGTCGAAGAGACAGCGCTCTCACCCAGCATAAACACCAGAGGCTCTATTGTAAGGTTATCGCCGACCGACAGTCAATGAAGAGATAAGTCGAAGCGATAGCGCTCTCACCCATCATAAACACCACAGGCTCTATTGTGAGGTTATCGCCGACCGACCACTCAGTGAAGAGATAAGTCGAAGGGACAGCGCTCTCACCCAGCATAAACACCAGAGGCGCTATTGTGAGGTTATCGCCGACCGACCAGTCAGTGAAGAGATAAGTCGAAGAGACAGCGCTCTCACCCAGCATAAACACCAGAGGCTCTATTGTAAGGTTATCGCCGACCGACAGTCAATGAAGAGATAAGTCGAAGCGAAAGCGCTCTCACCCAGCATAAACACCAGAGGCTCTATTGTGAGGTTATCGCCGACCGACAGTCAATGAAGAGATAAGTCGAAGCGATAGCGCTCTCACCCAGCATAAACAACAGAGGCGCTATTGTGAGGTTATCGCCGACCGACCAGTCAGTGAAGAGATAAGTCGAAGAGACAGCGCTCTCACCCAGCATAAACACCAGAGGCTCTATTGTGAGGTTATCGCCGACCGACAGTCAGTGAAGAGATAAGTCGAAGAGACAGCGCTCTCACCCAGCATAAACACCAGAGGCTCTATTGTGAGGTTATCGCCGACCGACCAGTCAGTGAAGAGATAAGTCGAAGCGATAGCGCTCTCACCCAGCATAAACACCAGAGGCGCTATTGTGAGGTTATCGCCGACCGACCAGTCAGTGAAGAGATAAGTCGAAGCGATAGCGCTCTCACCCAGCATAAACACCAGAGGCGCTATTGTGAAGTTATCGCCGACCGACCAGTCAGTGAAGAGATAAGTCGAAGCGATAGCGCTCTCACCCAGCATAAACAACAGAGGTGCTATTGTGAGGTTATCGCCGACCGACAGACAGTGAAGAGATAAGTCGAAGGAACAGCGCTCTTACCCAGCATAAACACCAGAGTCGCTATTGTAAGGTTATCGCCGACCGACCACTCAGTGAAGAGATAAGTCGAAGGGACAGCGCTCTCACCCAGTATAAACACCAGAGGCGCTATTGTGAGGTTATCGCCGACCGACAGGCAGTAAAGAGATAAGTCGAAGGGATAGCGCTATCACCCAGCATAAACACCAGAGGCGCTATTGTGAGGTTATCGCCGACCGACCAGTCAGTGAAGAGATAAGTCGAAGAGACAGCGCTCTCACCCAGCATAAACACCAGAGGCTCTATTGTAAGGTTATCGCCGACCGACAGTCTGTGATGAGATAAGTCGAAGGGGTAGCGCTCTCACCCAGCAAAAACACCAGAGGCGCTATTGTGAGGTTATCGCCGACCGACAGTCAGTGAAGGGATAAGTCGAAGGGACAGCGGTCTCACCCAGCATAAACACCAGAGGCGCTATTGTAAGGTTATCGCCGACCGACCACTCAGTGAAGAGATAAGTCGAAGGGACAGCGCTCTCACCCAGCATAAACACCAGAGGCGCTATTGTGAGGTTATCGCCGACCGACAGTCAGTGAAGAGATAAGTCGAAGGAGTAGCGCTCTCACCCAGCATAAACACCAGAGGCGTATTGTAAGGTTATCGCCGACCGACAGTCAGTGAAGAGATAAGTCGAAGGGACAGCGCTCTTACCCAGCATAAAGACCAGAGGCCCTATTGTGAGATTATTGCCGACCGATCAGTCAGTGAAGAGATTAGTCGAAACGATAGCGCTCTCACCCAGCATAAACACCAGAGGTGCTATTGTGAGGTTATCGCCGACCGACAGTCAGTGAAGAGATAAGTCGAAGGCACAGCGCTCTTACCCAGCATAAACACCAGAGGCTCTATTGTGAGGTTATCGCCGACCGACAGTCAGTGAAGAGAAAAGACGAAGGGGTAGCGCTCTTACCCAGCATAAACACCAGAGGCGCTATTGTGAGGTTATCGTCGACCGACAGTCAGTGAAGAGATAAGTCGAAGGCACAGCGCTCTTACCCAGCATAAACACCAGAGGCTCTATTGTGAGGTTATCGCCGACCGACAGTCAGTGAAGAGAAAAGACGAAGGGGTAGCGCTCTTATCCAGCATAAACACCAGAGGCGCTATTGTGAGGTTATCGTTGACCGACAGTCAGTGAAGAGATAAGTCGAATGCACAGCGCTCTTACCCAGCATAACCAGCAGAGACGGTATTGTGAGGTTATCGCCGACCGACAGTCAGTGAAGAGATAAGTCGAAGAGACAGCGCTCTCACCCAGTATAAACACCAGAGGTGCTATTGTGAGGTTATCGCCGACCGACAGGCAGTGAAGAGATTAGTCGAAACGATAGCGCTCTCACCCAGCATAAACACCAGAGGCGCTATTGTGAGGTTATCGCCGACCGACCAGTCAGTGAAGAGATAAGTCGAAGAGACAGCGCTCTCACCCAGCATAAACACCAGAGGCTCTATTGTAAGGTTATCGCCGACCGACAGTCTGTGATGAGATAAGTCGAAGGGGTAGCGCTCTCACCCAGCAAAAACACCAGAGGCGCTATTGTGAGGTTATCGCCGACCGACAGTCAGTGAAGGGATAAGTCGAAGGGACAGCGGTCTCACCCAGCATAAACACCAGAGGCGCTATTGTAAGGTTATCGCCGACCGACCACTCAGTGAAGAGATAAGTCGAAGGGACAGCGCTCTCACCCAGCATAAACACCAGAGGCGCTATTGTGAGGTTATCGCCGACCGACAGTCAGTGAAGAGATAAGTCGAAGGAGTAGCGCTCTCACCCAGCATAAACACCAGAGGCGTATTGTAAGGTTATCGCCGACCGACAGTCAGTGAAGAGATAAGTCGAAGGGACAGCGCTCTTACCCAGCATAAAGACCAGAGGCCCTATTGTGAGATTATTGCCGACCGATCAGTCAGTGAAGAGATTAGTCGAAACGATAGCGCTCTCACCCAGCATAAACACCAGAGGTGCTATTGTGAGGTTATCGCCGACCGACAGTCAGTGAAGAGATAAGTCGAAGGCACAGCGCTCTTACCCAGCATAAACACCAGAGGCTCTATTGTGAGGTTATCGCCGACCGACAGTCAGTGAAGAGAAAAGACGAAGGGGTAGCGCTCTTACCCAGCATAAACACCAGAGGCGCTATTGTGAGGTTATCGTCGACCGACAGTCAGTGAAGAGATAAGTCGAAGGCACAGCGCTCTTACCCAGCATAAACACCAGAGGCTCTATTGTGAGGTTATCGCCGACCGACAGTCAGTGAAGAGAAAAGACGAAGGGGTAGCGCTCTTATCCAGCATAAACACCAGAGGCGCTATTGTGAGGTTATCGTTGACCGACAGTCAGTGAAGAGATAAGTCGAATGCACAGCGCTCTTACCCAGCATAACCAGCAGAGACGGTATTGTGAGGTTATCGCCGACCGACAGTCAGTGAAGAGATAAGTCGAAGAGACAGCGCTCTCACCCAGTATAAACACCAGAGGTGCTATTGTGAGGTTATCGCCGACCGACAGGCAGTGAAGAGATTAGTCGAAACGATAGCGCTCTCACCCAGCATAAACACCAGAGGCGCTATTGTGAGGTTATCGTCGACCGACAGTCAGTGAAGAGATAAGTCGAAGGCACAGCGCTCTTACCCAGCATAAACACCAGAGGCTCTATTGTGAGGTTGTCGCCGACCGACAGTCAGTGAAGAGAAAAGACGAAGGGGTAGCGCTCTTACCCAGCATAAACACCAGAGACGGTATTGTGAGGTTATCGCCGACCGACAGTCAATGAAGAGATAAGTCGAAGAGACAGCGCTCTCACCCAGCATAAACAGCAGAGACGGTATTGTGAGGTTATCGTTGTCCGACAGTCAGTGAAGAGATAAGTCGAAGAGACAGCGCTCTTACCCAGCATAAACAGCAGAGATGGTATTGTGAGGTTATCGTTGTCCGACAGTCAGTGAAGAGATAAGTCGAAGAGACAGCGCTCTTACCCAGCATAAACAGCAGAGACGGTATTGTGAGGTTATCGTTGACCGACAGTCAGTGAAGAGATAAGTCGAAGAGACAGCGCTCTCACCCAGCATAAACACCAGAGACGGTATTGTGAGGTTATCGCCGACCGACAGTCAGTGAAGAGATAAGTCGAAGAGACAGCGCTCTCACCCAGTATAAACACCAGAGGTGCTATTGTGAGGTTATCGCCGACCGACAGTCAGTGAAGAGATAAGTCGAAGAGACAGCGCTCTCACCCAGTATAAATACCAGAGGTGCTATTGTGAGGTTATCGCCGACCGACAGGCAGTAAAGAGATACGTCGAAGGGACAGCGCTCTCATCCAGCATAAATACCAGAGGCGCTATTGTGAGGTTATCGCCGACCGACAGTCAGCGAAGAGATAAGTGGAAGGGACAGCGCTCTCACCTAGCATAAACACCGGAAGGGCTATGCGGATGTAACGGGATTGTTCTGGAGTCTTCCTTCAGCCCAACTCCCGAACATTTTAGAACTCTCTGGAAAATTGCAGCGGCTATATAAGCTGGCGTGCTCGCAATTGCGTCAGTTAGTGGGTGCGTCTCCTGATGCGACTTAAAATGCTGGTTGCGACGATAGTTGTGGCGTATTGCGAGGTCCTGTGTTCGACGCCGCAGTGAATGAAGTGGAAGGAAGGAGAGGCTGCTTCGCTACGTCGCGAATAAAGTTAAAGAGACAGGGAAAACTTAATAGATCACAATAATGAAGTATGGTTACAAACTTGGGGAAGTGAAAGTCGCAGTGCATACAAGCGTAACCTTAAAAAATAGTTTTTTGCTTCAAGAAAGCCCACATGCAGTAGTACCATCTATTGGTCCCAAATACAAAGTCACAGAAACGTTAACATTTTGAAATGCATAGATTTCGTAAGAAAATGCGAATATACTACTTACGTTCTATGAAGAATGAGTTTAGAACTTTCTAGTGCCATTACAGCTGTCAGGCGGGCATTTGAACACTGTAGGTACTGTTTCCTGTTACCCATATCAGCTATTAGATCTGGGCATATGACGGTTACACAGAGATGCTGAGGTTCCATTATTGTCTGTAAAACTTGCAACTTGTCATACCTTCATGACATAATATACATTGAAAAATACTTTAAATAAGATTTCTTTCATATACTTTTGAGCTTAAGGAACTAATTTTGTGATAGCTAAAAGCAGCTGTACTATTACATACATATTTGAGTTTGTTGCCTATATCACTTAAGCCGAAATTTTAGTTATGTGAAAGCAAGTTTCAGAATTTTTTACTAATACGCGGGTTATTAATTTTAGAAAACAATTGATGAATAAGTGAATTATGTGATGGTATTTCTTGTAATGTTATTTATTTATTATTATTGTAGCCCCACGTTGTGGTAGCCAATTTGTGACGGTATTACTTACAAATGTTTGTGTATGTTTGTTTACATCACGTGTTGCCATCTTGTGACGTCATTCATTTGTTCGGTTCGTAGCTCCATCTAGTGTTAGCAATTTGTGGTAATATTAGTGTTTGAAAGAATTTTAAGTTTTGTTTACTGTCCTCCGGCTAGCTATTATTTCAGTCGAACATATCTCTTGATCAGGGTTGTGTAAACGGAAAGGAATCTTTTATCCAAAAATTACACTGATGAAGAAATTTGTTTTACACATTTATTGTCGAACACGTTAACTATCACATTTATACATTGATCTTAACACTCGCCAAACTGAAACTGTTATAATAACTTCTTACTTATCACTTTTAATTCACGTACTTCAACTTTGTGTATAATTAACTTTATAATACTTTAGATTTTTGTAACTTGTGAATCTATAGCCGACGTATCTCATACAAATATTTTGACGAACTGACGAACTGAAGACGACGTGTAGTGCACAAAGAATTTTGATGAACTGAGCAACTTAAGGCGACGTGTAATGTATTGAGATTTTCGATGAACTGAGCATGAAGCTACCTCTAACCTACCCTATTTATACTCCTGCATCCAGATACGCCTAAAGATTATAACTGAGTTACTATTGGCTAATAAAACGCGCCAACATTAGCGTCTATTTTAATATCCAATGAAAATTATGAATACATATGCTCTAGGGAAACATTCCAGAAGGTTCTCAACGGAAAAACGCGCCAACATTACGTAACTTCCTCGTTTCCAATAATGATAAACAGCTCATCCCCCTCGCTGCATTATTGCGCTATTATTGACAGTTTCAGTAAGGCCATATAAAGTTATTTCCCAATAATAATTACAATTAATAAACATCTGAAATCAATGTCACATAAAAATGCATATTCATATTACAATCATTATTTACATTAAAGTAATTTGTGATACAAATTACTGCATCATATGCCCCACTAGAAACATAATTATAAATATTTACAACTTGTTTGAAAATTTTATAATTGGGTTTTTAGTCTCCTAAATCTTGGAACACACGCTATCACTTTCACTTGACACTTCACACGCATTTAACACACGACATATGTTTTTGTTTTTTTTTAATCTCGCCACTACTTACTGGCTCTGGTTTAATGTGTTTAGACTTTAATCTGACATTAAAAAAAATTTTTTTTATAGCAAATACTATACCCTGAATTATTTATTTACTGTTACAAAATTGCTTACTTTCTTAAGTTGTTAACAAAAATTTGCGCATTTAAGAATTTTGTAATTATTACACATATTTACCAAAATATTCACCTTTTATACAAATATATTTTCATCTCTTAAATCTAGACACTGTTTCACATTTTCTGTTTGCTACCTAAGTATTTGTTTTTTGTTTTTTTTATTATTATTTTTACCCATTTTTGTTATTTTGTACTTTTTTAACAATACTCTTGGAATTGTATTTACGTACTTTTAATTTAATATCATATTAAGTTTCAATCTTTGCATTCTTAATTTTCAAATGTTGTTACAGTTACTAAAAATTTAATTTTTGTTTTAAACATTTCTCCTTTTTTTTGTAATTTATTTCTCTTTTCAAATGACATATAAATAATTAACCCTCTTACGTTCCAATACATTTCTCTGCAAGTCATCTTTAACTATCCAGCATTTACTTTACATCTCATTGCTATTTACCCTCCTGGATCAAATTGTGTGTGGCTAAACATTACTCGTAGCCGTATCCTAACCTTCAAATTTTTGTTCATGAATAACCTCTTGTATTCATATGAAATTTCGTCCCATGATAACATTTGAAAACAATCTAAAGTTTCTTGAACAACAAATCCTTTAACAACTGTTATTTTCAATTCTTCTACCATCTCTTTAATTTGAGAGTACTCTGAAAAATCTGTACGAAACTGTACTGGACTGGAGTTTTCAATTTGAAAAGCTTGGTACTTGTTAATTTCAGAAGTTAGCTTTTGATTATTTACAGGCAAAACTTTAACTTCTTCGTACAATTTGTTTCTTTGCATTTCTGATTCTTTCTGAATTTCTGATATCTCCCCTCTGAAATTAACTTGCGCCTGATTCACATCTACATTCATAACCTCTTTTATCTCTCTTATCTCACTTGAACTACTACTCACTTGATTTCCTAACTCTGTGCATTCTACATTAACCTCACTTTTAGTATTAACCTCACTTTCTTTGTTACCTATTTCCCTGCTCATGTCTAACATTTTCTTTGAAATTTCTCCTATCTCACTTGCTATTATTTCCTCATTTTCATCTCTCATTTTTGGCATACTACTATCTAGCTTCATAACTTTTTTTTCAATTTCTTCACTGCTTTGATCTACTTTTTGCTCTAATATCTCATTACTCCTTCCAATATTTTCAATTGATTTCCTATGATCTTTTTTTATAGCTTCTCTCAATTCCTCAAAACTCTGATCTACTTTTGTTCTACACTCTTAATAATATTTTCACTCAATTTCTCATTATTCTTTTGCATATCTTCCCTCATACTCTTACTAATATCTTCCCTCATTTCCCTATTATTCTTTTCCATATTCTCATTCAAATTTTTCAGCATTTCCATAATCATACTAGTATCAAGATTAAAATTTCCTGCTATTCTATTCTGACTTTCTGCACTAACATTTCCACCCTCAAATCCTAAAAAGTTTGAGCTATTTTCTATAACCTGTATTGAATTACAGCTAACTGTTACATTATCTCCCTCCATAATTATTTCTTCTGTATTATTAGTAGCCATTGTTTTCTTTATCCTACCACTCCTTAAGTACATTTGAAGGTTACAATTTTGTTTTCTAAAAAAAAAATACGATACTCTGACCTTTGTGATGCTGTCTGTTGCTGTTACATTGATGTCCAGCTTCCTGCCCCTCTCTCCTAGATTTGTATGTCGCTTCGATGAATCTGCGTCGTTTTGTTGTCCTGTAGTTTGAATTTCCCTGTTGCCTTGTAATCTCGGAATTACGATGTCCAATCATCCGCGTAGTCTGTCGTCCCTTTTGTTGTTTCTGGAATCTGCGTCTTGTAGTTCAGTTCACTTCTCCATTCGCCCCACATCCTGGTTAATTCTGCTACTTTCCTGGTCACTCTGGCCCTTTCCTGGTCATCGTGTTCCTTTCCTGGTTACTCTGCCCCACGTTCTGGGTGCCAATTATATGGCCTTACTGAAACTGTCAATAATAGCGCAATAATGCAGCGAGGGGGGGTGAGCTGTTTATCATTATTGGAAACGAGGAAGTTACGTAATGTTGGCGCGTTTTTCCGTTGAGAACCTTCTGGAATGTTTCCCTAGAGCATATGTATTCATAATTTTCATTGGAAATTAAAATAGACGCTAATGTTGGCGCGTTTTATTAGCCAATAGTAACTCAGTTATAATCTTTAGGCGTATCTGGATGCAGGAGTATAAATAGGGTAGGTTAGAGGTAGCTTCATGCTCAGTTCATCGAAAATCTCAATACATTACACTTCGCCTTAAGTTGCTCAGTTCATCAAAATTCTTTGTGCACTACACGTCGTCTTCAGTTCGTCAGTTCGTCAAAATATTTGTATGAGATACGTCGGCTATAGATTCACAAGTTACAAAAATCTAAAGTATTATAAAGTTAATTATACACAAAGTTGAAGTACGTGAATTAAAAGTGATAAGTAAGAAGTTATTATAACAGTTTCAGTTTGGCGAGTGTTAAGATCCATGTATAAATGTGATAGTTAACGTGTTCGACAATAAATGTGTAAAACAAATTTCTTCATCAGTGTAATTTTTGTATAAAAGATTCCTTTCCGTTTACACAACCCTGATCAAGAGATATGTTCGACTGAAATAATAGCTAGCCGGAGGACAGTAAACAAAACTAAAAATTCTTTCAAACACTAATACTACCACAAATTGCTAACACTAGATGGAGCTACGAACCGAACAAATGAATGACGTCACAAGATGGCAACACGTGATGTAAACAAACATACACAAACATTTGTAAGTAATACCGTCACAAATTGGCTACCACAACGTGGGGCTACAATAATAATAAATAAATAACATTACAAGAAATACCATCACAATTATTGCTTATATAGCATCTAATTCGCAATTGTTAAAGGAATAAGTAATAACATCTTCGTCTATAGCTTAGGTATTTTGTTAGTTATAATGAAAATAGTTTATTCACATTGCCATTAAAAGCAGAATGGCTTCACCATTGACTTTCAGATGGACTGCTCTAAATGGCAGTGCTCTGCCGAGGTAGCACATGGTCCTTCTAATGTTGATCCAGATGTGCAGCTCACATTTTGTGCTCAGTAGGCAACGGCTGTAAATCTAAGATGTTTTTTATCGTTAACCACTTTTTATATGGGAAAACGCCCCTTTTGAATTAACTGGTGTAGGCTCAATGATGTTTTCTTTTTCTCCTGAGCTTCCTTGACAAACAGCACAACAAAACTTCTCACATTTGCCATTCAGTTCACTAACACGTAGATCACGTTTATTCTCGGATGAATTAGAGCTTTAATGTCTTATGAATTGCACTGAATCTTTGTTCAAAATTTTCTAATAAAGACACTTTAGATAATCCTTTTTATACCTTCCCACAATAAACTCGGGAATCCATCCACGGACCCCGGAGTTAGCAACGCTCGCAGTGATTGCCAAGCCATGGCTAAACTGCGTTCTTCTTCTGTTATACCTAGGTAGTTTTAGTTTATAATCCAGGAAAAGAGAGGTTACAGCCGAAACAAAAGAAATCCACTACAGTTGTTTTCTGTTTCTTCACAAAGTGAGTGACAGTTACATGAAGTTTATTGGAAAAGGAGCACGCTACTCAAAGGCTTGCACAAATCGCGAACGAGAAGTGGATTTCTTTGCATTTTGTTCTTCTGACGCGAGCGCGTCTCCAGCACAAAGAGAAACAAATTCTGAAGGCAAATATTTGGGGTATTAACTGAGGATGATGTAACGAAACAGCACATCTTTTAAATTCTTTCGAACCTGATGTCTTCGTTCATGTGCACAAATATACGGTGGGTCCTTAGCAGATGTTTTTGTAAATAACCGTCGCTGGGTGCCTCGAACCACACAGTCATCCGTTACTTTCTGTTACTTTTTGTGACACACAGCATATATCCTTCATTTCATAAAGTTGCATGTTTGTTTTCCATATTAGTTGTTGGTTCAGATACATACAGATCAGTTAAGGGGAGATTAAAATCCCTATCCCGATAATGCTAGACTTGCTAAATTCATGATCCCTCATTTCAGAAATTCTAAACACGTAAGACTGAACTTCTAACAGGACGTGGTTGCATGGCTTTTAAGTTTACTGATCTACTTTTATACAATAAAGCGGTTTGTTAAGCAAGATGTGGTTTTAGGTAATTATATTTTCTATGTTTTTATCGTATCAACGTTTCATTTGGCTGTCTTCAATAGTTTCTGAAAAAACCTATCATTGATAGTAAAAACTGTTGGAAGTAAGAATGGAAAAAAATACCTCACATGCATCAAAAAATTTTGGGCATATTAAGCTGCCATATTTAGAAATGCTACCAATTTGAGAAGGAAACCTTCTCCTATCAGATGAGCAGAAATGTATCTTTGTACTCCAGAGAGTATAGGAGTTATTATCTTTTCGGTGAAGTGGTGCAAAGTTTAGAGTTCAAAAGACGGACACAATTTTTAAAACATATGTATTGTGTCTATAGTGATAGAAATTATGTATTGTGCCTATCGTGATAGAATATATGTATTGTGTCTATTGTGATGGAATATATGTATTGTGCCTATCGTGATAGAATATATGTATTGTGTCTATAGTGATAGAACATATGTATTGTGCCTATTGTGATAGAATATATGTATTGTGTCTATTGTGATAGAATATATGTATTGTGCCTATCGTGATAGAATATATGTATTGTGTCTATTGTGATAGAATATATGTATTGTGTCTATTGTGAGGGAATATATGTATTGTGCCTATCGTGTTAGAATATATGTATTGTGTCTATTGTGATGGAATATATGCATTGCGCCTATTGTGATAGAATATATGTATTGTGTCTATTGTGATAGAAAATATGTATTGTGCCTATCGTGATAGAATATATGTATTGTGTCTATAGTGATAAAACATATGTATTGTGCCTATTGTGATAGAATATATGTATTGTGTCTATTGTGATAGAATATATGTATTGTGCCTAACGTGATAGAATATATGTATTGTTTCTATTGTGATGGAATATATGTATTGTGTCTATTGTGATGGAAATTATGTATTGTGCCTATCGTGATAGAATATATGTATTGTGTCCATTGTGATGGAATATATGTATTGCGCCTATTGTAATAGAATATATGTATTGTGTCTATTGTGATAGAATATATGTATTGTGTCTATTGTGAGGGAATATATGTATTGTGCCTATCGTGTTAGAATATGTGTATTGTGTCTATTGTGATGGAATATATGTATTGTGTCTATTGTGATGGAAATTATGTATTGTGCCTATCGTGATAGAATATATGTATTGTGTCCATTGTGATGGAATATATGTATTGCGCCTATTGTAATAGAATATATGTATTGTGTCTATTGTGATAGAATATATGTATTGTGTCTATTGTGAGGGAATATATGTATTGTGCCTATCGTGTTAGAATATGTGTATTGTGTCTATTGTGATGGAATATATGCATTGCGCCTATTGTGATAGAATATATGTATTGTGTCTATTGTGATAGAAAATATGTATTGTGCCTATCGTGATAGAATATGTGTATTGTGTCTATAGTGATAGAACATATGTATTGTGCCTATTGTGATAGAATATATGTATTGTGTCTATTGTGATAGAATATATGTATTGTGCCTAACGTGATAGAATATATGTATTGTGTCTATTGTGATAGATAATATGTATTGTGTCTATTGTGATGGAAATTATGTATTGTGCCTATCGTGATAGAATATATATATTGTGTCTATTGTGATGGAATATATGTATTGCGCCTATTGTGATAGAATATATGTATTGTGTCTATTGTGATAGAAAATATGTATTGTGCCTATCGTGATAGAATATATGTATTGTTTCTATTGTGATGGAATATATGTATTGTGCCTATCGTGATAGCATATATGTATTGTGTCTATTGTGATGGAATATATGTATTGTGCCTATCGTGATAGAATATATGTATTGTGTCTATTGTGATGGAATATATGTATTCCGCCTATTGTGATAGAATGTATGTATTGTGTCTATTGTGATGGAAAATATGTATTGTGCCTATCGTGATAGAATATATGTATTGTTTCTATTGTGATGGAATATATGTATTATGTCTATTGTGATGGAATATACGTATTGTGTCTATTGTAATGGAATATATGTATTGTGTCTATTGTGATGGAATATATGTATTGTGCCTATCGTGATAGAATATATGTATTGTTTCTATTGTGATGGAATATATGTATTGTGCCTATCGTGATAGAATATATGTATTGTGTCTATTGTGATGGAATATATGTATTGCGCCTATTGTGATAGAATATATGTATTGTGTCTATTGTGATGGATAATATGTATTGTGCCTGTCGTGATAGAATATATGTATTGCGTCTATTGTGATGGAATATATGTATTGCGCCTATTGTGATAGAATATATGTATTGTGTCTATAGTGATAGAACATATGATTTGTGCCTATCGTGATAGAATATATGTATTGTGTCTATTGTGATGGAATATATGTATTGCGGCTATTGTGATAGAATATATGTATTGTGTCTATTGTGACAGAAAATATGTATTGTGTCTATTGTGAGGGAATATATGTATTGCGGCTATTGTGATAGAATATATGTATTGTGTCTATTGTGACAGAAAATATGTATTGTGCCTATCGTGATAGAATATATGTATTGTTTCTATTGTGATGGAATATATGTATTGTGCCTATCGTGATACCATATATGTATTGTGTCTATTGTGATGGAATATATGTATTGTGCCTATCGTGATAGAATACATATATTGTGTCTATTGTGATGGAATATATGTATTCCGCCTATTGTGATAGAATATATGTATTGTGTCTATTGTGATGGAAAATATGTATTGTGCCTATCGTGATAGAATATATGTATTGTTTCTATTTTGATGGAATATATGTATTGTGTCTATTGTGATGGAATATATGTATTGTGTCTATTGTGATGGAATATATGTATTGTTTCTATTGTGATAGAATATATGTATTGTGTCTATTGTGATGGAATATATGTATTGTGCCTATCGTGATAGAATATATGTATTGTTTCTATTGTGATGGAATATATGTATTGTGCCTATCGTGATAGAATATATGTATTGTGTCTATTGTGATAGAATATATGTATTGTGCCTATCGTGATAGAATATATGTATTGTTTCTATTGTGATAGAATATATGTATTGTGCCTATCGTGATAGAATATATGTATTGTGTCTATTGTGATAGAATATATGTATTGTGCCTATCGTGATAGAATATATGTATTGTTTCTATTGTGATGGAATATATGTATTGTGCCTATCGTGATAGAATATATGTATTGTGTCTATTGTGATGGAATATATGTATTGCGCCTATTGTGATAGAATATATGTATTGTGTCTATTGTGATGGAATATATGTATTGTGTCTATTGTGATGGAATATATGTATTGCGCCTATTGTGATAGAATATATGTATTGTGTCTATTGTGATGGAATATATGTATTGTGTCTATTGTGATGGAATATATGTATTGCGCCTATTGTGATAGAATATATGTATTGTGTCTATTGTGATAGAATATATGTATTGTGTCTATTGTGATGGAATATATGTATTGTGTCTATTGTGATGGAATATATGTATTGTTTCTATTGTGATAGAATATATGTATTGTGTCTATTGTGATGGAATATATGTATTGTGCCTATCGTGATAGAATATATGTATTGTTTCTATTGTGATGGAATATATGTATTGTGCCTATCGTGATAGAATATATGTATTGTGTCTATTGTGATAGAATATATGTATTGTGCCTATCGTGATAGAATATATGTATTGTTTCTATTGTGATAGAATATATGTATTGTGCCTATCGTGATAGAATATATGTATTGTGTCTATTGTGATAGAATATATGTATTGTGCCTATCGTGATAGAATATATGTATTGTTTCTATTGTGATGGAATATATGTATTGTGCCTATCGTGATAGAATATATGTATTGTGTCTATTGTGATGGAATATATGTATTGCGCCTATTGTGATAGAATATATGTATTGTGTCTATTGTGATGGATAATATGTATTGTGCCTATCGTGATGGAATATATGTATTGCGTCTATTGTGATGGAATATATGTATTGCGCCTATTGTGATAGAATATATGTATTGTGTCTATAGTGATCGAACATATGTATTGTGCCTATTGTGATGGAATATATGTATTGTGTCTATTGTGATGGAATATATGTATTGTGCCTATCGTGATAGAATATATGTATTGTGTCTATTGTGATGGAATATATGTATTGCGCGTATTGTGATAGAAGGTATGTATTGTGCCTATTGTGATAGAATATATGCATTGTGTCTATTGTGATATAGTATATGTATTGTGTCTATAGTGATAGAATATATGTATTGTGCCCATTGTATTAGAATATATGTATTGTGCCTATTGTGATAGAATGTATGTATTGTGCCCATTGTGATATAATATATGCATTGTGCCTATCGTGATAGAATATATGTATACAAACTATTCCAATTCCAATATAAGACTACGGAGGAGAACTGAAGTGCCATTTACTCCCCCTTATTGTGTTGCCCTAAGTTATAGACTCCTGGAGAATTCAGATTTGCTGCAAGGCAGATTTTTCCTGATATGCCGGCAACTTCTGTGCTTCAACTTGCAGCAGAGCAATTTGTTGTACAGTGACCCCAAAAGATAAAAGAGGAAAAATAAGGCCTTCAGTAATTAGACATGCCTAGAGGTAGAATATTTGTGTTTTGTGACGGCCACTAACAAAAAGGTTGTACTGAACCAGTTCAGCATATAGACATTGGACGAAATAGGCTTAAGTCTAACTACTGAATACCTCATTTTGCCACTTTTACCTTTTGGGGCTACTTTAATATGTGGATTGTTAGTTTTCACTTCCACTGGAGCAGATGTTCTCGCTGCCCAGTAGTACAAATGGTTTAGGCTACATATATGATTCTTCGAGCTCCTATTACTTTAGTCCTCCAGTTGATTGTAGTGTATGTGTCTGCAACAAACTATAAGAATCCGAAAAAGATGCAGAAATGAAAACCCACTGTAGCTTAATTATTTTATCACATTTAATTATATTATATTACCACAATTTATTTCTACTTAATTAAAGGCACAATTTTTTTAATTGAAAATACTAAGAAGGTACCTTACTAACTATGAGGAAAGTTATGGGACCATATTTTAGATTAGATTGTACTCTGTGAGTTCACTAGCAGCCATAAAGGCTTGTGAACATAGAACATGTCAAGGAAATGTACAAAAATTACATATAAACATAAATATTACACAGAATATGGAACATTTGAAATACAATAGACACATACTATATGCGTGTCAAGGAAATGTACAATAAAGTTACATATATACATAAATATTACATAGTATACAGAACATTTAAGTTAAAATAAAGACATATTATATACAAAATGAAACACATCAAGTGTAATTTTGTACTCTTAACGATTTATTTAGTTGTCAGATACCGACATCATCTTTCACTTCGAAGGATGAATGAATTTTCGAAATTGGGCTAAATCTACACATTAGGAAGTAATAAAATAGCATATGATTTAAGACTGTATGAATTAATTTAAAGAGTTTAAAAAAATTGAGTTTTATTTATGGGCGCTCTTTAACTGCTATGGTTCTTAGCGTCCCATTCTATATTGGGCGTGAAAGACCGGTAATGTTGCTCAGAGGCCTCTTTATCAGGCTTGAGGTTCTTTTACCCGCCGAAAATCTACGACACGGGACCACCGGCTTTACTTCCCTTCCGAAGGAAGCTATGCTAAGGATTTTTACGCCCGAAAAAATCCATCGCCCTCCGCCGGGTTTGAACCCGCGACCTTGGGAACTAGAAGCTAGCATGGTACCAAAATTAAAGAGTGCCAGAAAATTACTTAAGTATCCCACACTGTGCTCAATAATTACAACTACAATCGTTTCACTCATTCAAGCTCTTAAATGAGTCAGGACCATGTGTGTGTTTCCGGTATAGGTGTATATTTCGCATATCATATGAAAGAGCCGTCTAACCATGGTGATATTTTTTGCAACTGATTACTATCCATAATACAATTTTATAAATACAAGACCTTCGTTAGAGTGTTATGTCTTTTCTGTGTTCTTGCAGGAAATCAGGTCAGAGCACCTAGGTGTAAGAAGTATTCATTTACTCTGCCAAAGTATTCCCCGTTTCATAAAACTGAGGACGATAAATGACCTTTGTTTAATTGCTCATGGCATTTCCCTATTCTTTTTACAGTTCTTCCTTCGTTGCCTAATCATAAAGTTATGTTATTTTCTACACTAAATAATCATCTAAATGCGTTCAGAAACGTCGACATAGAATCTCAAACCTTTGGAAGTATTGGCTATACTAATATTATCTGCCTTTTTGTCAGAACAGCCTGTACAATTAGATAAGGCTGAGTATGACGAAATATAATCAGAGACACTTAAGGTTTTACTTACCATATTAAAATGCGTTGTGGTTTACTACACTGTTAGCATCTCCGCATCTGCTGATCCGCTGTAGCAAATTGATATATGAAAGGGCTGCACGCAACAACGTAAAGTCGGAGAAGTTGCCGAATGTGAAAGGCGCCGTTCACTGACAGTTTGGTGGAAAGTCCCGATTGTTACAAATATTCATTCTAGCAAAAGCATGGCAACAGAACGGTCACGTTATACGAGTGACGAACAATCAGCTTCACGTTATGCACGGTAGTACCTAAACATTAAGATTGCAGCATGTTCTTAATGTGGATAAGAAGTTTTGCCAACATGGTACTCCTCATCGAGGAGATGTAGCACACGCGTTGGGACTACATAATCTGAACTGGCATCCGTTCAAACAGCACACATATCCCTGCGAGGCTTTCTGAGCGGGTCACTGACAAGTGAGTAGCGCGCATTTCAGGATATGTAAATGCTTTTTGTGAATTTACATATACAGTATCTCGTGCTTTTTTGGTTTACTGGGTTACGCTTAATGACTTGGACAACGATGCCCTTTAAGGTGTAACCTCTGGTCAGACGACTGTATATTCGGGAGCGACGGATCCTGCAGCGAGTTCCACTGTGCTCATGAAAATCCTCGTTGCTGTAAGGAATTGCGCATCCAAGGTCACTTAAACTTAGTTTCTTATAGGAATTTTATCATCGGCCAGTTATCATCAACAGAAATTTCAAAGCTCGACGTTATTCAGAGCTCTTGTCCAATGCGTTGTGGTATCCGTTAGTTGACGCGCCGCTGGCTAATTGTCAGACTATTATTATTATTATTATTATTATTATTATTATTATTATTATTATTATTATTATTATTATGCAGCAGGGATATCTAGCGCAAATTCTTTAATGATTCGTCGTGTTTTGAACAGAAGGGATCCAACAAGTTTGATTAGTTTGTATAAATCACTGCACGAAGGGCCTCCAAGTAATCGATTTCACCCTTTTAGATTTTTGTGTATACTGAGCCAGGTGGTGCCGCGGTAACGCGTACGACTCGAATTCGGCAGTTCCGGGTTCATACCCCTGGGATCGAGCAGCCTGACCTAAGGTTTGTTTCTCAGTTTTATTCGATACCTCGGTTAACGCTGGGTTGGATAAACTGATCCGCGAATTTTCTTATCATTCCTTTCATCGCTACATTTCATTTCCTTCTTCTTCACCGCCATACCAGACATTGAGCTAATCACCCATCCTGGATATGCTATGATACAGAGTTTGCTTGCTCCTCGACAGACTACTGAACTAAGACATTGAGCTGATCACCATCCTGGATATGCTATGATACAGAGTTTCCTTGCTCCTCGACAGACTACTGAACTAAGACATTGAGCTGATCACCATCCTGGATATGCTATGATCCAGAGTTTGCTTGCTCCTCGACAGGCTACTGATCAGACATTGGACTGATCTCCCATCCTGGATATGCTATGATACAGAGTTTGCTTGCTCCTCGACAGGCTACTGATCCAAAACATTGGACTGATCTCCCATCCTGGATATGCTATGATCCAGAGTTTGCTTGCTCCTCGACAGGCTACTGATCCAAAACATTGGACTGATCTCCCATCCTGGATATGCTATGATCCAGAGTATGCTTGCTCCTCGACAGGCTACTGATCCCAAACATTGGACTGATCTCCCATCCTAGGTATGCTATGATCCAGAGTTTGCTTGCTCCTCGACAGGCTACTGATCCCAAACATTGGACTGATCTCCCATCCTGGGTATGCTATGATCCAGAGTTTGCCTGCTCCTCGACAGGCTACTGATCCCAAACATTGGACTGATCTCCCATCCTGGGTATGCTATGATCCAGAGTTTGCATGCTCCTCGACAAGCTACTGATCCAAAACATTGGAGTGATCTCCCATCTTGGGTATGCTATGATCCAGAGTTTGCATGCTCCTCGACAAGCTACTGATCCAAAACATTGGAGTGATCTCCCATCCTGGGTATGCTATGATCCAGAGTTTGCATGCTCCTCGACAAGCTACTGATCCAAAACATTGGAGTGATCTCCCATCTTGGGTATGCTATGATCCAGAGTTTGCTTGCTCCTCGACAGGCTGCTGATCCCAAACATTGGGGGTGTAAGTCCTACAAAGGGGAGGGTAATCAGTTAAAGAAGAAGAAAGAGATTTTTGTGTATGATACTAAATGTACAATCGAATATGAGCAATATGTCTGTAAACAGAGCATAAGTGGTCACTATAGACTAACGAAGCGTGAAAACGCCTGGTTTCCGTTAATAATCATGATTTACTATTCAAAAAGAAGCGTGGTTTTTCATACTTTTATTTCCTTTTTTGTTTGAAAACGTGCATGTTCTAAAACGTTTCAAACTTAGGACAGTCTATACCTCACAGCAAAAATATAGCACAATATTTGATGGCAATACGTTACAGCGACTGACAGGAAATTGACTGTAAGCTAAATGTGAGCTGGGTGTCAATAGGTGAACATTTGTTAGCTACTGCACCATAAGGTTTACGTTTCCTCGCAATCATACTCAGTATTATTCGTGAGTTAAATACGTTTAAAATTGGTAGCATGTTTTGCATGAACTCCGATTATAAACTATAAATGACTAATCTAATAATTGCAGTTCCTGCAGTTCATATACCGACATATTGTTCGAATATGTAGATGGGAGCTTGGAACTGCTGTATTTGTGAGATAGGTATATCTAATGATACTTGTTTCAACTGTAATTATCAATGTATCTGGGAGATAGTACAAATCTAAATCCCTACTTTCTTTTCGACCTGCCCTATTGTTCCATGCAGTATGTAATGTATGAGCACGAAGAAAGAAGTTTAATTTTATATTCTAATGTGGTCAACAGGCAGAGAGAAGAAATCCTCTGGTTCAGCCGGAAACAGAGCGCGGAACCCTTTAATTGTGGGTCACTTGAACGAGGGACCGGTCCTGGTGCTATCAGAACGTATAGCAAGAAAGAACCGTGAAAATTTATGAATGATGCCGGAAAACAATGCAGTAGACCCTACCACTGAAGAGTTACATTTATTCTACCTCACAAAAAGAAGTAGGTACTTGTAATTTCGACCGTTTCTAGTCGTGAAAAATAAAGAGTTGCCGACGCCGGAGGCTTGTGGGCAAGAAGAAAGAGGGAAAAATGCACGGTGCTCACTAATATGACTTTGAAATATGGTGCAACTCAGGAGGATGGCTCTGCACAGATGAAGGCGAGCGAAATACACAAAGGAAAAAGGAAGCTAAAATGGGGAAATGGAAGTGAGGCGGTAAATCTCCATAGCCGATATCTCCTACAGACCTACCCCTCACGTGCTAGAGAAAAATAAAGATCTTTTAACTCCGAGATCGCCATCGATGTGTGCCTATAGCCCTTGGAGAGGCACTTCTGATGGTGCAGAGTTGGAAGGGCCCATATTCTTGATGGAATCTTCCACTCCCGCGTGAGCTATGCAATGTCTTTTAACGAATGGCCACCATTCCCCGTTCAATAGTGACACATTTCATCATATTCGTTGGGATGAAATACCTGCGCATAAAAGGAAATATACGCGTAAATTTGCGATTGTAAACAATATAAGCAACAAACTCCAGGCTCAGGTCTTAAACAAACTACAACATTTTCTGTCAATTGCATGGAAAGTATACGATGCATGCATCTTAGTGAGTTCACTGATTTGCTTAATTCGTGCTTAAAACTATGATCATGGCCATCGGTTTATATATCTATGGGAGAGCTGTAGGGGTTTAAGGTGCGAAGACTGGGAGACCGCGTGTCATTTAGCAAATTCCCTTTGCTGGGCTGCACTAACATGAATAGTTCAGCAGTTATCCAGCAGACGTATAAACTAAGCTTGCAGCTACTTCAACCAATCAGAACTATATGAAACAACGTTCGTAGAAAACCAATTAGCTTTGGTACCACAGAGCTTAAATCTCGGAGATTGGGCTTGGTCTCAGTTCAAATGAAAAGTAAAATCTGAGAAAGCTCTGGGGATAAAAAAGGATCAGTGACGTGTATGATTTGCTGGTGGATTCATCTATAACCGACAAAGAAGAAGATTCAAATGTTGTTTGGGCATAGTACGTGACTTGCTTGTGCCAAATAAGCACTGTATCTGATTTGATAGTATACTCATTTAATTGTCCAATATAACACATAGGAGAAATGAAAGATATGCACAATAACTTGCTATAATCATTTAATTATTTTCAAAGAAGTTGTGCAAGTGGATTAAAGGCGTCGATACCCTATTTATCACACAACTGCTTACTGTGTTTACGGCAGCCTGCTACCTGCCACCCCTCACTTTCAACATTTCCGCAGCGGCTGTGTATTCAAAAGTTATATATTAGATTTGTCGCTTGTTTGGTTATGCTGTTGCATGGAGAAACCTTTAATAAATAATGGTTTCGTAGAAAGAAGATAATATTGGTAAATACAGATTTGTCAGTAACAATAGCATACATTACTGATCTTAAAACTTGAGGGAAATGTTGGTGAAGCTCGTCAATAGTGAAGCGCCTGTTTTCACGAATCAACTGTTTGTGTACACTTCACTGATGACAGTAGGCCGTCCAGATCGAGCATCATCATGGACATCGAAGAGTCTGCACATTTCTATCATTCATCACACCTTCCCCACACACTGCAATTATTGCTGACGAACTTCAATACTAAAGAATGTGTGCAAGATGGACTGGCGGCAGAGTTCTGTAACGACGGTATCCAAACGCTGGTGCCACGACTGAACATGTTTAGACATTAATGGCAACTGTAGAAAAATAAAATAATGTTCATATTTTCATTTCCTATAAAAGTTATGTTCATAAATAAAATATTTCGTGTGCTATAACAAAACGTTTCTTACTTAAAAAACGACCTTCGCACATGTGAGTGCTTAATGTTAGAGTTAGTTTGCAAAACCAGGTACATATAGTCCTGTCACTCATTGGGGTTCCAGATGCCTACCCTCTTACCCTCATCCGACAAGAGTGTTGCGTCATGTTTGGCTGCCAGGTCAGCCCAAGTGTCGCTAGAAGAGAAACGCAATCACTGCGCTTACTATAACTCTGGATCCACGTGCTTTATGTTTATATCTGCAGTGAAATGTGGTGTTGTAAAATCATATTCTAAATGCTATATTGCAAACGTCCAAGTTGTTCAGAGGTCCCACGATTGCTGCGTTCTTCATCTACATTCAGGTATAAGAGAAATCTGCCAAAATGGAGTTTCTTTAAATCCTCAAGGGAATACTCTACCGAAACTTCTAAATCCCAAACTTTCCAACGAGTTTCAATGAATTATGCTATAGCTCTATTTAATGTGTATATAAGAGGTGATTAAATTTTAAGTTAATATCGCTCAACTGTTTGTAGATGTTAATCATCTAGGAAAACGAATGTTTCGGAAAGACCCTTATGCTGGAAATTCAGAGCAGATTAATTTTGAATATAAGCATGAATGTTTAAAGTTCCCTTCTTCAAAGGGAACATTTCCTTTTGTGTATTGCTTCTATTTTACAGATAAAACAGTTATAGGTAATGTGCGTCATTCTACCTACACTTAAACAAAAAAAGAAATACAGTATTCAGCAATAAAGCCATCACCACGAACTATCTTAACAATGAAACAATAGGCATAGAGAAAATGGTGAGTGTGGCTCAATTAACTTAAAAGTTGCCTATTAGCTTACCAGGATAGTACTGGAGGGAATTTAAATGTGGAGAAGATCGGAAAAATGTCATGAATGTAAAAGGTTTAGAGATTAATTTTCCTTCAGGAAAAGAGGAAAGAGGTGACGTTTTGAAGTTACTGTCAAAATTTCAGTCTAACATTCCGGAAGATTTGGGCTTCCAGATATCTCTGTAAGTAATCTGTGACCGAAACTGCCCTGGCGAACCTCATGCTCCTGCATGCTGCTGAAAGCTATTACAGTAAACTGAACTAACTCAAATGAACTGTTTACTTATATGAACTACTACAGGGGTTGAGCAGTTCAGAATACCAATTGGCAGTTACACGCATCATTTAAGAGACTAACAGACACAGTAGCGTGTTGTTTACACAGGAAGACAACTGGCCAAATCTGTACGGACTAGAGCCAATGAATTCACGTTTACTACTACTATTAGTACTACTGCTGCTGGTAGTAGTAAAACCTGAGAGAATCACAGCCCTTGGTTCAGTGGCCGTGACGTCACTGGAGAACAATGCCTATCGTGGACACAATAAATAAAGAAAATTACGCCTACATTGAAACCTGTGGTGGACTAAAGTGAAGTTAGTTTATCACTTAGTGCAACTTTCACCACATGCATTAATTTTCCTTTCTACCGAAATGAAACGTATAATTTTTCAAGTAGATACTTTTATGCAAAATGTTTCTGACACTATTTGAAAAAAAAGGACTGAAACTCTGCCAAAAACCCTGAACATACTTAAATATTGTGATAAAGATACCTGCAACCAAGCAGGATGGCTCTGTGGCCCGCATTCGGGTTCGATCCCGGCGAACGCACACTCTGATTCTTGGGTTTTTCGTGGTTTCCCCGGGTCGACAGGAGAACGCTGAGGTGATTTATTCTCATTTTTCAGGTCTCGTGGGGTGTGACTGTGCGGGATAGATGGCGCGGATGCGTGCTCACTGGAAAGAATACTCCCCCCGCACTCCTCACCAGAGGGCTGCTCGACTGGTGGGTCGTTCATCACCCTCTCCCGGCAGTTCAGGCGGTGACATACGGGTCTGCGAGCTTGGAATTTTAAGGACTTCGGCGCGTCTCTGTGGCCTGTCTGCCTACGGCCTGAAGCCTCCTGTGTGGTTTCTTCACTTCATCCCTTCGTCCTGGAGGGTGCTAGGTCACAGCGCCGAGGTGTCCCCCTCAGTTGAACAACCTATAACTTATAAGATAACTGTAAATTTAATTCTCTATACAAAACTGTTAGGTCTGCGTATTTCCAAAACTAGCTCCGCTTGTATTTGTATCTCCAATCGATGGCCACGCATATATTAAGTATGCAAATAATGCACACGTGACAAAATGTGACTCGCGATTACATTTGTACTTGCTGAACTCGCAGCACCCCTCTCCGGCAACTGGTGTTATGCAGGTTGCATTTTTCAATGACTCAGCGCATAGAGATATTTGATCCTGCCAGGATTTAGATGACGCAGATTGCTATTTAACTAAGCTTTTGGAAGTGTTGCTTGTAGTATTACCTGGTAAAATTCAAAGTGCTATAACGAACATCGGATGAGAGCATTGCACTAGCTCTTTGTAACGTCTGGTGATGGCTCTGTTGTGAATTTTCCTACTGAAACATTTAATTCAGAAACACCTGCTGGAGATGGTAGATAATGTTTGGTACTTAATTATATGAGCATATGTAAAGTATAAGTTACGGTTTCGAAATGATGGAATTCTGTGTTTCCCTTGGAAATTTTAAACGTTACCTCGCTTGTCATTTGGTAACTAACTGGTGAGGAAGATACCTAAAATTTAATTTGTGCAAACGTATGCAGTTTGACTGACGTTAGCCTTTACGCCGCTGCAACCGGAAGAGAATAGAAGGCAATGCATTAAATACACGCCATTCTGTTCGTCCGCGTTTTAAGTATCCAATCAGAATAAGGCACCTCGTTCCATTATACGCTGAACTGCTGCCAAATTGCACTTACTTGCACATAAGCGGGAACTAAGTAATAATGAAGCGCGCCGAACTCTGGCCTTGTTTCATAATAACTTTTCACAACTTGGAAGGCTGTTAGCTAGATCTTTATATTTTGTGTTAAATATTTTAGATGTGACTATGCTCAAAGTTTGAGCTGATTATTAGTTTCACGTCTTCAGCGGTAGCGCTGCACTCAGTGCCTAGAATTAGTTATACTCCTGGAACACTTTAGAAAGCTCCAGCAGCCCGAAAGCAAAGCGAAAGCATGCTTTTTATTTCACAATCATTATGTTAACAGATGAATACATGCGATACGCTCATGTTATGCCTTTCTCACTTTACCACAGCGTGGTATATGGCAAGGTAAATGCCTGCTAAGAGGACGTAAGTGTGTGTGTGTGTGTGTGTGTGTATGTGTGTGTGTGTGTGTGAGAGAGAGAGAGAGAGAGAGAGAAATGGAAGCTGGGAAGATTTACTTGTTAGCTTTCCTTTTTAATCACTGACCACTAAATCGGTGTTGCGACTTAGCTATGATGACGCTAAAGAACCCGACTTTCAGCTTACCATGGAAATAAAACAGGAGAGGGTATGTTATAAAGGTACCTCCACTATGAGTTTTGTAGCATTTCGTGTACTGAAAATAAAGGTAAATTATAAATACCAGGGGCGTTTTAAATTATCAACCTCGTATAAGAATGGTGTGGACCAAAATTATCAAGCATGGAAATAGTTACTCCTGCTCTCGTATGGACGTGAAGATCTTGTGCCCTACGACATTATACAGAGAGGTTATTTTCCCGTGAGACTGTGCCCGTTAAAAGCTGACAATACTTCTTGATATTCACAGCCCACAGTCTTAGCCAAAATTTGTCACATCCCGCAAGAACAGTTTTAGGTTAGACGTGTGAGCGCACACAACTTTGCATTAGTTCGCGGCTGTCTGGGTCCTTATGTTGAAAGCGTTTGAAAATACAGATTGAAGAAATTAGGTGCAGTGTAGTGAATATTTATTTGTACATGGTTTAGCGATGATTGCACTTGAAGAAATGATTTTCAACTGTCTCAAGTTTTTTAAGAAATAATGGAAGTGTTGGCGATTATTTCGTGGAAAATTCCAAATTCGTCCATTCTTTCTAAGTGCACAACATATACATTGGTGGGGAAACTAAAGACCAGCAACTGAGTTGCCGATAAAAAGGTTACGAAGAAACGTCAAGTTTTAACGGAAGAGAAATTAGGTGAATTCAGTCCTTATAAGCTACTCCAAGTCACAGCAGCTGCGTTTATCAAAGTATTCCTCTTGTAATGCTTCAAACTTGAAACCGTATAAATTTCAGATTATTGCAAGACTAGCACCGACAGATTTTCAAAAGAGAATTAATGTTTGAAGATGCCTTTAACAGAACGTTAATAACGCACATCTCGATCCTGGTTAAGTTTCTATACCGAGGAGGCTTTGGTTCACCTCATCGGGCATGTTAACACCCAGAACAGTAATTTTGGAGTGCCAAAAGTCTGAACGTAATGTTCGAAGTCCTTCTCAATGACCCAAAAATTGGAGTCCGATGTCCTATCAATGCACACAATTATTTACCCCATAGTTTTTAGATAAAAATCAATTCGGCATCATACGTAAGACTGATACTAGCCACACTTTTTGACAGTTGACAAAAGGGGACCATTATGTGTATTTTGTACAAGATAAACAACTGCTCATACCGCGGGTGCTTCTATGGATGAGACTCCTTCTGTATTTCACGATATACATTTTCATTTTTCTTGCGGGAATCGGAGGAAAAATTAATCGCAATAACAGACGAAGGCAGTGCCACACTAAAACAACATCCGACTCATCGTTTGCTGGCGTGCGGACAGTTCTTAAGATATTTTGGGAGTGAAACTTCCATCAGGCAGTCTGCGAAATCACATTCATCTCAACTTGAATAGGGAAAACAATTAATATGATAATCAAAATTAACATGGAGCTCAATAACTAAAAGTTAGTGTTGCGGTGATTACATTGTCACCTATCTGCAGATAACTAACTCTCCAGGCCTGACATTTGCACTCACTACTTGCATCCCATGGGACTTATATTACAGAAGTATTTTCTTCTTGCCTAGACGATGAATCCCAGACGTTGGCAACACAATTAAGGGAATGGTAGGGGTGCATAATGAATGCTCAATTAATGTGCCCTAGGACACAGAGCTGAAACTTAACAACAATCATCTTCCCAAAAGTTTATGCCGACCATTGTACCCAAAAGAAGTTGTAACTCGGCCCCGCCGGATTAAAACGGGGTTACTATTCTACATCAGTCGATTTTTATTGCTTCTTTGGTGACTTGGCTCGTAAAATGGAGTTTGGGAGAGGTGCTGCCTGCCCCTGCTTGAAGAAAACCTCCATATCATTGATATGTAACCATACGGTTTGTTGACAAATGTTTAATGTATATTTTTCGTTCACAGCAACTTTGATTACCTCTGCCTTGATCATGAGTGTTCTATATACAAGTTCTGTACACAGGTCTGAGGCCTAGAATTCAAATGTTAGGACTACAAATGACAACCATTACGCTAAAAGGAAAACGTGACATAATATTATGTTGAGGTCTGCATAAATTACTGCTGTCTAAGGCTTATCTCAAGAACCATTTACATTATGTTTTATTTATGGACGCTCTTTAACTATTACGATTCTTAGCGCTCGTATATTGGGTGTGAAAGACCGGTAATTTTGCTCAGAGGCCTCTTTATCAAGCTTGAGGTTCTTTTACGTGCCATAAATCTACGACACGGGACCATCGGCTTTACTTCCCCTTCCGAAGGAAGCCATGCCAAGGAAAAAATTTCCATCGCCCTCTGCCGGGTTCGAACCCGCGACCTCGGGAACTAGAGGCTAGCATCGTACCCCTAGACCACGGAGGACGACGCATGAAGCGAGGACTGCGGTATAAGAACCTATGACCAATAACGCCGCTAGGTCGTGTTACACATTGAGTCAGCGGGTCTGTCAGTCCTCGTAGTTCCCTTTTTCCCCACATAAAGGAAGAACTCGAGAACTAGGGAGAAAAAAGGGATGAAGGCTTAGTGTTGCGTATTTTAATACTCGGTGTTTGCGATACGATTTCTTAAAGGCACGAGACTGGAACATGGATTACCTCAGAGTACATGCTGGGCCAAGTATTGACATGTGTGGGGAACAAACAGTAACTGCCCGGGCTAGTTCCTATTGTTTGACGGAGAAACAAATGCTGAGAACTTGATACCACACCTTTAATGCCGAGTTCCGCTTTAACAACTCTCTGGCATTTCACTTGATCCACATTTTCATAGAGTGGAAGTTGTTTTCTCGCTCTAGGAAAGAGACGGTAGCTTAGTACTGTTATGTATTTTTCTATGACACAGAAAACCCAAGATCAACGCGACTTAGAATTCCATTAAACACCTACTACATTCTGCCGAAGTGTAATCATTTTAAAGTTGTAACCTCGCTTTGTCCTTTAAGTTTCCATATGCCGTAGGACTAGGTTTATTTTATACACGTTTTTTTAAGCTACTTTTGACACAAAGCAGTTTAAAACGCTTTCTTAGTAGGGGTTTGAAATATGCTACATGAGGATGACATTGACCTGTGTTATTGTTAGTAAATTCCCATACGTAGAAAATAAATACTGCCGAGGCTTGAAATCAGGTATCGCCATGCAGTGCCGCGGGTAGATCTGCTTCACTGCTGTACACAAAATGACTAAAGGGGTTGTGACAATGCATTACATTTTATTTAAACATTATTTAAACATTTAATTATTATAAATTTAGCAAATTATTATCATTATCATCATCACCACCATCATCATGACTAGGCTTTGGACACGGTTGCTGTTTCGTTGCACTTTGGCTGGAAAACAGTTACGTGCTCACAGGGTTTCACTGAGACTCCCCCTCCCCAAGCACTGCCAGTCTAAGCAAGCGATCAGTACATATACAGCCTGTTCTGAAGTTACGAAGTCCGGCCGTTGATAGCTGACAAAACATGCCGAAAACAACCAGTAAGAAGAGTGTCTTACTTGTAAATGAATATGGACGCGAGTATTTTGATGTAAGAGGGGAAAATATATTTTGTAAAGTATGCCAGATTGGAATCAAAGGAGAGAGAAGGGTTTTTATTGCAAGATACTGTAAATCTAAAAAACGCTCACAAAATATTATGTTGCTTCCTAGAAATGAGGAGACGAGGATATATTATCCACGTCAGAAACCACGAACTCATGTAGCCAAACCGAAGCTTATAGGGATTCGTCTAATATGATGGTAAACACAAACATCCCATTTAATAAGCTGCAAAATTGTGCTTTTGAAACGTTTCTGGAGAAATGTACAGCTATGAAAGTTCCTTCTGAGTCTACTTTACGCAAATTTTATTTGTCTTTGTCATAGATGGCAATACCAGAGTTCTTGAAACTTGTCGATAATTTAACACAACACTTTACAGAAGTAGACAAATGTTCTGCTGCTGAAATAGCACAGCAGAAACTGAAGAGTGTTTGAGATAAAAACCCTGGATATGCAATTATGTGTCGTATTGGGCATTAATAATATTCTATTATAATGATACTCTAATAATGAAAATGCATACGTTTCCCAGAGGCGTGTGACATTCGTCAGTTTCGTTTTGCACTAGTAACATCATGTGATGTGGAACGGAGTTTTTCAAGATATAAACTTGTTTGAGTTTGAGAAGAGGTTTTGCTTTTGATACATTCAGAAAATATATTGTAATCCATTGTAATATTTGTCCAGACATGTAAATCACACATGAAACTGATTATTTCATCTGCAGTTCAGATTTATTATTTTGCTCATCTTATTTATACTTTGTAATAACAGCTTTAAGTTTACTACAGAACTGTATACTCACTTCAGTGCCCACCTATACCTATAGCGTACACAGTACTCGGTAGCGCACGAGACTACTGCCTCTCTCCTCGCCGCTTGTAAACAAAGTGCCAGTATAATAGAAGTTAACTTAAGCTAAAGTCATGTCCGAAGCCTATCATGACCATGAATGGGCAGTGGCAAGATGTCCACTGGAGATCTTTCGGCGAGTTAGCTTTAATTGTGCTGTTGAGCTCTTGCTGTATACATCTGAAATGTAATTTTGTAACCTATAATAATTCTAGCATCAGGTAAACTCATACCAGGCGATTAGCACGATAATAATGGATGTGAAATCAGTAAACGTGAATAATAAGTATTGAAACAATGTAAGTAGGCTCGGTAATTAATATTCAGTAGCAGGTATGTATTGTATATGATTCATAAGAAACAGAAACGCAGAATTAATGTGATAGCAGGAAAGGGAATATTTAGTATCAATAAGGATACATGGTGTGATTGTAGCAGTTTAAATATTTGTGTAAGAATTGGAACTGGAAAGGAGGGAAATAATTAGTGGCAAACCGGGGCCAGCTATTAGCCAAGTCCAAGGCAAGGGTTCTGCGTAGTTTAGTTGAGTAGATAAATTTCATGTAGAACCAGATGAACTAGGGTTTCTGAGAATCAGCCAGCTATTGTAGATAGACTCGTAGCTGGGGAGAAAGAATCATTTAGGGGAGGTTATGTGTAAATAGAAAACCAATAATATTGTGCGAAGCGAATAAGGCAAGTATTAAGAGAGAAAGTGATAAACCGGAAGACGGAGCGCAATGAAATAAGGCGTGTGTCGACGCTGATTCGCTGTTTTGTTTCTGCTTTGATATAAGTGTCACCTCTCACTATTCAACTGGAACTCGCGCCGATGTAGATCAGTGTAAGTGTTCCAGTAAACGATATTAATGGTTTGAAAGTAACGTTCACAAGAGGAAACTGTTTATCCGGGTCACGCGTAATTTAATATCTTGTTTCACTGGACTCCAGCAAATGAATAAAAACTGGAACGGTGAACGGCAATGCAAGTGCCATTATTTCAAAATCATCAATACCCACGTCCACGAGACAGACAATAAATAACAACACAGCAACAGGGCACTACCGTTACATTATTTATTATATGTAACACATTCGTTAAGAATCAGTGCAGGTAAGGTAAGGGCACATCTCAATGCGCGTCCATCGCCCTTCCTAAAGGAAGACACCCTGTGCTTTTCTTATCATCATCATTAGACGCTAGGATGTGGAAATTAATACCAATGGGATTTAAAACCCAATTTGATTCTTTTATTTCTACTTCTTAAAATAGATAAAACAAGATCTTCACAAACATTTCAATCAGAATAACAGCACAATTCTATCACACTATAATTACAATGTGAAAATGAAAAATAGGTTCTGCATACTTTCCTATAAAATAGTGACTCTCTGATAAGAACAAGAATACTTATTCAGTTGGGCGCTTTTTTCCTTCCTTCCATCTTCACATACCCAGTTCCAGCACCATACAGCAATGAAACGTTCTCAGTTTTAAGCCTACAGATAGTTCTAAAGCAAAATTTGAGAATGTCTCTTATTAAAATAGCGCATATATTTATATTTACTTGCACAAAATTCAGTGCTATTTTAATAGCAGGTGCAATAGCTATCAAGCGACTAAGGAACTGTCAATGCCCACGTTTGGCATTCACCTACGTTTGAGAGGTGCAGAAATGTAAATTGTATATAATATGCAGAATTATGGAAGCTATGGGACAACACACCTGCAATGAACACGAGTGGATGCGTGTGAAGCCATTGCTTGACCTGGGTTCGGGTTTACAAGCGGAGGAGTTCAACATGACGGCCAACGCTAGGACCATTGTGTGTATTAGACCTCCGGGAGGAAGCATGAGGCGAGAGAGTACAAAGGGAGGCGGCAGGCGAGCGCGGGAGCCTTAACGATTCCAGATTGAGCATGCCCGGACCCCCTTTCGAAGTCCACCCTGTTCTCGTGGACATATTTGGGAAGAAAGCACATACACTGCGTGTACACGCACCACCCACCACCATGCAACCCCCTTGTCCTACCTTCAGAAATCTCACTTGTCCGCGTTGTGTTGTTGTGTATATACAACACCTTCACTTCGTTAAGCACGCTTTGCTATTGGATTTATGATGCAAATAAAATCAGTTTGACTTATATAAATTCTTTGAATTTATTACCGGTACCGTAGTTTGAATTTTGTTAAATGTTTTACAATAACAATACTGTGACTAAAATATGTTTTAGAAAAGGCAGTTTTTCATACGCAGAACCAGAATTTGATATAAACAATGTGGATTGCGAATAAAAATAAAGTTAATCGACTGTGATAACTCTCCCGAAATTAAAAATAGCTAATGTCATTCCTCCTCTCTCCACTCCAAACGAAGGAAATTGCAATCAACAATTTTTCTTATAAACGTTATGCTTTCTATATAAGCAGGTGGTAAAATTGATACAAAATAAATAAATAAATCTGTACGTTCTGAACGAATATGAGTACAAAACACAGTATTATGTGATGTTGGAAGATAATTTTCCAACTATGAAGAGTGTCTACGTGATAAGAGGTTTTCCTAGTGCTGGTATAGCGTGCAATTACTACACAAGTGAATATGCTAAAAATGAACTGGTTCGTATTTATACGTATCCTATTAACAAACGTGTCGTATACATTTGATTTTCCACAAACATGTATGACATATATTTTAACAATTAGATGGCATATTTTGGAAGAGCGCTAATATTTTCCACCAATAACAATAATATATTCTGAAATAATGTCGAGTTTTTGAAATGAAGAGAGTATTGTTTACTTAGACCAACTAGTATTTTAAAATTAATGCATGCTTGTATCACTCCAATTGAAACCTAATTATGTTAGATTAATTGTTACGAACATAGATGGTGTAAGGTATTGGTAACCAAGAAAATATAAACCCATATTTTGCACTTTATAAACGCAAATGCTGATAGCTAAACGGAAAATGAGGGATGAAAATGTAAAGAGGATTAAAACCGGCGAGGAAGAAAGAATAAACCTCAACAGCTGGTGCACAAGTTCAAGTACTCTTGTGCCGGCAATAAACGTACAAAGTGCTTATCTTCCCTTCGTGTTAAGCCGAACCGCCATAATAATTGTTCTGATGAAAACTGAAAGAATAACAAAGGGGATATATCGTGACGTGCGTCGCTCTCTGCCAGCTTTCTAGGGCAGTTACGTGCACGCGTTCATTTCTTCGACCCCACCGCAACGGATTGGAGCATGGTGGCCGAGGTGGTTAAGGCACGTACTCAGGAGTAGGAGGTCCGTGGTTCGGACCTGACCGAGGTCTCTTCCAGGTTTCCCTCAATCTTCATAACTGGCAAATGCCATAAACTTGTTGCCTGGAATGTTTCCTTCCCAAATGTCATTGTCCACAGTCTGTACTGACACGGTAGCCGAGGTGGTTAAGGCACGTACTCAGGAGTAGGAGGTCCGTGGTTCGGACCTGACCGAGGTCTTTTCCAGGTTTCCCTCAATCTTCATAACTGGCAAATGCCATAAACTTGTTGCCTGGAATGTTTCCTTCCCAAATGTCATTGTCCACAGTCTGTACTGACATGGTAGCCGAGGTCGTTAAGGCACGTACTCGTGAGCGGTAGATCCGTGGTTCGACTGTCCTCACTAACTGAGGTTTTTTCCAGGTTTTCCCCATCTTCATAACTGCCAGGGAAGTACCGTAAGCTTAGCTCTGGAACATTTCTTTTACCAATTATCATTTCATTCCACGCCTCATGAGTGTCAGTACTGTATGCAGTAAGAAGGAGTGTTAAACACAAACAAAACGCCCGCCGCCTGTGGTGCCTTATTCAGTAGGAACAAGGGTTAAACGCGACTAAAAGCTCGTATAGTTGTCATTAAACAACAGAACTAATCAATCTAACATGTGAAAAACTTAATATTGTTGCTCATATTTTAACTTGGAATATACCACGTGGTCCATCAGTCCCTTACGTTTAGGTTGAATGCAACTGGCAGTGTATACACAGCCCTCAAGCTTTGATCCCAATGACTGTTCAGGATTGACTGAAAGATATAGTTGAGTCGACCATTTGGTGGTCCCTTTGCTCGCATCTTATAATTTACAACCAACTCACTTTTCTAAACCAGTATTTTATAGACACTTTGAATTGTATGGACGCTCTTTAACTTCTATATCTTTAGCGTCTCATTCCATATTGAGCGTGAAAGACCGCAAATTTTGCTCAGAGGCCTCTTAATCAGTTTGAGGTTCTTTTACGTGCCGTAAATCTACGACATGGGACCACTGGTTTTACTTTCCTTCCGGAGGGAGCTATGGATTTTTACCCCCGAAAAAATGCATCGCCCTCCACCGGGTTTGAACTCGCGACCTCGGTAACTAGAGGCTAGCATGGTTCCCCTAGACCACGGGGGATGACGTACTGGCGAAGGTACTTCGTAACGTGAAATAGAATCATTTGGTGTATTTATCGAGAAGCCTTGGCTAAAACAAGATGCCACAATCATTAAAGAAAGTTGCTAATGAATTAGTTAAAATAATAAACTTTTTAAGCCTTGACCCTTCATTACCAGAAGCATCTCAAAATTACGTGAAGGAAATTGAAGCAGAAGTGCGTTGGTTATCCCACTGAAAAGCTTTTCAGCGCCTTTGTAGTGAGTTAAGTACTTGCTGCTGCCTAACGCAACCCTGCATAGCGAATACTTTGTGAGTCTTCAAGGCAGCGATATGAGTGTTGTGGAGGTTGAAGACAGCAATCATAAACATTGTGAGTCTTCAAGGCAGTGATATGAGTGTTGTGGAGGTTGAAGACAGCAATCATAAACATGTGATGCGTTACATTTGCATGACTTTCCCTACAAACTCCTCTTACAACAGTTTATTCTTCTATATACTTCTACTTAATTAGCATAAACCTTTGCAGAAATGGTTGTATTACATATTTGTTTGTAGACACAAGGTAGATACAGGGAACCAAAGCGATAGTCAAATGTTTACTTGCTGACCTCGAAATGCCGTAGTATTTGAATGACATCGCGATATGCAAGTGGTGACCACTTCAAAACCACAGGTAAACAAGTAACAACGGATATCTCGGACATGCCTGAAGTCGTAAAACAGTAATTTGAAATAAATTGTGTGTTTTAAAGACATATTTGAGCAGCAAGCTCTTGTCTACATCTTATGGTTTACCAGTTATAAAAATCATACAATATTCTCTTTGAATTAAGAGGACTTTACAGGCTATTACCAGAAATTTCAGATATAGATTGTGTTTAGCACTAAATATTTTCAATATATTTTATTGTAATCATAAAGCTTGCATGTAAAGGATGCTTAGGGATTGGGGGATTTTATTAAAAATCTTCACGTGTTGTCTTTGGAAGTTGCCAAACCGAAAAAACCAAGTTTGGAGTTATTCAACACTTCCTTTTTAGTTATCCTGTTATCACACACACACAAGAATGTTTTCTAAAAATGTTGTTTTTGTGAATTCAGGGGCCTCAAAACATTATTTCCGTTGAAAGCTCTATTGAATTTAGTGGAACGTAATGCTTCCACTACCTAATAAGTTCATGGCAGAGAAGATAACAATATTGTGATGGTTATAGCTTTATTTTACAAGAATGTAAAGTTGGAGATATTCAGATGTTACGCAAGGTCGCTTTGCCCAAACCGGCGCCTATACAAGATGGACGACGCCACGGCACCTTCACTGGACGGGAAGGTAGTTCAGGATTCCAGACGGGAGAGCAAAGCTTGACAGAGGGGTGGTCAAGAAGGAGCAGTGGTGAAAGGCTGCAAATTATTGACGTGTAACTCTAGTTCCAAATCTAGCTTAGTTATCTACAGTACTATTGAACACTACAATAAACATGTCAGCAAGATTTACTCTACATTATTACAAACACGTCTACCACTGATGAGGGCAAGTTTACCTGGTTGCGAAGAAGGTTGGCTTTCCATGTTCCAGCGGTCTTGCGGCGTTGCTGCGGATTAGATTTAACATTGAAGGACTGAGTATGGCAGATTCCTGTTAGCACGCGTCTAGCCTACTCTTCGGTCTACTTCACTCGCTGGGGAGTCGAACACAAAACATCTCTAATCCCTCTTAGCGGCACTCACTGTACGTCACAACCGTCATCAATCGCACTCTTGTCGCATCAGAAACCAAACTGTCTTACTAACTGGATCAATAGCGAGAATACTCAGTTATATAGCAGCCGGAATCTTCCACACAGTTCCAGAACGTTCGAGAAGCGGAAATAAGGGAAACTTCCAGAAGGTTCTGGTTATCTGGCGATATCACTTCTGGTATTTGCGCTGGTCGAGGGAGCTACCTATCTTTATTTACATCTATAATTGTCTTGCGCCGACCTCCCGATTTGGGCCATAGCCCCTGCGTCACAATACATTTTCCTAAATGCCTATGGAGCACAAATGTATGTGCGAAACTGAGAATTTGTTTATTGAGTGTTTATACTTTTCTATTTCCCTTGATTTTTTTAGTGTTTTCTGTACATTTTCCAACATTGACGTCAGATTCAACATTAATTATAGCAAAATAATGTAATGCATTCAACCTTGTATGGTTGGATGTAATGTAGCTGCGGGTTACTCGTGTGAAATTTAAATAGGGACGTTTTTGAGGCATATATGCAATCTGCTTAATTGCTAACGTCCATAGTGTTATTGTTTAAAACTTTATCTGATTATTGTGAAATTCATTTGTCGTAAGCTCACATACTGCAATTACCCCAATATATAAACTTTTAGGGGTTTTTTGCTGAAATTTAAGTTATTGTATAAATATATTCCACCCCTAAAGAGACAAAAAAACTTGAAAATATGCAGCTAAGTTGAAAAAAAAATTCAAGATAAGAGGCAGTGATATGCAAACACAAGACTGTGTAACACATACACTTCTATCTTTAACAGTTTGTAGAAAGTTTGCTAAAATGTATTGCAACAAGTTTTATAACCTCGAGGTCCATCATTTCGATCAGCCTTAAAAATACAGATTTGAATGAGGTGTCATTTCCACACTGAGCCTGTATTTTCAAACTAAGGTACAAATGTTGTGGGTAATCAATAATATAATTGACATAATGTTAAACAATTAACGCTTCCTTTATCCCACCACGAAAAAACAAACTGAAGATACCTATGCTTTGACTACTGACAGATTGAGTCATAGAGTGAGTTGCAGCGATTTCAAGGTTTTACACCTCCTGCTGAGACGTCAACTCATTATTAATTTTGACACAAAGCACAAATTTTTGCGAAAAAGTTTCTTTTTACCTCTTTAGCTTTGAAGAGAAGCTGTTAAAGACTTCAAAAACATTTTTGCTTTAAGTTCGAAAGTAAATCTACGTTACTAAAGTGTACCAAAGCACATTAACAAAAATTATGTATACCCTACTTAAAATGTGTTCAGAACGGTAAATGAATAAATCCTGTCTTGAATGGTTTTTTCATTATGTTTGTATTGTATTTGATTTTCAGAAAACTACTGCGTTTGCAATATTTAACCCTGGGGAGGCGTTGCTGGGTATTTGGTAACCCCATCCACATTTGTTTGCAATCTGCCGAAAATACTTTTCTATAACTAAAATCTATCGTCCCCTTACCTTTCCTTTTATTGTTTGAATTCTATTAGAGGTCGTTAGCATAGAAGTATAGGCTGCAAATTATTTGAAAATGGGCTATTAGTGAACTTGTGGAGGAAGCCACCTCTATCTTTGTCATGTATTATCCAGCACAAAGATACCTTCCTCTTCAGCCTTAGGAAAATTCTAAGGATCTTTTGAATTTAGATGTACTTTCATAATTCATTACATGCTACTATTAGGGAAAGCGGATAAGGAACCACTGACAATAAAAAAATATAGGAAGAACTCAAAAGCGGGAGAGAAAGAAAAGATGAAATAGTGTCTCAGCATCGAAAGGGAACAAAGAAGACATTGATGACAATGGTGGTGGTATTGGCGGTGTTGGAATTTAATTGACTTTTTTATTTATGGATGCTGTTTAACTGCTGTGGTCCTTAGCGCCCCATTCTATGTTGGGCGTGAAAGACCGGTAATTTTGCTCAGAGGCCTTTATCAGGCTTGAGGTTATTTTACGTGCCGTAAGTCTACGACACCGGACCACCGGTTTTACTTCCCTTCCAAAGGAAGCCATGCTAAGGATTTTTACGCCCGAAAAAAATCCATCACCCTCCGCCGGGTTTGAACCCGCGACCTCGGGACTAGCATGGTAACTACTACATGGAGTAATTAAGTGAGAGTGGTATAATTTTGTCACAAAACACCGCAGCACTCCCGGAAAAGCTAGAATTATGTGTGCCAAACAAGTCAGCCAGTTTAGAATAATTCGCACTTTGTTACCAGAATTTAGCACAAATTTCCCAGTTGTAAAATCTACTGCAAAATGTGCTAAATATTTTAAGGTAGCTTGAAATATGTTTTAAATTCATAACACATTACTAAGTAAGGTCATATTCTGGTCATTAGTATATAAGGTCATATACTAATAGGCTAAAGTAAAATACAACAGAGAGACAATCATGAATATAAACAGACGTTTTTATACTAACGACTTATCTTACGTTTATTACCAAGCAAACACCAAAGTAATGTATACCTTTATATCAGCTAGGTGCCGTTGTGACTGCACTTTTGTGTACCAAAGGCGTTGCAGATTACTGTAAATGAAGTAGGTAACCTTTTCATACTGTTCGCCTTAATTTAAATGATATTATCCTACCATCAAATGTAAGGAAGTATTAACAAAATGATTCATTCCCCTTGTTTCAGCTGAGATCACAAGTGACCACAGGACACATCTAATGTCAAAACGTGCAATCGCCACTTCTGTGGGATTAAACAATAAAGCTTGATGTATAATTAATTTCTGGAAATTATTATTCTATAACAATTAATTGCTTTAAGACACTAGTTTAAAAGTTCAATTTTTTGTGCTATAGGATTTCAACGATATTTCTTAAAAGGAAAACATTCCTATGTCGTCAAGATTGCTTCCATAGTTTTGAATAGTTGTCAACTTTTTCCTTCTGTAATACAGTACTTGAGTTTTCCTCAGATACCACGTGTGCAATACGTCTCCTTTAAATAATGTTGACTTTGGAGGTCGTACATACACGAACTGCGTAACCAAAATCGAATGTGCAGTTTTATACTAAAACATAGATAAAGGCTGCCTCTGTGGTCTGCTAGGTCCCCTCTTCGATTGCTAGCTAGAAGGTCGGAATTTTTCCTTAGCCGGGATTATTCTCTATCCTCGCTAGAAGTATGGAAGAGTGCGAATGTGTGTGTGTGTGTGTGTGTGTGTGTGTGTGTAGCATAAGCAATTTTGCCAAAGGTAAAGCCACCGATAAGAAGATGTTAATGGTGGCATAGGTATAAGTACACCAAAATTAAGAAAACAAATAAAGTATCCTTGTTTATCGCTTTCAGGCCTCTCACTCTGAGTTAAGTGTCTGAGAAAATAGATTAACATGTTCTATATATTTGAAATTTCTGTAAAATAGTCCTATTGATCAGAAACTTTATATCAAGTGAAAAAGACTTGTGTAAGAAATTGGCGGATCTCCTTAAAACGCTGTTATAACCAATATTTCCGAAGTATTTGCTGTTGTACGATCAATTCTCCAAACTTTTAAGCAACACATATCGGAATGCTGAGTATTTGATCAAACAATCCGAATGGGTAAAGTGACGTGACCCTACCCATTTTTAAAGTCCATTTTGCTGTCTGTGGTGCGACAGAGAAGGAAATAAAACAAATGCTGGGATGTATAAAGGGTGTACAATTAAAGCACAGACGAACTCGAAGCAGTTAGATTCTCGACAACATCAAATTTCGAAGCAAAGGCGAGAAGAGATGCAGCATAATACGCAAAACTTTAAACGATTTGAGAAATCAAAGCTGAAAGATCCAGTGAAGCTGTATGAACTGAAAAAGAATGTGTTGTTTACCAACTTTTCTTACAAGTGTCTCCCCTCAATTTCTGTCTGCTATCTGGTACTTATCTGTCACCAGGCGGCAACGTCTGTGGCTTGCATTCGGGAGGTCCCGGGCTCGATTCCCGCGACCGCCCACTTTGACCCATGGGCTTTTCGTGGTTTCCCCGGGTCGACAGGCGAATATTGGTTCGTCTTCTACAACGACTCTCCTCTCTCTCTCGTTTCCTGTACCATCATCTTCCTTATCATCTGTTTTAGGGTTGTAGGGACCGGGCGACGGTGTCCGGCAAGTTGCGGCTGGGCGCTGGCTGTGCATTCTGTAGAGCTTTCGTCGCTGCGGGAGCCGCTCCGTTATGTGCTCCGCCTCAGGGTTCAGTGGCTTGTGGGCAGGACTGAGCGAAGTCGGATGCGTTCAGTCTCGAAACGTTAGGGACCCCGTCTGTGCTTGCGCTGTCGTCATCCGGATCTGGTTGCCCTTCGGGTCTTTCCTCTCATCCCTCCCTCCTGGGGTCACTGGCCTGTTGCCGGTTTCGGGGGCCCCCTCCACTCGTTCGTACCTTTACCTTTATTTGCGTGTGTTACGTCACCGTCTCTGGCTCCTTGTAGGTTTCTTATCTTACAGAGTTCAGAACTATAAGGCATAAATAGTTAACATAATTTTAATGTCAGTAAGTTAAACACTATGAAGCAGCGGCTTTGGCCCAAGGTTATCGGGAGGTGGTCGCAGTAAACACCGGGCGCGGTATCGGCAGATAGACAGAACCTTCTGGAACCTTTATCTTCACCCGTCCTCCAGAAAGAGGGTCGAAATAGTTCTAGAGCGTCGGTCAGTGCGAGCGAGCTAGCGTGTCACATCAGGAGCGATTCTCTCAGCGAGTTGGTGACGGCTGTTGTCACGTGCAGCGAGTGCTACTGCGGAGCAACGGGTTCGACTCCCGAGTCAAGTGAGCCAGGCTACGTCACGAAGGAAGAAGTGACGGAGTATTCAACTAGCTCAGCTCAGTGAAGTGAAACAATGACAGATAAAAAGCAAAATAGTTATCAGGGAGAACTGAGGAAAGTGACGGTTGAAAAACTGGACAAATTCACAGTAATAAAGCACCTTTTTGGCATATTTTAACGTTTGATTACAGAATAACACCTATTATCTTTGATGGTAATGCATGGTAATGAAGTGAGCATGAGGATTTTTGGATACTTTGGAATACATTCATCAAACTCAATTCTATCCCTTTAGTGCAGTCTTCAACAACCTCCTGCATTTCCTTAGTAACGGTCGCTAAGACGTTTCTGTTTGGCTTTGTGGCGTGGATGCTGTGGGGCACAGATATTTGTGTATGTGTAAATAAGTGTCTGCGAAAAACAGCCAGGATAAACAACAAAATCCTGGAAACAAAAAGGGAAATAAGTATTATATTAAAACATAACTTTTTGCTTAGCTGGCCTGGGTGCAGTAACTGGGTCCAGATACTAACTTAGTGTAAACATTAACACTTTTCCTTTGTGAGGCAGGGAACGTAAAATTAAATTCCTCTTCCTTAAGGGTAATAACCTATAAAGTTAAAAAATTGTGGATGTCTAAAGCAATGTATTTGGGCTTTTTACAAAGTATTTGTAATACAAACTATAACAAACTGCATACTTACATTCACTGATTTCTGAGTGGGAGAACTCTGCGTTTTTAATGCTCTACGGATTTTTTTTATCTGTGCAGTTTTGAAAAGTTTCCAATCAAATTTAAATTTTGTATTCAAACATGCGCTTATTGCTCGATTTGAAAATAAATACGGGTTACTTTAGAAAACAAATTCAAAAGTGTAAATACTTCTGCTTAATTAATAAAAATTATTTCTAAAGCCAATTACTTCGTCAGTTTTACTTTGCTGAAAATGTCCACCTATAGCTTTAATTTATCATCTTAAGACTGCTTGCTGAAATGTTCAGAGTAATGGCCAAAGTCTGCACCGCAATGGGCAATTTGAGTGATAAAGAACGTCTAAAAAAGTAATGAAGGAAAGAAATTACTTTAAGGAGTTAAAACGTGCAAAGCTGCACTGTTGTGTTGGCTGGCACCTAGACGATAGTAATGTCTGCGGCATTATATACATATAGTCTTAAAACAGTGAATTTGCTTACTGTATGATATCTGCATTTTTCAGAATTTTCGACAGTTTGCTAGTTTGGCCCCTTTGTCGAGGTTTTGTCGTCTCTTTATTGCTGAAGTCGAAGAGATCAACATTTTTTCAGCAATGCTTCATCAATTTACACAAAATTACACTTTAAGTAAGAAATCACTTTGTTTGCTATTGACATCAATTCTATAATTTCATTGATTGAACACAGAAACATTTACCAGAAGCAGCTTAAAGATAAGCACTGTTGCCCCAAAGTTTCTGTGTCAATAGTTAATTTATAATGGGCAAGATAGGGCCATTTCTTAAATCTTATAGCTAATTTTTTGTGCACTGACAAATCGCATCCACAAGTGAAAGTTCCTCTTTCAATGTAAAAGGGTAATAGGTGAAAAGCGTGGTTAATTGTTAGATTACGAGGGCTTGTCAAAAAGTAACTACTATTAGGAATGTTTTTTGTGTGTAAATACGCGCGTGTCGAAATTCACTAATCCTGATAACAGAGAAGTCTGACCTTGAGTGATATGCGCGACATTGCCGGTGAGCTGTTCACTTTGTCAGAGGGAGCCACTGTGTGGACACGTGTTGCAGTGACCCAGCATGAATTTCAAGTTAAGCTTTGATTCCTTCTGGAAAAAATCAGGAACCGGAACGCTGCAAACGATACAGGAAGCATACGGAGACGAAGCTTTGCCTAAAACACTTATTTTTTAATGGCATAAAAATTTAAAGATGGCGAAAACAGCCTTTAAGATGCTCCACGTCCAGCCGGTCCTGTGAACCGCAATACCAATGACGCCATGTTGCAGGACGATCGGCGGTCAACAATAGCAAAGGCTGCACATTTCGTATGGGTCAGTCGAAGAAAATTCGTAATGATTTGGGGTACAGAAAAGTCGCAGCAGAACGGATTCCACGAGTCTTCAAGAGGAACAGATGTCTCATTACTCAACTAACCACTGAAGTCACGCCTCACCTATCATATTCGCTGGATCTTGCACCCTGTGATTTCCACCCGTTCTCATGGGTGAAAAAAACACCATTTTCAAACAGATACTGAAATATTTCGGGTATACTGAACAGGATGTCAAACAAGGGCTTCTCTGAGTGTTTTTAAAAGTGGATAGAACGTTTGAACAAGTGTATAGCCTCAGGAGGAGAATATTTTGAAAGCCTGTAATTGAATTTGAATAGAAAGATTCATGCTGTCCAAACCACGGGAACTAGAGGCTGGCATGGTAACCACTACACCATGGAGGACGATAAATTGTGAGAACTCGAATGATTTAACAATACTACAGTTCATGGACTCGCAAGTCAGCTGAGTGGTCAGTAGTATTCATGTTCCACACGAATTATGATAGTATTATTGGCGCTTCCATACAGCCGGCACTTGTTTGATGTATTAATTCAGTTGGTTGAACGAGTTCATGTACGTGTCGAGAATGTGGTGTTAGTTCCTCCGTTTCTAGATTCGGACATTGGTGGTTGATATTGCCAAAATGTAAGTGCACGTCTGATGAAAGTTCTTCGTGAAAAAGGAAGATACGGTATTTTTTAAGTTCTGCCATTGTGATCTCTACACGTGATATCGTGGCCGAGTGATTGACAGCAGTGTTCCTACAATAAAAGTGAAACACTTTTCCGTAATAGTCGGTGCAAAGTGAGCTTATTTACAAAGGAGGGTACATTCCCATGATCATGGCTTCAAATCTCAAGGATGTACCTCAAAATTAATTAGTAAACTGTTCGATACAAAACATTGTTCTGCACGTACAAAGTCGGAGGCTATTGTTTCAGGCGCCTTTAGTTACGGAATTAAAGGTATCCAATCTTGTTTCCATTTCTATGGATACTCAAACGTGACAGAAAGTTAATGCCAATACTTGTGTGCTATTTCAGCCATTAAGTGGGCTGAAAATTAAGTTGCTTGAGTTTTCAGAGCTCAGTGGTGATGTTATTTCAGACTACTACATTGCACAACGGAAAAAGAGAGCATTTCTAATAAAGTAGTGGCACTTTCTGCGAATTTTGGTGCGGGTGCCAATAATGTTTTGAGCAAAGTGCAATCCGCATTTGACAGAGATATAATAGGATTTGGGTGCGTTGCTCACGTATTAAACAATTGCATTCACAAAGCCGTGGATAGTTTTCCAGTTGACATAGAAGTAATTATTTACAAAATCTTTAGATATTTTTACACGCGTGTTACTAATTTAAGGGAGTTATGCACTTTTGTAAATATTGAATACAAGAAACCCTTAGGTTTTACAAATGCAAGGTGGTTAAGTCTTCTTCCAGCTTTGTCGCGAATATTAGAAATTTATGAGTGACTAAAATACTATTTTATGTCATGTGAAACTACCCCAAGGATTTCGTACTCATTTTTTTAGAATGACTTCAGTAAAATACATTTTTGGTTCATTCGCAATCAGGCAGCTTTGTTTCATGAAACTATTACAAATTTAGAAGGACAAACTGTGACGTTTATATAATCCGTGCTTGAACTAACTGAAATAAAATTTAGTTCTGAAGAGAGAAAGAGGAGCTGGTTTCTTCCATTGAAAGTGCGAGAAGTGTAAATAAAATAGAACGTTCTAATCCAGTAAGTTTTACAAAATTTAAGAAGTCGACGCATTTTATGTCAGTGTTTGAAGGTATTTAGAAGCTTGGGAGGACTAGAATTGTCAGATTAAATATTTCCAATGGGCATACTTATCGAAACATTTAGAATGGAATTGAGTTGAAGAATGTTTCAAAATTGTTAGTGATGCTATGAAAGGGAAGGAAATTATTTTCATAAATTTCGACAACATTTTTGACCAATACGTTTGTGTAAAGCAATGCATAACAAGTAAAAAACTTGAAGAATGCAGAACCAATACTTTTTCGGTATATGCGATAAATGGGTTGAGGTATTTCCCCATTTTGAACTTTGGGGCATTTCCTTACAGAATGTAATCAAACTTGGTGAAGTTATACTTGTGATTCCTGCAAGTAGCGGGGAGGGTGTTTTCTCTGATGAATGACATTTGGACTGCATGAAAGTGGAAACGGTGGGTGCAGTTTTGATGTGTAAAGTGAAACTTCAAAATGTCGTGTGTTGAAATGTATGAAATACCTAAGGCTAGCGTTACCATACTTAAAAAAATACATTCATCCCGAAAATACAGTTGGTTCCAGCAAAGTCAAACATGGAGACATATCGACAACTCACGGGCAGAAGCAGGTCCATCTATTAGATATTGTTGGGCGGTGACGCTACGCAAACAACAGGTAAGTATTGCTTATTGTTTTGGTGTGAGTGGACATGCGTGTACTTGTGTGAGAGGGAGGTGTCTGAAGGTGTGGTCGTCTTACAACGGAAAAACTGTGAACCTCAGTAATGCCTTCTGTTTACAGATCTTCCACTTGAATGTAGTACTGATGATGGTCATTACACGTGGTCCGAGGTTCGTTTCTTCATTTTGCATAGCAACAAGAAAACTCGCACATAGTTCTGGTCACACTGGCTGTACAGACCTTGCATGCGTAGTGTACAAAACTTTTGTAATTACCCACGTATTACGTAAGCGCCTTAGAAGGGAGTGGCGGTTCACGCTTTGCTTACATTTGCAGACAAGCAGGAGTCAGAACATTGCCTACGGAAAGTCGATGAGAGAAGGATGATGGACAATCGTAATTATATATGAGCCACCAACCAAATAAACCGGTGATAGCAAAACGTGGGTCCTTAGATTAGCAAGAGATCAGCAATTATATATACATTTAATGGCATTTGATTAATGGTATTTAACATCTAAGGCAAGCTGAAAGTCTCCCTAAAATAACTGAATGATATCACTGCCCTTTGTTCAGCGTAGCAGTTCAGGTTCGATTATTGGAAAATAATTCCACTTTTCTTTACTGCTTTAGACTTTGGTGTTCGCTAATAAATTCTATAGGAGATTATAAATGAGGTGCACTGGCTTAGCCATTTAAGTTAGGTCAGAAAGAATTAAAACTAATATGTATTGTGCTCTGCTGGGCACATTTAAGAAATAATTAACATATCAGCTGCAGAACAACGCATTATTTTAACAAAAGGATCAATGTTTTCATAAAAGAGTGTGAAAGAAACAGAGAGGTGACTAATTAGCCTGTAAACGCTTTCAAATCTACGAGACGGGCTAGCGCAGTGACTGATTTGTAGCCTTTACTGATGCCTTAGGTTCGATTCCGAGACCTATCAATGGAGTTTTGCTTTATTTGCTGCCTTTAGTTAATGGGCAAAGGAGAGCTGCAGGAAAGGGTTTTCAATCTATAAGGCACACAGAGTGGCGAATGGCCATTGTTATATCAATAATCATGACAGCCTTTTGCTCCTGGTTGCTTTCCTTTCATCCATATTCATGTACTCCTGTGCCTTACCGCCTGTACTTTCTCCAGGATGGCCATTAGAACCATAAACAGATGCTTATTGAAATAGAACTCTCCGAAAGGGGGCGCAAAGTGTCTCTTAGTCCCTCCCTAAGTCCGTTTGTTCTCACAGTCACTATTGCCATAACCTGGCTTTGAATAAGTTCTACTCAGTGCCAGGATTCGGTAACACATATTTCTCATTAGCTTATAGAAGTGGATGCTTCGATTCATGCTGTCAGCTGATTCAACCGTTACCCCAGTTATCACAATGGAGACTGTTGATTTCAAACATTGATTTACCTTATTCTAAAATAAGAAGTATTAATGCACACACTTCAAAACAGATTCGTACATTGTAGCGTTCCAGGGCTGGCAACGAACCCCAGGTATTGGAGTCAGGCTACGCTTAGAAAATTATTGAAAACAGGTTACGTAGTGAATCTAGATTAACAAAACGCTGACGCCTCACGACATAGAATACTTAAACTGACCGAATTGAGGTCAAACCTCGACATCCGATGCGGAACGTCTCTACGCCGTTCGTGGTCTCAACGAGTCTTCTTATAACTTGTGAATAAGAAACAACTTTACCACCACCCTGATATATGATAAGCTGAGGTACTTACAGACTGGCCGTAGGCCCTTAGGACAAAATAAAGGGCTTAAGGCATAGGCACAACGTTATCTGAAGTTTTCACTGTCACCAGAACCAACATCCCCTTCCTGAGCGCTTCACGCCCCCTGGACTAGTGCTCTCCTACCGAGTTACGCCACCCGTGTTACTACCTTTATCAATATTCGGGTATTATTTGCACTAGATTCGAGCTGAATATAAATTCAATATACTCTCCTTTCTTGTTTCTGTGGTTAGCGCAAAAATTTCAGTTCTTTACGATATTGTCTTTACTGATAGTTTACCGACATCATTTGGTAATGGACTTAATTGTTCTTTCACACAAGCCGTGTGTTGGACAGGGTTGGAAAGGTAGAATCAGATGACTGAAAAATTCAATGCCATAGCCGGGATTTGAACCACGGATCTCCCGGTCTCCGTCCGGTTGCTCTAACCACTGGTAACTTTCTACCCGACTTTAATACAGTTGCCATAACGTTCAGTTATTTGTAGTGGAGTAACGTTTATAGAGAGTGGTGTACACTATTTATTTGCGTCTTATGTATTGAGATTCATACATCGCGCGGATTAAATCGACAATACGTGATTTTTATAATAAACTGTTGTCCATATTTTTATCTGAGCTGCATCATCTATTAAAAACAATGTAGGTACTAATCACTTCCCCCTCCTCCTCCCAACCAGCAAGGTGCAACTAGCTTGTAATCCTCTCCTTGAGTTAACAAAGGAATCTGGCAGATACTTTCTGCTCAGCTGTTGAACGTTTGTATATTACAAGCAGGCATGTGCAAGCTTTGCTCGCTAGAGCAGCCCACGATCAGTCACTGCCAGTACGCTAGCGATGACCTTCGAACTAGCCATAACAACCCATATGGTCACGGAAGGTAACAAGGGATGTTTTTCACTCTATTATTCTACCACTACCATAACCAATTATCTGAAATAATAGTACTATGAGTTTAATTTTATAAAAGAAAAATAACACTAACTATAAGTTCATCTAATAAAGGGCAGCTATATAAACAGATTATTAAACTGAATGCCAGATAATAGAATAAAACCGTAAAGAAAGGTTGGGAAAACTTGGTGAACTAAAATGCCCTTATTTCAAATAAATATTATATATGTAAATTCAGGTTTTATGATTAATTTTCTGTTTTTCTTTAAATACACAATAGAAAATCGGTTATACGAAAGCGTTCCAGCGCACGCACCATGTGGTTCTACTGGGGGAAAACATTCAACAGCTGTACAAATAAATTGACTTAGATGCTGTGTAAATGGCAGCAGAAACTTGGACTACTGTTAATAACACTACACTAGCAAACGCTTGGAATAAGCCCCTTCCATCAGACGAGTCTATCACTACACCTGAAGAGTCACGAGACAGACAATTTGTTTCAGAACTGGCCTGGGCCAGAACCTTTAGGATTTGAAGACTACAACCAGGAAAACATTCAAGACTGGCTGTTGTTGACCCTGGCTATGAAGACCATGAAATCATCGCCAGTGTCATCGACCACTAGACTCTTTATGACATCCAGGGAGGACCTAGAGACGCCGACCGTGCTGAAGATGGACCATACAGTGAGGAGGCTTTTCGCTGCCTTGAGGCAGATTTAAAGTGATTAGAACAAGAAGAAGAATGTGAAGCTTTGAAGGCCTCCCAAAACTGATTTCTTTTCCTAAACTGTGGGGTATACTCGTGGAGGGCGAGCATAACTCGCAGTATGTCCGATATATTAATATATGATTTAATATATGAACTCTGATGATACTGATAATTATCTTGTGTTTTAGTTGTTACTCTTAAAGTTTATTTTTATTTCTTGCCACGGCTGCTGTTATTTGGGTTTCTGGTAGAGCTTGTATAACTTAGCAGGGTGTGATACGGGAAGGAAGGTAAAAAGTAACAACTCTAACAATAGATTAAGTTATTGAAGAACACTATGCTTTAATGGCACACGCATTGACTGTCTTAGTAATAATCTACACAGTTCTTAAGTTAGTTGGAGCTGTAGAACGGTCGAGCCCTACCCTGTTCGTAAGCCAAACTTGCGGTCGCTGAGCAATCAAGTATTTTATACGTGCTCTAGAGATAATTGTAATATTTATCACACGTTCCTATAGAGCTTTAAATCGATAACGTTTCACCGTTCCTACTACATTATAAGAAGTAACTAATATCGCCTGCTTCTGAGAGCTTACATGTATCCTATTCACATCGCAGCACTTTATACTCAACCGCCCTGGCTGATGGAGACGTTAGAACTAACATTTCTTCCCTTAAAGATTTTAAACATATTCTTCCTTAAAATTTCATTGTCTGTCTTCGTTCAGCTTGGAACCTTCCAGAAGACTTACCCGGCTATTGTTCTACGTTTGCAAGCATGTGGCCTCTCTACAAACATATGTTGTGTTCGCTTGTCGCATTTTCTATTTCACAAAGACTCAAGGTCTGGCTTTTATGACCTTCCCATACAAGTCCTTTTTGCCTGGGCCCTAATTCTAACACAAAGATATGTTTGTCGGCTTTTAACAAGAATTCCACAGCTCCAGCTACACTTGCACATACATAAAACTTATGCCTTAACTTCTGTTTATACAACAAGTATTTTTCTTATTAATACCGTTTCACATTATAATTCACATTATTATATATGGCATATATAACCATAGTTACTGTCTCAACTGTACGCCTACCATTTTGAACTTCTCAAACTAGGCTAGTCATCTCTCTGTGTTATTTGTAAGACGTGTGATATATACATTTTTGTGTTTAATATCAGCGTTTCTTTGTTTTATAATGCTATGACACTGTTTTGGTAAATGATTGGATATCCGAACACCCCCGCCCCACCCCAATTGTTTTGGATAACGATGCTCTATTTTAATTACGTTTTCGAACCATCTAGCAATGTGCTAATGATCGAAGTTAGTACGTGTTCAGTTTTTAATCATTATTAATAACCTAATATAATTAGGTACAAATAAATAATGAGTTATTATGAAATATTTGAGTGAAGCACTTACCTCTTCGCTGAACATTTCAGTCGGTGTATTTGTGCTAAATATTCTTCATCTTTATACTGATTGTAACACCCCTACTATGATAAATGATGTAATATCGTTTTAGGTTGAATCTTTACAATTTGTTCAAGGTTTAATTACAAACTAAATATTCCATAAATAAGTACAATACTTCCGGTTTATTTCTAAACGACAACGAAGTAGAGCGCCTCCGTAGTAGAGTCCGTTGTGTTGATTTAGTGTATCATAGACACCACTGCAACCTACAGTGCACTAGAGCACAGTGGTCTGTGACGTCTCACACCTATATCAATGTCTGACCGCTTGCTACCAGTTTCCCAGCATGTGCACATCGCTGATATAACGAAACACTAAAAATTCTACGCATAAAGTTTCAAGATAGGGTGTGAAAATTAAAAGATGATAGGGTCATGATTGGTAGGATCCCTGACCCGGAAGCGGTCGCTATTTTATAGTGTCAATGAGAGGTTGCACGATATATTAGATATATGCTTTTTGCAAATAATATGCACCAAAATTAAATGACTTGATTGTACTATATTCTTATACTTACCATAACACTAAACCTAAAACGTTCAAAGTATATCAACTTGAAAAACATATTCAGAAAGGGTAGGTTTAATTTTCAATTCAATCCCAATATTGGGATATATTAATAACACATGAAAATGTTTTATCACTGTCGAGTATTAAATGTATATAGCTTATATACAAAATTATCCTAGATTACACTATGCTGCTTTCAATTTGAAATCAGAAGAAATGTCATTATAATCTGTGACGATTCTGGCAACCGCTGTTATCTTTTTGAAGTGTATAACACGTTCTACTAGAGCGCTCAGTGGGTTGCGAGAATGAGCTCGGGATCGCTCAGCGGAGTTGACGACATGTTTCATAGAAACGTAAAGTAAAACGCCAGAAAAATAATTCACTCAGGCAGCTCTCGCCAAACGAAATTTGAACTCGGGACCCTTTGAGTTGGAAGGCAGACGCACCAACAGCTGAGGGCAGACTTTATTGAAATGTTAACAGGAGCGTTCAACGAATTTGTTCTTACGTTCTAATAGTTTACTCCTAGGTATGGTATTGCAACTTTTGCTTCTATTTTAGTGTTCAACATCCGGTCTTACTTGATACGGCACCACAGGCGGTGACACTGGTGAGTCCTCAAATGAAATAACAATAATTGGGAAAGGAAACGTTGCAGGCCTAATTTAGGTTACCTCCACTGAGCGGGATGGCTCGGGCGTCAACGTCTGTGGCTCGCATTCGATCCCCAGCGACCGCCCACTCTGGTCCAATGGTTTTTCGTGGTTTTCCCGGGTCGACAGGCGAATGCTAGGGTGATTTATCTTCCACCACGACTCCTCTCCCTCTCATTTCCTGTACCTTCATCTTCCTTGTCATCTGTCTCAGGGTTGTAGGACCAGGCGACTGGCTCGGCGAGTTGCGGCTGGACGGTGACTTGCGCTCTGAAGCCAGGCGTTGATCGTTACGTTGAAGCCGTATCTTTTGCTTCAATATCTGCTGTTGATGCTGCTGCCGGCTGCTACAGTGGTTGGCTATGGATCTTTACTCTCAGGCTATGCGTGGGCGGGTGTGAAAGGGTAAGACCATTTAAATGGACTGGGAAATTTATATGATGTAATACCTAAGCTATTGAAACGAGTTGCCGACCGTTTGAAAATAATGAAACTGATTATGAATCGTAGCACTGGAAATCATAACAACTGAATTATTACATTTGCTAAATCCTGCAGTATCAATTTTATGGTTTGAAACAACTGTTTTCGCAATAAAAGAAACCAGCAGCGTAACTTGCCGCGAGTTCCCAAAATGCTTACCGGCAAAACCTCTCGCGATGGCCGCTAAATCTTGCTCACAAAAGCGCGCCACTGAGCACTTAAAATAACACACAGTAATCGCAAGATTAAGTGAATCATTCTCAAGAAATTGTGTCACGAATGTATGCACGAAAGTGTGCACGAACGAATATCTCTAATTGGAATGCGTGCCCTTATATTAACTCAAGCTCCGCCTACATATTACTCCCCCACCAACGTTACTTCATATGCGCTCCAATCTTAAAACTCCTACGTATGCTCATGTGAGACTGTTACCTCCCCGACTTTCGGAATTTCATTATCTTTCTCTTTTCAGAATTTCTACCTACGTGACTGTTCAAACGTACTGGACGTATAACCTAACTGCATTTCAAGAATATTTAAGCTTATGCTTTCCCTCCTCACGCTGTTACTAATGACTTCGCTTAATCTGACGCGCTAATTACCTTTTCCTTCGGACAAATCTTTCAACTCAAGCTTATTACATTATACATTGGTTTAATATACGGAAATTATTTATTTGCAAGTATTTCTCTTCTTACTATTATTTCTTTATTTAATTATTTATATCTTCCCGTCAATAATTACGGTATCAGCTGTGTAGAGGTTTCTTACCTGGCGTCGCTGCGGGGACTACTCATTCAGGACTCTCCTCCGAGTGGGCATCACCCCAGGGATGCTGGATGTTGGTTGTTTATGGGCAGGACGGGGCGTTGTCGGATGCGTTATATCTGGAAACGTTAGGAACCCCGTCCCTGCCTGCGCCCGTCGTCATCTGCATCTGTTCACTCTTCGGGTCTCTCCCCTCATCTCCCTCCCAGGGGTCACGTTTGAAGCCAAAAGGGCCGTTACGGTCTGCTTGCCGTGCCTTGCCGCTCCGTGATATGTACCTTTACCTTCACCTCTAGGTGCCTTTAGACTCCTCAGCATTTGCCAGTTATGAGGAATTAGGAATATCTAGAAGAATTCTCAGTCAGAGAATTTTTTTTTTTTTTTTTTATCTGGGGGCGGCCCCACACCCGCCGCCCCCGGTGACGATCATCCTCTGAGGCTACATCGTCTCCCCATGCACATGCCGTTAGTAAACTAATCATGCAGGATGCAGGGGGTGCTTTGTTAAGACGGTCCTTCCGAGATTTTAACGGCAGACCTCCCGTTCACGAGTCCGTGCCTTCACGACCTCGGCTACACATGTCGATAAACATTGCAATATATTCAGAGAATTTTGACATTACAATTTCACCAGATATACTATTTTGCAGCTACCTGAACCAGCAGCCGAATGTTTTAAAACAACTCTCACGTGTCGGATTGCCTTGTGTTTTTTTTAACTGTATAACCCAGAAATAAATTAGTATTGGATAAATATCGAATTCCGTAATTAATTCAGGCTTCATTCACAGATTAAACAAAAAAACGTTCTGTCAAATCCCCTCATCTCAAACAACGCTTTGCCTAGGGCAATTCCTGTTCTTTCTTACTATCTCAAAAATGACTACAAGATTTCGATTCCATCGCCTTATGTTGGAGACATGGATATGAGAAATAAACCGCCATATCTTGAATTACCTATTCTAAATTGCCGGTTAAGTCTCATGTGAAGCATACACATAAAAGGTGAAGAAAAAATAGGTTGGATCGTACAACACACCCTAACACCAATTCCCATCAGTTCATGTATATTTTGATGATTAAACGGAAGTTGAACATCTGGTATTTGGGATTTTTACAACCTTCAGCTATGCTGTTCCTAAACGTTTGTGATAACTAGGCTTGTAATATTGGGGACCGAAAGCGAAAGTTGATTGCAGTACGGTACATAAACCGGTCCACATACATAAGCACTTGGACAAGTAGAGGCAACCTGAAGGAGCTAAATTCCACTCAGTCGGTTCAGAGGATTACAAGCCTACTGATAACGCATATATTTAATCTAGCAAAATCATATATGTGGAGTAACCGCACATATATTCTGCGTATTCTTTATATCATTATTAAGGACTTTTAATACTATAAGCTTCATAATGTTGAAACAATTGAAAATGTTCATTGTTGAATCAGCTGTTTTTGCTTCTTTTCGCCTACCGAGAAAACTCGAAAGAACCCAAGGTCAGGATAAACGGTCCAACGGGATACGGACTCGGGGCTTCCTGAATGTTACCGCCTGAACCAGTAACTGCACTACCTACACTATTTATCAACTACTAAATTGTTTCCTGTGTAAATCTTTGTACAGAAAACGGAAAATTGATGACTAGATGAAAATGCGCATATTGCGACTTAATGAGGAGTAACACAATATCATCTCTTGAAATATTTTTACTCAAATTTACTTGATGTAAAATGGGCAGTGACTTGCATAGAGAAGGAAAACGCTTCAAAACTAACTCATGCATCATCGATGGAAAAGGAGTGTAGTCTACTGCAAAACTACGATTGTTTTTCTGTAAAGCAAACCACGGGCGTAGCTAGGCTGGTTCAAGGCCCCCAACATCAGGGGCCCCAATGAGGGCTCCCACCAACCCCAATAAGTGTGGCGCTCTTTTTCGAAAAGATTTTGAAGATATCTCGTAAAATTGTGGAACAAGTTACATGTCAACGGAATATTTAATTAAGGTTATTCCTTTTTATTAGTGCAATGCATGTGAGAATTATTTCTAAAACTCCAATAATATACTGGCCGGACAATGGTTGAATGTCATCAGTATATGGCGTCAGCACTTGGCAGACAGCTGAGCACATGCGCCGCCGCTCCATATTATCCCATGATTGATATTATGCAGTGTTGCCAACTTGGCCACTTTATCGCTATTTCTGACGACTTTCAGTTCTGCCCCGGAAGGGAGGACGAGACACCGGGAGGCCGGAACCAGGAGTGACGGCACAGCAATGACAGCGTCCCCACAGTTTCCAGATTGAGACGACCCGACGGTCGGACAGGCAGACCAGTGACCCCGCTCAACAAAGGGGGTCCAACGTCCTTTTATGAAGGGGCGGTCGTTATACCCCAACATCCTACCGAAGGTCGAGGGACGGAGAAAGTTTCACTGAGAGCATCCTTTTCCCCTGCCACGCCGCACCGGAGCACCACCGCCGACACTTCCAACCCCTGAAACAGACCTAACGAGTCGAAGGATGAATGAAGTTATGAATGGAACGAAATAGAGGGACAGGAAATTTGGAGGTTGAAATAAACCACTCCAGCATTCGCCCGAAGATCCGGTAAAAACCCAAAAAAACCATGGGTTATAGAAGGCGGTCGCCGGAATCAAATCCGGGACCTCCCGAATGCGAGTCACACGCGTTACCACAGTGTCACCTCGCTCGGTTGATGATAAGTGAGTGCTATACCTTTTAGACGAATACAAACAATTATATATATATATATATATATATATATATATATATGTGTGTGTTACCATTGTTCATTAGATCTGTAAAACCAAGTATTACGTATGCATAATTGTTTGCGACCTTTCATTAAATCTGGCTTTGTGTGATGCTTGTATAAATACGATTTAAAACACTTGAATTCACGTATGTCGATTACAGTTAGGGGCCCCATTTGGAGCTTTTGCACTGAGGTCTCCGAGACATCACTGAAGCAAACTATCACTCAGAGTTGGGAAAGTCAAGCACAGTCAGTCTTGAGTAGTCAGATGCTATTTCATGCTCTATTTGCAAGTTAGTTAACGAATAGTCTTGCCATCATCTACTGGGGCTTTTACTTACAAATTTAATTGCAAAACGTGTATATAATGTACGAGTAAGATGAAACCAGAATACTATAAACAATGAAAATATTTCTCTTTTTCTGCTTTAACAAGCAACTTAAAATGCTTTAAAATAAAGGTTTATATATTGTAATGAGGCATTTTTCCATCTTTGATTGATATAAGGCGCATTATTGTATATATGAGTAGCCTTGTTTTAGACAAAGATTATATTGCACTAAAATGACAAATTCTATTTTGTAAATAAGCAAAACTTACAACATTTTGTAGCACTCATAGGCTCTTACCTGAAACACTAACCACATCTTGTGCCATCCGACTGAGAACTGCAATGGATATAATTCAGTCACTATACATATATGTACTGTGTTCCTCTGATGAGAATGTGTCTGTATGGAATGTATTGACATCAACAATTCTTGCGCTATCTGAGAAAGATTACGGCTCTACTTTAGCAACTATTTCTCGGGCCCGACCGTAGAGGTTTTCCTTTCTTACTGGGCATTGTAAATAACGTAATAAATCACCAGAAAATACTTACACAAAGCTGCAAGTAAAACTCGCTGCAATACTAATGTGGCGCGATGTTTTAATGTAGATAGAGATCTATTTATGGCATCTCGTGAGGTGCCACGTGGTACTGTCCGCCCTCACTCTTCCGGAGAGTGGAACACCCCGCAAACGTTTTCTCGTCAAAGGCCTACAGTACGTCGATAGGAGTGTAAGGTTAACGAATTTGAAACAGATGGAATGGAGCTTCAGGAACTCACGATAAAGATGGCTGAGCTGTAATAAACAAACTGGGATTTTCCCTGTGTAGCTCAGTAAACGCAACTCTGGGTCTCCCTATAGTATTACAATGCCGCAGTTCAACTGGAAACGCCTGCTGATTTTTCTTCCTGCTCACTCAGGCTTTCTTCTAACGAAATGCCGTGTTGCAGTTCACATTTCTCTTTCCAAGTGGCAGGACGTGAGCGCAAAGTTTCAAACTTCCGTGTCGAAATCTGATCCATCTTGTACAGCACTTGTGATATCAGCAGGAAGGTTTATCTTCTTCAAACAGATTCTAAAGTACTACGCAATAACATGAAGGGAAACTCGAGAATGACATGTTTGTTGCAAGCTCCTCAAACACACAAGATTAAACTTCCGACTTAGGAACGAGTGATGACTGATTAACGATTCCTTCTCATCCTCGCACGCAACGGGAAAACAACTCCATCTTCTATGCGACCCTTTTAGCACGGTTGTAACTTTAACTCGCCATATCTGAACTTGAGTTAACGTAAATCAGTGTGCACTGAAGACCGGAGCGCCACTTGTGCCATTGCATTATCACTAGTACCTGAAACTCTGCCTGAACACAACCAGTGCCATGCTGCTAAGCATCCTTCTACTTTTATTGGAAAGCTTCGTTCAGAATGAAAAATGTGCGCAGAAGCAGCTTAATAGTCACGTAACGCAAGATATTTCAAACTCCAAACTTTATGTTTGCGTTGCGTGCATAGAGCAAGAATGCTACATTTCTTTCTCCATGCATTGCTAGCTGTCAACAGCACACGATCGCGATGCGAGATTTTACACCGTCTGCTGTACAAATTATGCTGCTCTTCCATTTGGCCGTGCCACGCCTTTTAAATGCTGACGCCAGACGCTGCCCTGTTGTTTACTTCGTTCCAAACCTACTTGTGCCCTACCAATACTGATATTGTAAAGAGAGAAAACGTGTGTGTGTGTGTGTGTGTGTGTGTGTGTGTGTGTGTGTGAATATGCAGGGTAATTCGCCATTGAAAAGCCAGGCTATACAATGTTTCCAAACATTTGAAAACTGAGCGTTAGGAATTTCTTTTTCATATTCATGTTGCCAAATTTGAATCCCGTTCCGTTGAAGATGGATATCAGAGGCACTTTATATCAAATATGGTAGTCCAAAGGAGTAAATTTGGAAGCTTAAAATATTTTGGAATCGAGTTATTTTAGGGGGTTGCGTAGCATTCATATCACAACAGTTTCCTCATGTTTCACTGAAGTAGTGTAAAGTAGTGTTTTTGGTTGATTTTATTCTAGACACTGACAAAAATAATAAGCTACCCTTACATTCCATCCCTATTTTCAACATTAACACACTGTGGCAACGTGCGTGAAGTTCCCGGCGGGCCGCGCTAGTGTAAGATCACATCGGTTCCTTTGCATTGCCACCTGGAACGTTAGCGCCTTCGGCCGCCCCTTTAGAACAAGTGACCCATATAACAAATTGCTTACGTGTGCCTCCCCGCAGTTCTGGAAGTTTCCTTTCGGCGGCTATCGAGTAGTTTCTCTCCACAGAAGCTTCCGCTGTGTATGCGGGGACTGCCTGCACCTAGAGAGTGAGTTCAGTCAGCGAGACAGTCGAGTGCAGTCGACAGCTGAGTGCAACAAACAATTTGGGCTACGTTGAGCGTCTAAGCGACGAATCAAGTTATTCGGCAGCAACTCATTATCATATTTTGTTACACTGGGGTCAGGAGTGGGATGAACGCTACGATGGGGGCAATGCTTAAAGAACTGCTAGCTGACAGCAGTGTAGCTGACAGGGTAGTGACATAACGACAGGGGATTCGTAATGGAGGAGATGAAAAGTGAAAAAAACGACAGTAACTTCCGAGAAAATGGAATCCGAAATGGAGAAGATACATGCAGAAATTAAGACGGAACTGTCCAAGACGAAGACGGAGCAATTGAACAAAATTGACAAACAAGTACCCGACGTGAAGAGGAGGAAGTCGGCGGAACGGTGGAAGACCCTGGGTAACGCTTTAATGTCCTGGAGGACTTCAGGGAACGCCTTAACGTCCTGGAAGGAAACATTGACGGCAGCACCAAGCAACGAAACGTCATGCTGGAAGAAATGCTTGCAGGAGGACTTAAGGACCTGAAGCTCCAAACACCGGGACGCGATACAACATGTGCGTGTGTCAAGTCACCCAAATCCGACGTAACGTTAACCTTCGAAGTCTTCCGCCGAAAATTCGCCGCCGTCGTGTACACAACCGATGGTCAGCAGAGGAGGAAGCTTCACAGCTGATAGCCAGATTCCAGGGACGGGCGGCAGTGAATGTGATTGGAACTTCGGCGGCATACGGAGACATCTGGAAGGCTATAGAAAACTGTTTGGGGAACCATCACTTGGATGCAGCCTACCGTAATCAGCTCAAGTCAAGGCTGCAACAGTCAGGGAGACGGTGCAGAAGCTCGTCCTGGGAATTGACCATCTGGTGAACAAGGCTCTGGTGAACCTCCTGTTCAGTTACGTGTCCCAGGAAGCTGCCTACCCCTTTGAGATACGACAGCGTCTAGTGCTTGGCGTCTACAACACCATCCACGAAGCGCAAATGCCGGCGTTGAGAATGGAGGCGGCCAAGGCAACAGCTGACACTACCTTGAAGACCGGGAGTAACCGATACGATGGGGATAGAGGATCATCCAGAGAAGTCGACGAAGATCTTCAGGTGATGTGTGTGGCCAGCCGGGACACCTATTGAAGGACTGTCCACAACAAACCGGAGCAGCAGGCGGGAAACGAATAAGGACGAGGGGCACGTCTTGGCCATCACCACTACCCCTTCGAATGAAGCTGCCTGGCTCGAGCGAAGAGTGGATGATAGCCTCGTTGCGAACAGTTGGATACAAGGAAAGCCGTGCCGGATTACTAGTGGAAACAGGTGCTGTTATGAGTGTAATCAGATATGATGTGGCAAAAGGTTTGCCGTCAAGGAAACCGAATCGGTCCTACCAACTAGTGACGACATCTGCCGAAACGTTGTCTGTGCAGAAGGAAGCCCTGCTGTACTTGATCTCGGGTGGAGTTTTATGAGGCTTTGGATTCTTCGCGAGGATGACCGAGGGTGAGATACTGGGACTGGATGCCCGCAGAAGCAACGGGCTCGATGGGCGATGCCGGCAGGAGCACCTTGTGGCTCGGCCGAGAGGAGATGACGCTCCGGAGCCGCAAGGAACTTCCGGATCTACAGGGTAATCCTGATGATGCATGTGGTTGTCGCCGCAAGAAGCGATGTGTTGTGAAGGTACGCCTGGAAGGTCAAGAAACCTGGTTTTGTACCGGAAGACACCATTCATCGGATTATGCGTTGCCAGGGCATTTTCGCCTAGCTGTGAAGAAGTGCCTTTGAGACTGCTGAATCCATGCAACACATCCGATCAGGACATCCAGACAGGAATGAGGTTAGGGAAATTCGAGGCAGCTGTGAGTGTATCGCCGGGCGACATATCTGAGGAGCCAACACCTTCGCAGGATTTGGGATCCCGACTGGAAGACTTGCTGTAGAGGGCAGTCGATCATGTGACCGCCGCACAAGTGGAGAAGGTCTGGCATCTACTTAGACAATACCAGTCTGTCTTCAGTCAAGGGAAAGGCGATTGCGGCCGCACCTACAGTGTATTAAGCACCGGAAGCACCCGATCTATCCGTCAACCACAAAGATGAGTTCTCTGGCGAAGTAAGCGGAGGCACAAGACATGCTGGAGGACATGGGATCCAGCGAATTATGGAGTGTTCCGACAGTCTGTAGTGCCCTCCATTAGACTATGAAAAAGAAGAAGATAGGTGAGCTGCGCTTCTGCTTGGATTAAAGAAAGCAGGATGCTGTAACTCTAACGGGGTGCTTTCTCTTACTCCGGATTGACGACACCCTTGACACTTTTGCTGGTGCCCAGTGGTTCTCGACATTGGACCTGAAATCGGGATACTGGCAGGTGGCCCTAGATCCCAGAGACAAGAAGAAGACGGATTCTCGACAGACTAAGGACTTTGGCAATTTACGGTTATGTCTCTTTGGCCTCTGCAAGGTACCAGCCACTTTCCACCGCCTCATAGGGCCTGTGATGAGAGGGTTATCTTACGATGCCTGCCCACTATATCTGGAGGTAACCATCGTCATTGGCATCAGCTTCGAAGACCATCTCGAGAACCTGTCAAGATATTGCAGGGATAGCAGGCCGCCAACCTGAATCTGTGTGCAAAGAAGTGACAGTCTTCTGTAAAGAGGTTGACTGCTTGGGCCCGGAGAAGACTCGGGATGTGAGAAATTGGCCTCGCCCAAAAGGCAAGTGTGGGTTGCGAAGCTTTCGGTTCCTATGCAGCTAACACCGGTTTCAGAGGTTTCTCCAACACTGTGTAGCCCCTCACTCATTTAACGGAAGAACAGAACTGCCTTACATGTAAACAGAAGTGGCCGAGGACGTGATCTAGGCACTTAACTCAGCACTCTGCGATGCACCAGTTTTAGGCTTTCAACAACCCGGCGGCAATTCTATCGTGGACACCGACCCATCGATATCGGTATTGGAGGCGTACTATCCCACGTCCAGGATGGGCAGGAGCTTATAATAACGTACTACAGTAAGGCACTTCTCCAAGGCGGAAAATAACTACTGCATTGTGCGGCGGGAGCTCTTGGCAGTAGTGAAGGTGCAGGAACACTTCCATAAGTACCTGTACGGTCAACCATTTCACCTAAGTAATGACCACTCCGCCCTTACCTGGCTTTTGAGCTTCGAGAACTTTGAGGGCCAGACAGCCTGTTGGTCCAGAGGCTCCAAGAGTGCAACTTCACATCAGAACATTGAAGAGGAAGGAGCCACTCAAATGTCGATGCCATGTCAAGAAGACCATGCTCAGAGGATTGCGGTCACTGTACTAAGGTGGAAAAGAAAGAGGTTACCGCAGCTGTCTGTGATTTCGGCGATATCTGCAGACGGATGGGATAGTACAGGCTGTGGGAGGAGCAGCTGCCGGACGCTGACTTGGAACGCCTCTTGAAGATGTGCAGGTAGCGGATAGGCCCAGCTGGGAAGATATCGCAACCAGAAGCATACGCATAAGCCCTATTGTGCCCAGTAGGGCTCACTGAAGATAAAGGACGGTGTGTTGCTCAAAGCTTAGGTGTCACCAGACGGGAAGATCCAGAGAGAGCAATTGATGCTCCCTTGGAATAAGGTGATGGAAGTCATGGAGGAACTACACGCGGGGACTTCGGGATGACATGTCGGAACCAACCGAACAATCGACAAGCTCCAACAAAGGCACTACTGCTTGAAGCTACGGGCCGACTCTGAGAGTTTGTGTCACCATTGTCATGCGTGCGGAAGTCAGAGGCCACAGGCCAGGAGCAGAAATTCGCACGCAGCAGTATAACTTGAGAGCACCTTTCGAACGCATCGCCATTGACATAGCTGGACCGTTCCCGGTGTCCAACAAGAGAAACAAGCATCTGTTGGTAGTATTGGATTACTTTGCCAAGCTCAGCAGTTCAATTGTGGTTCAATTCGAGGGCTTACTTGTGTTCTGTTCCGAGTATGTGTCAAAGGTGTCGCTCAAGTGTAAAGTTTGTGCTACACTAAGCACCTTAGTGACAAATAAAGTGTGTTTTGCAGCAACTGGTGTTCTCGTTTGTTGCAATATTGTATAAATTTGTAAACCATAAGAAGTAAATCAAGTTACAGAACAAACAACTATAATACTGTATTAAAGCATTAATTTAACCGTTTTCTGTTTCTCGGAATGTTGTGCTATTAGCGTGGAATCTCAACTCCAGCCTATATCGACCCGGTTTTTAAACATTTGACTATCGCCTCAGCCTCCTGTATTTTCCTTCTACCTACCTCAAAACGTATAATGAAACATTTATCTCAATTAAGATGAAGTAGATAGAAGAACCAGCATTTGATGCACAAGATATACAAAACGATAATTTGTAGAGAAAGCCATGTGATTTAACACATGAGATTCTTCTCTGCAGTAAATTTGGTTCCAGTTTACCAGTTATATAAACTTCTTTAAAGTCAATAAAGAATGAAGAGGACTTCAGAGGCTATTCACAGAAAATTCAAGACATGCATTTCATTTGCGTTCCAGTATCTGAAACGTGAGCAAAAACATTAGAGCACTGTTTGAGAAAATAAACTATAACAAAAACTTCTCCATATAAAGGGTAGTTATGGGGTAGTGGAATTTCGTGAACATTTTACATCGTCTTGCATACTTGAAAAATATTGGTTATATAATAAAAATTTGGAATTTATCTGATTTATCGTTTTTAGATATGTCGTTAACACGCACATCTTATTCTAAAAATAAGATCTCAAAATGTATATTTCCAAAGAAATTCGACATCAAATTTGGTGTGGGACACAATACTTCCTCTAGCTATTGTAGTAAAAATGGTAAAGTAAGTAAAAACGTCACATGATGTACAGCCAACGAGGTCATAACAACATGTTAAAGGCGCGAAAAGCTAAGCAGCGTGAACCCGGCGTTGGTGGTCACATTTGAAGCTGTACCTTTGCTTCAATATCTGCTGCCGGCTGCTGCAATGGTTGGCCACGAACTCTTTCTCTCAGGCTATGCGTGGGCGGATGTGAAAGGATAATACCAGTTTAAATTGATCGAGAAATTTAATGTGATATAAAATACTTGAGCTATTGAAGTGAGTTGCCTGATTATGAATCGTAGCATTTGAAATCACAATATAACTTCTACAGTATTAATTTTGATTGTTTTCGCAATAAAAGAAACTAGCAGCGTAACTTGCCGTGAGTCGCTAAAATGCTTACAGGCAAGACCCCTCGCGATGGCCGCTAAATCTTAGTCACACAAGCGCGTCACTGAGCACTTAAAATAACACACGATTACTCACCAGATTAAGTAACCAATTCTGAAGATAATGTCAGAATGTGTGCACGAATGTCTCTGATTATAATGCACGCCCTTATATTAGCTCAAGCTCTGCCTACAGATTACTCCCCCCACCAACATTACTTCATATGCGCTACAATCTCAAAACTCATTGGTGGGTTTATGTGACACTGTTATTAGGCGGTACCTCCTCGACCCTCAGAATTTCATTACCTTTCTCTTTTTCAGAAGTTCTGCCTACGTGACTGTTGAAAGGTACTGTACTTATAACCTAACTGCATTCCAAGAATCTTTAAGCTAATGCTTTCCCTCCTCACGCTATTACTAATGACTTTGCTTAACATGACTCGCTAATTACCTTTTTCTACGGAGAAGTCTTTCAACTCATATTATAGTATTATACAGTGGTTTAATATACGTAAATTGTTTATTGCAATTGTTTCTTTATTTTATAGTATTTCTTTATCTAATTATTTATATCTTCCCGTCAATAATTACGGTATCAAGCTTTAGAGGTACCAACGTTATAACCAACGCATCCTTGTTTTAAACTTATGATTATTATAGTAAATACTGCGGTATAACTTAAACAAATGCCTCGAAACAAAGAGCTGAAGCCACGTTCTTGGTTCTGAAGCTGTAGACCTGGTCTTGAATGTCGGTTTGGTGAGGCTGCCCAGTTGAAGAATTTATTCAGAAATTTTCTTTCATCGTAAGGGCGCGCCGCAGTTACCTTACAGTTCTGGATCCCGAGCTCATTTTTATACTTATTTCGTATTTTAAATTCATCGACCTATGTAACCTTTTCGGCCAAATGAATCTAAAATAAAAATAGTCTGTTTAGCAAACGAATTGATCGTTTTTCTATACATTTGACGATCATGAACTGCGCTGTTGCTCCTCGCGAGGTGCGCGTGTTATCCTTCTTTGTAAATAGCTGTAAAATAGGTGTAAATGTGAAACTTATGCTACCAAGATAGCAGCTTTGCTTTTGATGTTCTATTTTCTAATGCTGTCGAATACACGGTTGATTTCACAGCAATCAAAACCGAGTCTTCGAGTGTTTATTTTATAAAGGTTAAAACGAGGCTTTTATTGTAAAATTATATATCCAAGTAGAGTCTGAAAACATAATTTAGAAAAAAATTTTATAATGAGCCTTTCCCCCTTTTCAGCATTTAATCTTTAGTAGGATAAACTGGTGGTAAAGGTTTTATTTTACGTTTTGCCTCATAAGAAGAACTAGAATATTATTTACTGTCTTACCCGGCATTTGCAAGGATACATTCTTTAAGTATGGGGTTGGAAATAGGTAGGGGTGGTTTTTACAAGTTACGATAGGCTATAATTTTCGCTTGTATTTAAATGGTGTCGCGAAAGAAGTGGTCCGTGAAAAAAGCGGTCAACCCTCTAGTTGAGGTGCACGAAGAGGGCTGTGGTGTGGCGTGTCGCGAAAAAGGAACTTGGTCCCGTCGTTCATCCTCAGCATTTCGTCAAGGATAATTTCTTCACGGCTTCTAGTTTCCTTCTGATTACAATTTTAGCAGAAGTTGTGTCATAATTTCTATTTCATAAAAGCAGTAGCATTCAGAAATTCAGGATATCCTTAGTCCTTTGTACACGTAGGACTGTGATAAAGGAAGTGTTGACATTTTTTTCTTGTACCTCGCATCCGCTCTGAGAATAGTGCACGTAACATTTTGAAATTTAACAGACATATAGCCATTACAGAGTACCGTTAAAATGTTATTCGCATTAAATTATCCAAAATTCACTGTGCTGAGGAGTAATACAAACACACATGAACCGTCCAGAGCTGTAATGGGGTAATGAAGAAGGTGGCTCTACAGGTTGTTTTAAATTAGACCGAGATAACCTCCTTTCAGGCGTATTTTGTATCGAAACTCACATGTTCTGTGACGCTTCGTTCCAATGCAAGAAGGGTTTATGCCATAAAATTGGTACTTTTTACAAGAAAGTTATGTTTAAAATTGCATTGTATTCCCTTTGATGCATAAAAAATACAGAAGAGCAAGTAAAACAAAATGAAAGAAAGAAAAACACTGTGCAAGAGAGGTTATGGCTATTTCAAGTTTGTTTGTTTGCTACCTGAGCTGTGCATCAAACTTTCATCTTATTCGTTATCCATAACTGAGATCAAACATTTTGTTTACCTCTTGTGTCCAGTGTCAGTTTTGCACCCGTTCTGTTGACTAATGCCTCCCAGTAAAGTAGGATTCTTTCTTGTTTACACTCAGGTCGGAACAATTAAATCTGTTAAATGCAGTACTTAAATACGGAACGAACTGGCGTTTAAGACAGCTGGGCAAGCTGCGAGAAGACTCTACCAGAAGCTGTTTCCAAACCGAGGGATTCCTCACCACATTAGGTTTGCCAGTATTCATCGCAAACACACGTGCCGGCCCTCGTAGCCGTGGTCGTTGGAGTGCATAGCTTCGGCGCTCCGGCAAGCTAAGGGTTGTGGGTTCAAGTTCCGCCATTAGCATGGGTGTTTGTGTGAAAGTCTATGTGTTGAGTGTGTAATTGTGGTAATAAGCGGTGAAAGAAAACAGTAAAAATACAGTAATCATAAAACTGCCTGAACAAGGAAAGGAAAAAAAAATCGAGCGGTGTTGTGTAGAGAACAACCCTTCTGTGAGTACTCGAGCTACTGCTTAAAAATTGAACAGTTTTCATTGCACAGTTCGGAGAGTTCTGCAGGAACAGCTGCCTCATCCCTAGCCCTGTGCTACTATGCTACTAAGCCATGTGATTACGAATTTTGTAATTGCTACTTGAACCAAATTGCAGCGACTGTCGCATGCTTTTGAGGGGTTGTTAGATTCACATGTTTGGGCTTAGGAAACTCCACACGGCACTTTTGTGCGACGTCATCAACAGGGATGTTTTTGTAATGAGAGAGAAGATATTGTGAGTAGCCGTATCTTTTTCTACGACGACTTAACGGCAATGTACCTAGTATTTCTGCAGAACATTCTGCCTGAACTACTACACCCCCTTTCTCCTAATATTGGACAAGGACATGAGGGCGGGCATCAGCTCATTTTTGGGATACAGTACTTCCTCTGATATCTATATTTGGAGCTCCGGAGATAGGTCGAATTGTGCCTTTTGCGTGGCCGGCGCACTCGCTTGACTCTGGAGAAGACCTTGTAACACAATAATCGGCACATCAAGGAAATGCCTGGAGTCTTTAAAAGGGCACGACAACGTATGCTACGTTGATATACTGTATGTCTGGAAGCCAATAGGGGCGTGCTCCAACACTTATAGTGACGAGATGGATGCACAGTGCATATTTAACACTTAAAAACGAGTGCTTTTTCCGTTCTGTTAGCTTTGTTCGGTTTGTGTTTTCCTGCATTTTGGGATGAACTTTATCGTTGGGCGCCGTATTGAGTCGGCTTCTTTGGGTGTTGTCTTCGTTGGGCGCCTTAGTGGGATGGACTTTATTGTGTGTTTTCCTTTTATGTACGGTATCGGTGTTTTTGTAGGGGGAAAAGGAGAAGGTATCGGTGAAATGTCGGAAGAGCATGGATACAAGTAGGTTCTCTTAATCTCGGGTCGTGTTAACCGATGATATTTATATGGTTTTATTACGTTTTATTCTGACCTCCTTAAAACCATTCCCATAACCGATCCGTTCACACAAATATGTTTAATGTCCGTTCACACAAATATATCGAACTATGCCATCGCCAAATCAAACTATAGCCACATGATACCCTGTGGTGTTTCACACGTCTGCTCACATCGAATTCCAGAGTACAAGTGTCTGCATTTACCCTTCGGTTCGCATTCCTGAAAGTTTCTTAACCCTAACTTTCTGCCTGCCTTGTTTCCCCCAATTCACACATGTGTCGTTACAATGGGCATGTTCAGCCCGCATTCCAATCCCCTAACGGTACGTTCATTTCCCGTCGTATACCTACTCTGTACAGTCTTATAAAGACATGTTATATGTTCCCACACTTTTCTAGGTGGTTCACAAATAGACTATGTATAATCGATATTATGGCTTCAACGTATCGTTTCAATATGCCCCCACAAGGAAATCGCTGTCGCTTCGAAGAAAACGACAGGGATTTTCTCGGAAGTCCCCATACCCAAATTTTTGTATCTTTGTTACTATATCCAAATGTGACTCAGAGTATATGTACTTTGTGTGTCGGGTCGATTTTGAGAATGTACGATAATAACATTTAATTACAATAAACATATATAGACAACATCCTTGAAATTACAATGCACATATGAAAAGAAAATTACTACTAAAATGATGACAGTTTAGATAACCACAGTATTGACTGATTACACAAAATTATAGCGCTGATAACTTAGAATGAAAACAATTATTTATAAGCATTTCAAACATGGAACAGATATCTTGAATATGTACATAATTTACACATTTATAGGTAGACGAGATAGACATTGTTTAGGCGCTAATGCCTATGAAATTGTATGTTGGTTGTGATGTAATGTATGTTTATTCTTCTTCTTCTTTTTATTTCACAATCACGGGCTCACAATTGATAGCGGCACACGCAGTACTGTTCGTTTATCACAAACACTACACTCGCCACAAACTTTCACTGGCCGACTGGGCCGTATACGACAAATTTCATTGCCTTTGTCTTCCAACATTTTTTTTAACACTATAACATACATATGAGTACATCACTGATAACTGTGTTTGATTGGATATTTGGTTTACAAAGAATCATTTATCCCTAATCAATTGTGCGTGCCATCTAATTACACTGAATTTTTCTTAAGTAAATGCATTTTTTTTGCAACCATCCTGTCCGTTTTGTTTTATTATTTGTGTTATTGATAGTACCTCCATGTACCCGCAGTTACTTTATGTATCCGACGACGCTACTCTAAATTCTTTGAAAGGTTTTAATAAAGCAATATTGTATCGCCCCTTTGCTTTCCCCGTTTTTATATCCGTGATTTCAAATGCCTTAGCGTTAAATTTCTGAGTGATCACGCATGGACCATTCCATAAGTTTTCCATTCTATGGTATCCTTTTCCAATTAGGGATTAACGAGGGTGGTTCTTGTATAATACATAGTTCTTGTAACTAAACATATGTTACTGTTTCTTTTAGTACGTCTTTTTCGTGCTTCTGCGCGTTCTTTTAGCCTGTTAAATGATTTTTGAAACATTTCTCCGTCCTTTTCGGTTTCTGCTGCGCTAATCGGTTCAGGTAATTTTGGTATTATGTTGCGGGCTATCTCTCCTGTTTGTAAGGTCACTGGTGCATATCCCGTAGATGGAAATGGGGTATTATTTATTACTGTCTGCACGTATTCACAATAATTTGGCCAGAGAAAACGCCGCTTATGGCATATCACTCGAAAAAAATGGAAATATCTCTCATAATTCGCTCGCAAGGGTTACTTTGGGGGTGGTATGATGTGGAGTTATATACTTTTATCCCTGCTTCCCGAAGACGACCTAGAAACTTCTCTGACTTGTGAATTGAAACGTTATCAGCTATGAGAGCATCCATCTTACCATACTTAGGCACATAATCGTCCATGATTTTTGCTACGCATAACGCGCTAGACAATTTCTTCATTGGATAGATTTTGACGAATTTTGAAAAAAATATCTACCATTACAAACATGTGTCTCATACCTCCCCTACCTACCGGTAATGGTCCATGGGAGTCAATGGCAACCAGAGCTCCTGGTCTGTCTCTTAATATCGCTTGCGGTGGTGAATCAAATTTCACGTTTATCGGCTTAGCCTTCTGGCAGATTTCACATGTTGCTGTCAGTTTCCTGGCCTTATGCCTTAACCGCGGTATATAAAAATACTCGCCCACAGCAAGGGATGTCTTTTCGCTTCCTGCATGTATAAGTGCGACATGATACGCATTGATAACCAAATTTTGTAATTTAGTTGGTACGTATGTTATCCATTTGGGTCTATCTCTCCCCTGTAATTTATACAACCGCCCTTCCATACCCCTAGGGTTCCTGAAATGTCTTTGTTTATTTCTGGCGCTGATTCTATTATTTGACGTAACCTTGCATCTTCATATTGTGTTTTTTTGACATTTTTCATTTCAGCTATTAGCTGCTTGTTTAAGCTAAGATCCAGTTTGAGGACCGTTACCTCTCTTTGTGTACCGGTTTGGCACTCAGGTAAATTCTTGCCTGGGCTCAGTCGGGAAAGAATGTCACTAAAAATGTTCTCACTTCCAGGAATGTGCTTAGTTTCCACGTCATAGGAGGTTATTTCATAAATGTATCGTGATATTTTAGAACTCGTTAATTTACATGTCTTTATAAAAGACAGGCTAACGTGATCTGTGAATATAGTAATCCTTTTGTTAAAGATATATGTTTTGAATTTCTGCAGTGCATAATAAATTGCAGATATCTCCTGCTCCGTGATGGATGCAACTGCTTCTGCATGTGTCAAAGGTCGGGAACATGTGGATATGACGTGTAGGCCGCCATTATTGTCTCGTTGCGTCAATACAGCGCCGGAAGAAATAGTTGAGGCGTCGCAGTAAATCTCAAATGGCTGGTTCATGTTTGGCCTTTCTAATAAAATCGCCCGCGCAAACAGTTGTTTTATACCTTCAAAGGCGCGTTGCTCGTGTTCAGTCCACCTTGTCTTGTTCCCTTCTTCAGTAATGCCCGTAACGGTGCAGTCTCCTTCGCAAAATTGTATACAAATCTTACTTGGTAATTTAGCATGCCAAAAATCCTCCTGAGCTGCTTCAGATTTTTCGGGGCTGGTATTTTCTGTATGGCTTCAACCCTCTGTGGATCAACTGATAGGCCGCCATCAGAGATGATATAACCAACGAATCGCACCTGAGTGGCGAAAAATGCAGATTTTTCTAAATTTATCGTCATGCCACATTGTATCAGACGTTGTAAAATAGAATCAATATGTTCTATATGCTCCGAAATATCAGTATCATGTATTAAAAAATCATCTACGTATTGCGTCATAAATTCATTCATAGTGTCACCGAAAACTGCATGCATGGCTCTCAGAAATGCACTAGAGCTGGTCGCGACGCCATATGGAGTTCTGTGAAATTCATAGACACGCCCACAATAAAGGAAAGCGGTATATTTTCTCAGATGTTCCTTAAGTTCTATCTGAAGATAAGAGTTTTTTAAATCCAATGTAGAAAACCATTTTTGTGACCTATTTTGCCTAATATTTGGTCTATACTTTCGGTCCTAAAATTGTCAGGCAATATGTATTTATTCAGTCGACGTGCATCGATGGTAATTCTAACAGTCCCATTTCTTTTTCTAACTATGCACAGGGGGTTTAAATATGGGGAATTTGATAACCCAATAATACCATCTTGAAGCATTTTATTTATTGTGAGTTCGACGCTTTCTCTTATATCAAAATGGATAGCTCGACATTTGTGTCTAATGGGCTCCATTTGTCGTATGTGGAACTCATATTCATAAATGTTACATAAACCGGTTCTGTCCGCGAAGACTTCGCGATTTCGGTAGAACACCTCCAATAGTTTCTCCTTCTGTTCCGCCGTCAATATTTCTATATCCCTTTTCTTCTCTCGGATCTTTTGGGAGATATTCGCATCACCGTGTTCTTCTACCTGAAACCGGGCAGGTCTGTCAGGGGCGAACAAACCTGTTTCTTCCCGTACCTCTAAGTCATAATAACTAACAGTTACTGATTCATTCGGAACAATACTTGCATTACTAATATCTTCAAATGATTCCTCATCCTGATTATACTCCTCGCAATCGGCATCGGATGCTCTGTTTAGATCACTTCTAGCGTTATTGATCTGGTATATTTCTCCTCCCTCAATCTGCAAATATTCGACGAAAAAATAATCTCCCATCAAGTCTTTCTCTCCGGGGGTCACGGGATCGTTTACCTGCTGTGTCTTTTGTATGAAAGGTGTTACAACCAAGCGGTTATTTATGTAAAAACTCAACTTCTTGCTTTCATAATTTATTTTTGCTCGCATTGCATCTAGAAAATCATTTCCAAGTAAAAGTTGAAATATAAGCCGTGGCACTATCAGAAAAACAAACTCAATTTCTACCTCTTCAATCCTAAATGTTATCATCACCTGGTATTTAATTCTTTGCTTGCTCCTACCTATCGCCGTAACACAACACACCTTTCTTACTGGCAATGTCTGTTAGTTCCACCCCGTTGTTATCAGGTTATCGTATAATTCCTGGCTACATACCGAAGAAGATGCGCCGCTGTCGATAATCGCCTCATAGACCTGATTTTTCACTTTCATCGCAATTCTAGGTGCCTCCACTATTTCACTAATTTTATCATAGTATTCCTCCCGGTTATCACTTTCTGTCGCAGAGCATCTTTGATAATGCTCTATGCCTACACTATTCATACTTTTGTCGTCCTCGTTTGCTGTAAATGAATTTGACGTATCCTGCACGGCCATATCAGAGGACTTGAGACGGCCCCTAATTAGTTTAAATTTTGGTTATTCAGTACATTTGTGGCTGAGGCACTGTTTTGTGCATCTTGATGCTGTTCAATGGGGCGTGATTCTTGTCTGTTCCAGTTCGGCGACATTCGTCCTCCGTCTCTCACGCCGGGTCCTGGGTTCGTTCTAGGGGGGCTATTTGAATAAGCGCGCCGCCAGCCATTATTGCCATAGTTTCCGCGCGGCCTATTTCCGCCTCGTCTGTGGGGATTGAAGCCTATGTAATTTATAGGGTGAGAACGGCCATTTTGTTGGCGGTTTTGTCGTTCAAAATCTGGCTCGTTTCTCGTTCTGTGTTGTCGCTGGTTATCTCTTGGAGCCTGATTTTGATATCTGTTCCGGATGTGATAAGGATCTGGCCTACGGTGATTTTCATTGGAACGTGCCCCCGCCCCATTGAAATTTTGAGCAATGTATCTATCCTCACTGGTTCGTTGGTGGAAAATATTGGTGCCCCGTATTTCGCCTGAATGGCTTTGAAAAGCTGTTAACAGTTCTAGTGCCTCTGCTATTGTTCTAGGTTTAGCGACAATTAAATGACTTCTAATGTGCTCATTGAAATGGTGGGCCATCAAGGAGATGAATTCCTCCTCTCTCATTGGTGGTTCAAGCAGTTGGCTCTGTTGCGCTAGTTTTAGAAAATAGTCCACCATGGTTTCACTTCGATGGTGTTGATATCTCCCATTGTTGATCTGCGTGCGCACCGCATATTGTGTGCTGCTGTTCCAATATTTGCTCAGAAAAGCCTGTCGGAATTGAGCGTAAGACGTGTGATCACCCAGCGTTAGTCTATACCAAACTAAAGATTGGCCCAGTAAACCTCTCCTAATTATAAGCATTTTGTACTGTTCCGGGATACCCTTTAATGTAAAATACGCCTCAACATCCATAATGTAACGGCGGGCATTATCATGTCTATCATCAAATGTCGGTATCGCAATTTCGTTTAGCAATTGGTATGGCACGGACACATGATTATTCAAACACAATATTGGAGTTGCATTCGTATCGTTATTACAAGTGGTTATGGGAGAAAATGCACCACCATGCATATGCTCCGTTGGTCGTATGTTTGCCGAAACATCAGGTGAGCTGGCGGAACGTATGTTCTGGCTTGGATTATTTATCGGCTCCATTTCGAACCGTTGTGCTTTGTCTTGTAGTCCTGCTAGCTCACGTGAGGCTTCTACTCTGAGGTTTGTTGTCTGCTGAGTATCAGACAGTTGCGCAATTTTGTCTTTCAATTTGGTTATATCATTTACTTGTGACTCTTTTTGATCCTGAATAATCTTTTTTACGGCTGTCATTTCTGCCTCCACATTATTTTCCAATGTGCGCTGCCGCTTCTCCATTATTGTGCAACTGCGCTGAAATTCAGCATTCAACCCCTCTTGCATTGCTAAGGTACTACTTCTAATTTCTACTATTTGCCCTTTGAGCTTCTCAACCTCATTCTGTGATTCTTTGACCTCAGCTTTATTTAACAAAAAATCTTCCTGCATAGCATTCTGATAAGATCTAATTTCCTCTAATTGATCCCTAATCTCTCTTTGCTGTACTTCAAACCTGGCTCCTATCATCTGCTCTAATCTATTTCCTAACTTTTCTTCCAAAACCTCATTCTGACATTGCAAATTTCTGTTTAATCTCTCTTCTAATGCTTTATTTTGGTTTTTCAATTCTTTGTTTTGATTTTGTAAACTTTCATCTAGCTTTTCCGTTAATGCTTTATTTTGATTTTGAAAACTTTCACTTAAATTCACGAACATTTGCTGTATAACCAAAACAAGGTTGTTTTCAGTCATAGTACTAGCCTCTATTGTCTGCATATTTCCCGGAAAATTTGTTTCCCTACTGTCTAATGACCTACTTTCTACCTGCTCTACCTGCATGTTTTCAGCTTCAATTAAGTCTTTCTCCATCTCTTTTACACTTAAAAGTTCTTTTAAAACCTTTTTATTTCTAAGTAACATTAATTAGTGATATTATTATTACTATTGTTATTATTATTATTATTCAATTGTTATATGCATGGATTTAGTTCGGGAAAACTATAGAAGCATATGTGTACGTTACTTTTGCTGCGTTGAGTTGGCTCCGTTGACTTGCACTGTGCTGACCCGTGCTGCGATGATCTGGATGTCGGGTTGATCTGTTGACCTGTGTGGTAGGGATTTCTTCCGGTGATCGGCACGTTCATCCGCTGCTGCTGGCCTGGGGTTCGATGCTCGCTGTCACTCGATCGTTGTCATCGGCAGTTCTCCTGACACGTGGGGTGCCATGCTGGGATGGACTTTATCGTTGGGCGCCGTATTGAGTCGGCTTCTTTGGGTGTTGTCTTCGTTGGGCACCTTAGTGGGATGGACTTTATTGTGTGTTTTCCTTTTATGTACGGTATCGGTGTTTTTGTAGGGGGAAAAGGAGAAGGTATCGGTGAAATGTCGGAAGAGCATGGATACAAGTAGGTTCTCTTAATCTCGGGTCGTGTTAACCGATGATATTTATATGGTTTTATTACGTTTTATTCTGACCTCCTTAAAACCATTCCCATAACCGATCCGTTCACACAAATATGTTTAATGTCCGTTCACACAAATATATCGAACTATGCCATCGCCAAATCAAACTATAGCCACATGATACCCTGTGGTGTTTCACACGTCTGCTCACATCGAATTCCAGAGTACAAGTGTCTGCATTTACCCTTCGGTTCGCATTCCTGAAAGTTTCTTAACCCTAACTTTCTGCCTGCCTTGTTTCCCCCAATTCACACATGTGTCGTTACAATGGGCATGTTCAGCCCGCATTCCAATCCCCTAACGGTACGTTCATTTCCCGTTGTATACCTACTCTGTACAGTCTTATAAAGACATGTTATATGTTCCCACACTTTTCTAGGTGGTTCACAAATAGACTATGTATAATCGATATTATGGCTTCAACGTATCGTTTCAATTTGGACCAATAAAGTGAGAAGTTGAAATGTTTGTTTATTCAATTTTCACATACACAGGCGGACAAAGTATTCGTCTGCACTTTAAAAAATTAATGGATTTAAAAATCTCTTTTTTAATGCACAGGTGGAACAAATGGTGTTACATTTTATGTGTTGTTACGTTTTTCAAAATATTTCATTTTATTAGTTTTATAATGTTTTGACAATTGCCCCAATCTTTCAGCTTTATTTTCTGTTGTGTTTACAAAGTTATTTTATATGCAGTTAATAGTAAATTATTGGTGTATCCTACCTGATATTTTTCGACGTATGACTTAAACTGGCGGAGAAATAAATTTATGAAGTCGTAAAATTTGAGGAAGTTCAGGAAAAACCTTGAAAATCCCTGACTTTGACATTTTATTCTTCCTACAAATGAAAATCTATTTTCACCGCAAAATGAGATATCGCACAAAAACATCGCTATGTTTAATGCATGAAAATAATTCTGTAAACACCACGTACAAAAAAGTTGAAAAATCCGTATATTTTTCAAACAATTGTAAAACTATTAATATGCAAGATACTGAAAGTTGCCAAAGCAAGTAAACTGTAATACTATTTGTTCTTTCTGTCTATTAAAAACGAGAATTCTATTTCCATTAATTTGGCTACTAGACTTTTTAAACAGCATGAGTACTTTTGTCCGCCTCTGTAGGTAACTCCTTCAAACCCTTCTGATTAGATGGACTAATTTAAGATAGACCTCTCTTGCGCTAAAGCCAGACGTCACGGGCTATGGGTTCCTGAACGCAATGTGTTTGAAACAAGGTTATCTATCCGATTAGAAAAAGTTGTCGATCTGATTTATCAACATGATATTCATATCCTTCAGTTTTGCTATCCCCAGAAAATTTAGGAGGAATGCGTGGCATTTAATATTAAAATTAGGTTCCTGGAGGGTTGTTAGGCCCTGTTCCATATAACTTTGCCAAGTATCTCTTAACTGTCACATGCACTAGTCACGTCTCATTGGCTGCTGTCGTTGAATAGGATGTTGTGGATACGAACTAGTTGCTTATTTAACATGATCATGTACCTTAACATATTTTATGTCAAATCTACATTTTCATAACTGTGCGAGTCAAATGTATTGCGCAACAGCGTAAATGCATCTAGAATGCCTATAAATTCTTATCAACAAATAGATGGGAGGATCCTTCGGTTTAACCCTGACTCTCAGGATGATGAAAACACATGCATATGTCATGACAGAGTGTTTTTATCGCTTTTATCGACTGAGTTTCCATTTTGTTTGTCACATATCGGCATTCCAAGGTGTACATTAGTTAATCAGGGGAAAGGGGAAGGAAAGGGAGCGCGAACAGGTTATAAGAAACAGGGTTTAGGCTGTTGGTATCGTTATTTGCCTCGTAAAATAATAAACTCAAAGCTACAACATTTTCCCCACAATTTGTCGTTGTACCATGTATGCAGAACTTTACATCTTCTAACCTTATCATAACAAGTATTAAACCTGAGTTATAAGGATATTAGATTAAAGATTGACAGCGTGATGTATTCCACAACGAGCGGCGTATTTAATACCGCATATAGTGCTGTTACTACCTGTTTAATTTCCGAGTCGTTTCATACAGGATGAATCTGTCACATATGATAAACATCGAAGCAGTAAACCACCTCAAAATAAATGGCAGTTTATATTTTGAACATCCACCTTGTCTGTCATTATTACCGTAAGTGTCGCTCCTAAGATCGTCTTCATAGAAAGCAGCATTGTTATAAAGCACAGCGCAATATACAGGATGTCCACAAAATGACTGCAGATGTTTCGTGTGACGGTAGAACATCCATGCGAGTATTTTAATACAGTGAATCTTAGGGCGGAAATGCTTGTAAACAGTGAAATGCATGCAAATTGTGTAACAGAATTTGTTGTTTATTATGTTAATTGTAAGAAAAAGAGGGTTTTTATACACGTTGGAAGCGTCGGCCATTGTGACCTGGTTGCACAACTCCGCAATTCTCCAGCCATTGTGTCAACAGTACCATGTCAGGAGTTCTGGTCACGTGTTTTCAGAACAACAACAGATATTTAATCCTGTCCTACAAGCCGGTTAATAATGAACTATTGTAAAGATAAATGAGCAGGAATCTTCCCTCCCCTTTCAATTGTTTACTACCAGCCGTGGAAAAGCGATGAGTGGTACTAGAACACGTTACGAATGCGCTTGGAGGAGGGCGCCAGTTTTTGTTGACACTACCTATCATCAAGGCTAGGGATCAAAGGGGAGTAAGGGGCAAGGCGGTAGGAGGAATGTACAGTTGCACAACGAAAACAGTACTAGGTTGATTTTGGAGGCCTCAGCCTCGCTAGTAACTGCGAATGTTTTCTTTACCTGACTGTCCTTCCGAAGCCCGCCCACTTGTTCCGTAACTGCTTAGTTCCTCGTCCGACCGCACGCATTCATATCGTAGCCGACTAGTAAGTCAAAATGGAAACAATAACCAAAGTAAGACGGCTTAATCGTAGAAATAAGTGCAACGCAAACTTGAGTATCTTACAGCGTGTAATATTGTGTTTACACCCATAAAAGTGCGTTTACGCCTCAAAATCACTGCATTAAAATACTAGTATTAATGTTCCCTACACCGTACAAGAAAGCCTGTACTTATTTTGTGGATGCTGAGTATATTTCCTGCAGTGCTTTTCCTAATACAACTATCTGATGGTAAAGTTTGGTTTTTGCTTGTCCCTTGCATAAGTCTGACATCCTTATGGAAGTTGGGGTTTCAAAACGCTTACTTCAAAAATGTAAATACTATGCACAGATCACAAACTGATTAAATAAAGCATGTCTCGGGTATTGTTGTTTGGATTCTGTGCTGGTGTTACACAGCTTCCAACATGCGTATCCTTCTTTGCAGACAACTAAATAACAATAATAATGAGATTCAGGTGCCGTGTAGTCTCTGCGGGGAATTTTGATTGGGTCAATTATTATAGATAATAATTAAATAATGCCAAGATGCTAAAATGAAAATTTTCAGGTGCCAAAGTTTTAGTGTATGAAAGTACGCCCTTGTGCATATATTAATCGCAATTGGTACATTTTTAACATGCTATCTATAGGAACCAAAATCGCATGTGCTAAGTGGGAGTTCAATGGTCTATCTTGCCAATGTTAAGCTAACCAAGTTCGTTATTCTTTTTCTTTGGAACTAATTCAGAGACAATAATTAAACTTTCTCGAGGTGTACATTCATACGTTATAATCCTACTAACCCACTTTCTTTGATTTATTTGTTTTAGGAACTGGCACATAAACTTTTTAAAATAATATTACAAATGTTTAAATTTTTGTTTTTTTCCTAACATTTTTAAAGAATTAATATAGAATCCCTCTCAACAGCCCATATTACTCACATTATCTCATAAACATTAACAATAAAACCGAACAAACTAGCAGATCTTGTCCCAAATGAGCCAGCTGAACTTAATGGGGAATGAAACGCAAAAGTGAATATTTGGTACAACACATTAGTTTATCCGTCATGAGGAATAATTAGCAACATACGCAGTTCCACCATCCCAACGTCAGTGATTATCGCGTTACAACGTCTTCCTCAGAATATGCGCGACGTCATCAGATCACCCAGCTGCTGGGAAACAATATAAATACCATAAACAGGAATGCAGCACTAAGAGGTGCTTTAAATGACAAAACAAGGTCATATATAATTTGTTTGTTAACGACGCAGTCCATTGCCAGGATCATATCAGCGCTGCCGGTGTGCCGGAATTTCGTCCTGCAGGAGTTCTTTTACATGCTAGTAAATGTACTGACACAAGGGCTGCTCTTAAAAACCATCGATCTGGGCAGGGTTACAGCCGGCGACCATGATCAGAAGGCCAGCGCCTAACTAGCTAAGCCGCCCTGACCGAAAAAAAAACAAAAATAAGGTCGGAATGTAATTCTAACTAGAGGAAGACAGAATCTATTTGTATAATCGGAGACAACAGCTAAAACATAAGCAGTCAATTCTCATAATCCGTTAATACAAGGTGATAGGCATCTTCTTTTAAAAAGTAGTGAACGTGGTATCCGACTTGTCAGTTTGAACCAAAAGAGTGTGAACACCAATAAACGTGCTGGTTCTGTCCATTGGTGTAATTGCAATGAATGTATGCATACCTTGAATTATGACAAGGAAAGTGTATGTTGCTCGGATTATGAAAGCACAATGTTTGTGAAGGGCGACTCTAATTGCATAATAAAGCACCCTTATTTTCCCAAATTAAGTATAGGGATAGTCCCAGACACGCTTGAACCGAGAAAACGGGCAGGAGGAAGCCGGTAGAGCGCGAGGTAAACAGCCGCATTCTAGTTGCATAATTTTCCTTCGATGCTGCGCGGACCCACGTGTTTAGTACAGGTTAAGGTATTGGCAATAAAACACGCGCTTGCACGGACTCTGTGTTACCGGTCGTTGCTTTGTACAGTTTGAAGTGTTAGAGGACGTGTTTTCACGTGCACTTGTTTCGTATTACTTTTAAAAAGCGTGTGCTGTGTGTACATTAGTTTAGATAATTGAAATGCCGGCTGAAACATTTACTCTACAACAACGAATACTTGTGTGTGATACATCAAAACAGATTCATGCGGAAAAGTGTCTTTATAGGGATTGAAATAACCCGCACAGTTTAGATGAACCGAAAGACAATGCAAGAGCAGAAATTAGAAGGATCAGAGGAAGAACTTTTGGAGTGAATGTAAATTTCATCAAAGAATGTCGGGAATGTGTCATGCTGAAGGACACGACTTTGAGCAACTACTGTAACAGGTTAGTGAAATAAAATGATGATTGTGTGTGTGTGTGTGTGTGTGTGTGTGTGTGTGTGCCATCCACTGATGAAGGTTTAGAGTAGAATACTATGGGAAATGCTGTTGTTTACCTCGCGTCCTCCCTCTCTCGGCTGAAACGTGACGTGTACTCTGTAGATCATGATGCTTTGAACATTGTGAGACATACTTTAGTGATAAAAACGAAAACCAGAGATAAAACAAAATTATCCTTTGCGAATAACTCTGCTAATAAGACCTGGCGTCATTCTTGCTACAAACAGTTTACAGCTTGGATTATTGTACACAGAAGAAGAGTTGTCATGCCATCGTGTTGTATGATTGGAAATGAATTTCCAAAACCCAGTGGAGTATGTGTAGGCTTCAAACTTTACAAATATTGTTTGGTAATGACAGATCAATTGCTCCGTCCGGTATAATGGGCCCAAATATTGTGAGTACGGAGATTTGTTGTTTACTTCACTCATCAGCAATTGATCTTCGTTACATTCCGCATAGTTATTGTTTATTGTCCAGAACCAAATGCTTTCGAGCACTAACTTTAGGCACTAGTCTTTCTTTTATTATTTGTATTGAAATTATTATTTAATTCCGCAATCATGATCTAAGTTGCAGGCCATTGTATAAAAATGTATTGTTTTCTGAGCATATCCGAGACGAAGACTCACAACGTTATGAATTGCCAGTATGTGTAGGTGTATGAGGCAAATCTCTTAAGAAGCTGCTAACCAAGATAATTTTTTTGATCATTATAGGCATGTTATTGTCCTTTTATCCATAACTTATTTCGTCTTCTTTCAATAATTCATCATGTTCGGAAAGTACATCGAAGAGTGTTCTATTCATCATTTTCTAAACATTTATATTCAGTTTTCACATGGTAAGGAATAGACGTGAAGTTTTTTAATTCAAAAGGTACCGCTCTCATTACAGCTTTGTGCAACCCACCATAAATGTTTATTTACACAGGCTTTCCATTCCATCAGCTCTATGTATTTTTTCTAACTTTTTAATTTTTTCCGTTAGACTTTTAGACAAATGCCATACGTCAAATTTATTCATGACCAACTTCTGAATACAGAGTTTTTTAAACATATATTTTACGTCTGTATGTCTATCATGGAGTTTAATTCTGCCCATTTCCTGTTCTGCAAGACTAGTGCATATGTTGTCACAAAGAGTCTTTTTCAGAGCACCTTTCACCATACCACTTTGAACAAGTTCAAAATCAATAATTTGGCGGGAATTTAAATCCATATATTTGGCTGAAAATCTGGGGAGTCATACTGGCCATCCCCTGCAAGCCATATATGTATTCCACTACCGTTTAATGAGCACATTTTTTTTAATTTTATTTCTTGAACAGACGAAAATATTTTTGTTTTTCAAAATTCTATATCCCATTTATTTTGGGAGATTGTCTCTATTTGGAAAATTATGAAAAAGAGTTCCTCTATGTGTTTTGCTTCTCACATTAGCGGCATATGTACTACACACACATTTTACTTTTAATAATATTACATTGTTTAATATACTAAAGTGACTCATTAACACCATCATCTAATACACTACTCTTGAACTTGAAATACCACCAAGAACAATAATGAAAGCTTATTACTGCACGTGATTGCCTTCTAATCCCAAAGCTCCCTCCGACAAAAGGCGTGCACGATGACGTGTGACGCAGATTTTATTTAGCTTCTGCAGCGACAACAGTGCGGCAGTTTGTATAAGTAGTCTTACCGCTGCATTTTGCATGCCATATCCTTAATGTAGTAACAACATTACCTTTGTGTTTCGTTTCCCTTAAGTGTGACGTGTTGCGCTGCTGTGACGTAACGGAGTTTCTAGGAACTGTGCCGAGAGAAGAGATGGGCACGCTCTCTGTGCTACAATATATACTGCCCTTTTCTCGCTAACTCCTTCGCTAACATTCCCCTTTCTCACCTCATCTCTACTTTTCATTGCCTTATTTATTGAGAAGAGACCTGCTCGCTGACGTCAGAGAAATTTAGTTGGCTGATACTGATCTAACCTGAAAGTTCGTAAGAAAAAGATTTATTTGTTTATTGTTTAATTCTTTCAGACATTAGAATTTCTAAGAGTAAAAGCTGATAACCAACAGCAACACTGATACTCATGCAGAGAACTAGTAATTGAGATCACATAGAAAATGCTTTGAATGTATACAATGGAATTACCTCTAAGCTATAAGATAAATCACAGCCTTCCAGAAAAGTTGTTTCTGAAATTTGAATTCAGAACTTAAAGTTGTGGAAAAGAACATAAATCATGAAGTGGACAGCAAAACAATTAAAATCATATTAAAATACTACTAACCCACCAAAACTAATAATATTTATACTATATTCGTCATAAAAGCCTAAGTATTAATTTGACGTAACGCAAAAATTCAATTTACGTAAACATATAGCCTGTCTCCAAATTATATCAAATTGTACTAATTTCGTTCTAATTTTTAACTCAGGTTATATATATTACGATGCTTCACCCTCTATTTCCTGATCGTTATGTAGTTACAATAATATTAATATTTCCCTTGCATATGCAGCCCTGATCTACCACCTCCTGGGTACATTAATGTGCTGCAGTCTTAGACCAAACTATGACAAAGTTATTTCCAAAAACGGCAGGAATATGACAGCAAAGAAAGCAGACGAGCTAGCCAACGTTATAGTGAACTTGGAACAAATGGATGGCCATATACATTCATTGCATCTCGACGTAAAGAAAAGGAGAGGCATGGAGCCTGATGATTTATTACGGGAAGTCTTCTGGCTTACTTGCCGTGATGTTTGTTTGATGCTGGCGAGCATTATCACACCAAGAATACACGTTATGCTTGGTAGGAATATATTTTAATTAAATGAGACGTTATTTATGTGGTGAATTATCATAACTAATGCCAAAAGACGGAGTTCCTTCTGAAGATCAAATTCATGACAGCACTTATCACGGTGTTCCATTATAATAATAATAATAATAATAATAAAAATGATGGTAGTGGTACGATTAGATATATGTATTAATCTTGATTGGGTATAAGACAGCATCCCATTTGTATTCTCTATTTTAGTTTTTTTCATTTTCGCATAAAGTCTGTGATACAAGAAAAACAAGCACTTAACAGAATCAGTAATGGCCATATTGTTGCATTTTTGCTTCACTTTCTATCTCACACATACACGAACACACTTGCTCTAGGCCGAACTAGAATTCGCAGTCCCCTATGATGAATGGGTAAACAGCGGGGGAAATAATCATAAACGTGCCAGGCTGTACTCGCATCAGGCTAGCTTAACTGTGAGACTGTTCTCCAGGCGCAAATGAGTGTTGCAAAGCGTTCATTATTTTAATTTAACTAAAGAGGAGAGTGAAGGAAATAAATGAATAATCGTCCTTCAGCGATGGCGAGATAGCTCTAGAATCTGTGAGAACTGCAGCAAAGACTAAAGAGGACAGCACATGTTCTGAAATAAAGTGATATGAATAAAAACTCTATTCAAGCTGAGAAAAATGATGTTCGGAGAAAAGTGTTGAAGCATCATGTTTAATAAAGAGCCAAAATACACCAACTATCACGTAAGAACTCGTTTACCTAAGGCTAGAGAGGTGTGAAATCGGGAAGGAAAGCTTCTGCTGTGTCCAGACATCTTGGAAACCGGTTGCATGTATTTTCAAAAACAGATTGCGTTTCCTCCTATCTTCCGCAATTGCGACTCCACGTTTAGAAGCAAAGTTTGTACCTCTAATCAGTAATGATTTTCCTTTCCAAAAATATCTGCACGTATTTTTCCTACACTCGCGGTTTACTTGAAGATTCTTAATGGAATCTTGTTTATTAGATGTGTTGTTGAAAATGTTAGTGTAGCACCATAGAATGGCCTTATAATTATTATTAGATGCTGAAATAAATTATTGATAGTTAAATAGACAAATTTACACTTAAAACAAATCATTACATTCAGAGCATACTGATTACAAAATCTCAGTTGAAACATTGAATAAGTTCAATTAATCTGAAAATATGTGCATGCAATAAAGTCTTTACTACAATCTTTATATTCAGGTTTTGCATTTGGAACTTTATTTCATATCTAACGTCAGTAATGCAAGTATTGTGACGATTTGAATGTGACTACAAAGGGATATAAATTCTCTGATTGGCGAGTAAGACGAACAGGCGAAGCGAGAAAGAAAATTCGAATATGTTTAACAGAAGGGAGTGTTTGATTTGTTGACACGTGACATATTCTAATAAAATGCTTGCATTAGTTCGTATTTATGGTGTCGAGAGGACGGTATAAAAGCCAAAACAATTCACTTCTAGAATAAAAATGTTAAATACAACTAATCGTACGGGATTAATATTATCCAAAATCTTCGACTGTAAATCCATTCACGACAAATACAACTAACCAAACACACATTTTTAATTCGTATATTGACTTTCTGTCCTCAAAATATTGTAGGTTAATGCTCTAATGAAAAAGTAATTAACTCCCTGTATTATATTAGTGTGTTGAAATGAGGTTTCCTTGATGCTACAGTGGGGCTAAAGTGGTATGCTTCCATATCTTGATGACAACGATATTTGTACATACAACTCACTTCTGAGGAGTGAAAAAATCTGAAAAAGAAACATGTTAAAATAATTAGGGTAAATATACATTCCTGTTATATCAATGTGAAGAAAACCAAAGTCATATATTTTCAACTCTTCTGCTGTAGTTTTCAAACTTGGAATTACACAAATAAAAATTATATATATCTGATGTGTTACATTCGCATGACATTCTCTACCCACTATCATTTTTTCTTGTATAGCTTCTACAGACTACTCTTACGAAATTTTATTTTGTTATCTATTTCATGTTAATTGAAATAAACACTGGCTGAAATAGTTTCACTACATTTTTCGTCATAGGTACAAAGCGGAGTGGAGGAACTCGAATCGACAGTCAGATGTTTAAAAGCTTGTCGCTTGTAAACCTCTTCCCATAAGATTATGCGCAACAACTGAATAGCCACAGTATTTTAAGAAAATGGCAATGCCGAGAAATTCAGACCAATAATAATGGATATCTCGGAAATGGCTGATGCACAGAAAAAGTTATTTGAAATAAATTGTGTGTTATAAGGGATCTACATTTATTGTGCAATGCGTTTCTGTGTATTTTTTATGGTTTACCCTTGTACAAATTTATACAAGTCCTTCGAGATCAAAAGAACTGCAGAGGCTGCTACCAGAAAACTCAAGATATAATTTTATTTATTATTTAAGTATCTTAAGTATATGGCATTGTAACCAAAATCTTTAGAGCCATTTTTGTGGAAATAAAAGTATCCAAAAAGGTCCATATAAAGGTTAGTTTAGCTGGGTGGATTTTGTTGAAAATCTTTGTTTCTCATCTTGGGAAGATACTGAGCTTAAATACCAAGTTTGGTATGTATCTGGTATTTCGTTTTTGAGCTCATACACACACGCACACACCGATCTTTTTCTTAAAATGCTTTATTGGGCTCAGAGTCCTCAAAACGTGTATTTCTGGTGAAATCTCCTCATCGAATCTTTGGAGGATTACAATACTTCCTAAGAATATTGTATTATACCTATTGTTAATTTACAGCAACATAACTAGAGAATTCATAAGTAATCTGGTTTCTTGCTTCACCAATTTCAGTGTTTTACCTTGTCTTCGCTTTGTTTAATCTTTATCAACAACTTTACATAGTTCGTTTGCATTTATAGTGCTGCATTAGTTCAGCTTCATGCACCTGATAGGTTATGTGAGCAATGATGAAACCCTTAGATGCCTGGAAAAAATATAAAATTATCCTCTGAATAAAACGCAGCATTTGATTATTTTTATACATTAATGCATAAGTGCACTAGGACAAAGGTTCTCTAGCCAAACGAAAATTTATCAAAGAAAAGGATTAATACAGTCTTTAGTTTTAGTTCTCGAATTATTGAATCAGTCAATTCATTGATATAAAAACTAATAAGCATGTTTCCCAAAAGTTCACATTTATACGCTCTCGCTTACAATAAGTAACTCTCCGTATGTATTTCAAAATCTGTGATTAATTCTATAACATACCTGGTCCTGCATTGAGGTATGCTTAGTATGAGAGGAGGAATAGTCTTATTTTAATTACCTCTTATTTTGAAAGAATAGACACCATTTCAAGGCCCAGATTCGTTTATAGATAATGTAATATGGTAAATTCAATATAAAGAACCATAATTTTCCTATTTGAAATAATACAGAGGTACCACCATAATGGTGTTAGTGGCAGTATATCCGCATAATAAGGCGACTTTACTTTCACATGTCTGAGTGGGCGGAGTTTATCAAAATACAAAGGTCAAGGCGTTTCATTTGCATTGTTGTAAACTATATTGAAAACACACAATTGTTTGGTTCAATGGTGTAACCAGCGTCTATATGAGCTTAATGAGGACAAATCCTGTAGGGAGTACATCTAGTATATTTGATATACTTGATGGGAAAACGAATGACTTTATTTTCAACAGAGATCCGCTTCCATTTTCCCGACAGGCATTGCCAACATCTATCAACTTTTACATCGTTTCCTGGGAAGGTACAGAATTTGAAGTCTTTTTTCTTTCTAGTGCTAAACTGGAAATGTTATTCGTGCTGCCCGACCTCTATTTTGATATTTTACCTTCAACTTCCAACCTTCACTTCTGTGTTTTATCCTTTTTCATACCGGGTGTAAGGAAAACATGTGCCCAAAGTTCGTGGGGTGGTATCTGAAAGCTTCTGTATTGTTCACTGCAACATTTAGTGTCAACTAATGGGACTGTTGGTAGATTACGTATTAACATTTTATAAGAATACGTTTAATTCCTTCTGCTTTCCCAATGAGTGAATGCCTAATGACGAGGCATACTTAACAACAGACGAGGTGAATAATAAAAATGACAATTTACAAGCATGAGGCATACTACGAATGAGATTACAATGCAAAGAAAATTACAAGAATATAATAAATTCAGTAGAGCTATTAGAAAAACAAATGTTGCGCTCATAAATAAATGAATATCAATTATACAAGCGATATTTTAAAATTGATACACAAAGTTTTCGTATGGTGTTAACTATACTCAGAATGATTTTGTTTCCGATACTAATTCACGGCAGAACTCATTAAAGAGTTCACCATTAGACCAACAACCTTGTATTTGTTCTTATAACATGGAATGGCTGTTTCATAGATGGGTTTCTTTTCTTTCAACGTCCTGAGGTTCGATTTGAATTGATGGCCATGCTCTGCGGTGAAACGTTTCGACGCAACAAAAGCATAAATCAATATGCAATCCTAATGTTGTGGCCAAATAGAACATTTGCTAGAAATCAACAGAGAAATGTACCTCTATCTCTTTTTAAGGACAGCTAGATAGGCGATACGTACATATCACTGGGATAAATCTGCAGAAATGTGCAGACAAAGAGCTTTAATTTACCGTTTTAAATCTTTCACTGCCATGCTTGAGTGTTTGGGTCGCCGACTTATCCCCGCACTAACCGACACATGTGATCAAATTCCGGGTTTATCTGGCGCTAATTTATTTTAGCAACCCAGCGTACTCTTCTCTCATATCATCAGCCTGTCATCAAGAGGACATGCAACGCTCTGAGTAGATTCAGACTTTGCACATATTTCAGACACCTTTTAATGCATTGGCAAAATAGTATACCAGACCCACATTTTTTTTATTCAGCGCACCGAGACGTTGCCACAAAGGTGAGGTAATCACTTTAATTTTCTTTAATAATTTTTCTATAGCGTCAATGTTTTGACATCTATAATAGTAAACATAGTGCAATGATATAAAGAATACGAAACAAGCATTTGAGTGAACGTCTGTTACCTTCGACAATTCGCTGTTAATATCCACACGTGGCAATCACCGCTTATTATATGTGGGTCCACCTTGTTCTATATCACAGACTTTGTAGCACTGAAGCAAGGTTTCGAACCTAGGTAAACTCCGACATCGAAACACTAACCACTATGCTCAATTCATTAGCCAACTCAGCTACGAATCCAGCTTATGGAGTCTGGTTTCCCAAGCCGGTTTCAGCTAAATATAAACCTGGATGGAGAGGGTTAAACAAATGTGAAGCGTTTACATATTAAGAAAATAAAATGACGGTGAAACCGGCATGTAATTGCACTCAGATAATAATCGAATATTCCATCATGCCTGCACACAATTACACTTCTAGTGTTAATAGTTCAAAAATGGCATAACTAAGTATGCCCTGCTTAAAAGTGTTTTGTTTATGTTTCTGAAAAAAATGTCGTAAATAGAAGAACTGTAATAAAATAAACAAAAGTAAGTACAACACAACATAAAGAAATACATGAGCGCCGGGGTAGCACAATGGTAGCTCTCGTACTGAGGGTTCGGGGTTCGATTCCCGGCTCTGGGGTTGGCCGATTTTAAGTCGGCCCTATCCACGCCTTCACCTCTGACGTCCTTATGTACACTATACCCAAGGCCCAACGTGGTTCGTAGTCCACGGTAAAAGCTGTAGGTCCTCTCATTACACCGCCCATCCTCATCACTCTAGCCTTAGAGGCAACGGATTCCGCCCCTGGGTGCCTCAGAAATGGGTCCAGTCATCGCTTGGTGGAATGAAGGTCACAGGTCATATGGGGAGCGACATAAGGAAATATGATCTTAGCAGGACCCTGGACCACGAGAAAGAGAGAGGGAAGGGGGTTTGAAAGGCCGTCACTCGTTCGGTTGTCCGACACGGGTAACCGAGGTCGTTATAGCACTGACTCGTGAAAAGGAGTTCAAAAATAAATATTTTGTTTGATAACTACACTGTTAGTTGCCAGAACCATATAAGCGGCATCGTTCCGAGGAGTTGCTTCACATGCTAGTAAATCTACTGACATGTGGCTGTCGCTTTTAAGCACACTTAAAAACCATCGTCTGGGCCGGGTTTGAACCCGCGATCTTGGGATCAGAAGGCTAGCATCTAGCCATATGAGACAAACGGGAGGTCTGCGGTTCAAATCCCGTCAGGACGGTCATTCCTAATAGGTTATTGTTTCAGGTTTTCTTCAGTTGTAATAATTGACAAATGCCGGGGAGGTACCCTACACTTGGGCCTGGAACGTTACCCTCCCAAGTTATCATCTAATTTCATGGCCGGGCGTTGAACCCTATTAAAGAAGCTACTGATTATGCCGCGGCCAATAAATTGAAATGGGCTTCTTAACGCAAACCCAGGTTCAGTTTACCTTGCTGGTGTCCCCTTCTGGAGTTTTGTTGAAGTGAATGTGTTTATAAGTGCAGCAGCTGTAGGACGATATACCTTTAAAGCATAGTAATCAACGTGCTTAACCTATGAGAAACAATTGCACTATCTTGCACGTACCAACCCCGAGTTAGTGTACACAATACACTAAGTGTGCAGCACAGGGCAGGCCCTAAATAGTGCCGATACATTTTAAAGTTCATAATGATCCTCAGCTAAATTAACAACAAATTCATACTGGGTAATATTATTAGGACAGCAGTTATCCTAGACATTTCTGTACAGGTTATCTTTAGGGACTCTAAAAGAAAGCTAAGAAATTACTGGGAAACAGAGTGAAGCTCCATTTTAGAATATCGAGAAACACTTTGAGAAGGATCCCTAATGGCACCAACCGGCTCGGTTCTTTAAATGGGTTTATTTCCCTTCTGGTTTAAAAGCACGATGGTTTTCTTTCTGTGTTGCAAATGTATCTGTCTTCCTACAGACTCAAACAACAGCGTAGGCATTAAGCAATAAAGCTAATGAAATCAATTGTGGCTAACGACATATAAATTCCAAATATTTTTGTGATAATCCATCTGCCTGAATGACCTAATATTTCCAGTGATAACGTCACAGCAAAATATACACACTCAATTATAATAGAATATATCTCTTCGTTTATAACTTTAAATCAATTAAGTGCATTTCACCACCCTCCCTACCGCAGTAGTGCTAGTGAGTACTTGTCTAGTGTATGAAGTTGCTTTTAACGCTAACAAACAGTAGTAGTTAATGTCCGTCCACATTTCCTAAACTTGGTGTAGAGACAATAAAAAGACAGAATAAAACAATTTTGCGCAATTTTTCTTCTTGCATGCATCTTTTTTTCTTAATGTATACTCGCTTAGTACACACATACACACACATATATTTATTTATTTTTAAAATTCCTTTATGACTTTACGGCAATGGGGTAGAAACTTTTTCGCAATTGGACATGTTACCTTTTTGCAAGAATTGGGTTTTGAAATACATTTTTGGGTTAAATTAATGTTTTAAAATACGTTAAACATAAGTTTATTTTCTTGTAATACGCAATTTTTTTTAAATATTTCCGAATAATATTTGATGTTCGGAATGTTAAATTACCTTCATCTTCATCACCAGACATGATTGCTATAGGCGATGATATGCTTAAATTATAGAACTGCATCTTGTATTATACAACATACAATAGCATGCATACATAGTGCAACTGTCAAACAATAGATCGTAATCGAAATCTAGCCACCACACCTTTTACTGCAGACAGGGATCCTGTCCCGGGCTAATTCCCTATCTGCAGTAAACAAAAAATTGAAGGCGTGCTCAGGCCGTGCTGTCGTGCAGACGATATTTTTTCCTCTGGTAAACGATCCATTGACTCACTAAAAGAATAATCTTCACAGAAAAAAGAAAAAAAAAGAAAAGAAAATGTGTAAATATTGCACAAGTTGCCTTTCTGGAGTAAGCAATTCAAACAACCTTCACAACATTCCCGCACATCTGGGTTGTACATCGACTCTGTTGCACTTTCGGGTGCTGGCGCTGCTCAGCTAAAATGGTTCATGCGTGTTTCCATCATTTTCTGGTGGTTTTGTGAATTAGAGAAAGCGATGGCAATATGATATAATGTATGGATACAATTATACTTTTCGCAAAATTTATAAAATATACAAACAAACGATATGCTGCTTCTTTTAAAGAGGCTATAAACACAAACTTTCAACAATTCAGGTGTCATGCCACCTTGTTGTAAGCGCAGACGTGTCTTTGATGCATAGGATGGGATCTGCAGTCAAAACGACCGTCATAAATCTTTTTCAAGGTGACATATCGTTTGAAGCTTTTCTAAATTTTGCAGCAATTATAGCGAGGGCAGCATGACATCGTTCAAGTAAAAGTCATGACTAATAAGGGCTCTGGCTAGCCCGAGTGGCGTGTTTCATTGTTTACTGTTGGTACTGTGAGTTAGAGAAAGCGATGGCGATGTGATATAGTGTTTGGATACAGCTAGCAGCGGCAGCGTGACATCGTTCAAGTAAAAGTCATGACTAATAAGGGCTCTGGCTAGCCCGAGTGGCGTGTTTCATTGTTTACTGTTGGTACTGTGAGTTAGAGAAAGCGATGGCGATGTGATATAACGTTTGTATACAGCTAGCAGTGGCAGTGTGACATCGTTCAAGTAAAAGTCATGACTAATAAGAGCTCTGGCTAGCCCGATTGGCGTGTTTCCTTGTTTACTGTTGGTACTGTGAGTTAGAGAAAGCGATGGCGATGTGATATAACGTTTGTATACAGCTAGCAGTGGCAGCGTGACATCGTTCGAGTAAAGCCCATGGCTAATGAGAACACTGGCTCGCCACGCGTGGGATGTTTCATTGTTTACTGTTGGTACTGTGAGTTAGAGATAGCGATGGCGATATGGCACGATGTATGGATACAGCTAGCAGTGGCAGCGTGACATCGTTCGAGTAAAGCCCATGGCTAATGAGAACACTGGCTGGCCACGAGTGGGATGTTTCATTGTTTGCTGTTGGTACTGTGAGTTAGAGATAGCAATGGCGATGTGATATAACGTTTGTATACAGCTAGCAGTGGCAGCGTGACATCGTTCGAGTAAAGCCCATGGCTAATGAGAACTGTGGCTGGCCACGAGTGGGATGTTTCATTGTTTGCTGTTGGTACTGTGAGTTAGAGATAGCGATGGCGATGTGATATAACGTTTGTATACAGCTAGCAGTGGCAGCGTGACATCGTTCGAGTAAAGCCCATGGCTAATGAGAACACTGGCTGGCCACGAGTGGGATGTTTCATTGTTTGCTGTTGGTACTGTGAGTTAGAGATACCGATGGCGATGTGATATAACGTTTGTATACAGCTAGCAGTGGCAGCGTGACATCGTTCGAGTAAAGCCCATGGCTAATGAGAACAGTGGCTGGCCACGAGTGGGATGTTTCATTGTTTGCTGTTGGTACTGTGAGTTAGAGATAGCGATGGCGATGTGATATAACGTTTGTATACAGCTAGCAGTGGCAGCGTGACATCGTTCGAGTAAAGCCCATGGCTAATGAGAACAGTGGCTGGCCACGAGTGGGATGTTTCATTGTTTGCTGTTGGTACTGTGAGTTAGAGATAGCGATGGCGATGTGATATAACGTTTGTATACAGCTAGCAGTGGCAGCGTGACATCGTTCGAGTAAAGCCCATGGCTAATGAGAACAGTGGCTGGCCACGAGTGGGATGTTTCATTGTTTGCTGTTGGTACTGTGAGTTAGAGATAGCGATGGCGATGTGATATAACGTTTGTATACAGCTAGCAGAGGCAGCGTGACATCGTTCGAGTAAAGCCCATGGCTAATGAGAACAGTGGCTGGCCACGAGTGGGATGTATCATTGTTTGCTGTTGGTACTGTGAGTTAGAGATAGCGATGGCGATGTGATATAACGTTTGTATACAGCTAGCAGTGGCAGCGTGACATCGTTCGAGTAAAGCCCATGGCTAATGAGAACACTGGCTGGCCACGAGTGGGATGTTTCATTGTTTGCTGTTGGTACTGTGAGTTAGATATAGCGATGGCGATGTGATATAACGTTTGTATACAGCTAGCAGAGGCAGCGTGACATCGTTCGAGTAAAGCCAATGGCTAATGAGAACACTGGCTGGCCACGAGTGGGATGTTTCATTGTTTGCTGTTGGTACTGTGAGTTAGAGATAGCGATGGCGATATGGCACGATGTATGGATACAGCTAGCAGTGGCAGCGTGACATCGTTCGAGTAAAGCCCATGGCTAATGAGAACTGAGGCTGGCCACGAGTGGGATGTTTCATTGTTTGCTGTTGGTACTGTGAGTTAGAGATAGCGATGGCGATATGGCACGATGTATGTATACAGCTAGCAGTGGCAGCGTGACATCGTTCGAGTAAAGCCCATGGCTAATAAGAACACTGGCTGGCCACGAGTGGGATGTTTCATTGTTTGCTGTTGGTACTGTGAGTTAGAGAAAGCGATGGCGATGTGATATAACGTTTGTATACAGCTAGCAGTGGCAGCGTGACATCGTTCGAGTAAAGCCCATGGCTAATGAGAACAGTGGCTGGCCACGAGTGGGATGTTTCATTGTTTGCTGTTGGTACTGTGAGTTAGAGAAAGCGATGGCGATGTGATATAACGTTTGTATACAGCTAGCAGTGGCAGCGTGACATCGTTCGAGTAAATCCCATGGCTAATGAGAACACTGGGTGGCCACAAGTGGGATGTTTCATTGTTTGCTGTTGGTACTGTGAGTTAGAGATAGCGATGGCGATGTGATATAACGTTTGTATACAGCTAGCAGTGGCAGCGTGACATCGTTCGAGTAAAGCCCATGGCTAATGAGAACAGTGGCTGGCCACGAGTAGGATGTTTCATTGTTTGCTGTTGGTACTGTGAGTTAGAGATAGCGATGGCGATGTGATATAACGTTTGTATACAGCTAGCAGTGGCAGCGTGACATCGTTCGAGTAAAGCCCATGGCTAATGAGAACAGTGGCTGGCCACGAGTGGGATGTTTCATTGTTTGCTGTTGGTACTGTGAGTTAGAGATAGCGATGGCGATGTGATATAACGTTTGTATACAACTAGCAGTGGCAGCGTGACATCGTTCGAGTAAAGCCCATGGCTAATGAGAACACTGGCTGGCCACGAGTGGGATGTTTCATTGTTTGCTGTTGGTACTGTGAGTTAGAGATAGCGATGGCGATGTGATATAACGTTTGTATACAGCTAGCAGAGGCAGCGTGACATCGTTCGAGTAAAGCCAATGGCTAATGAGAACACTGGCTGGCCACGAGTGGGATGTTTCATTGTTTGCTGTTGGTACTGTGAGTTAGAGATAGCGATGGCGATATGGCACGATGTATGGATACAGCTAGCAGTGGCAGCCGGACATCGTTCGAGTAAAGCCCATGGCTAATGAGAACACTGGCTGGCCACGAGTGGGATGTTTCATTGTTTGCTGTTGTTACTGTGAGTTAGAGATAGCGATGGCGATGTGATATAACGTTTGTATACAGCTAGCAGTGGCAGCGTGACATCGTTCGAGTAAAGCCCATGGCTAATGAGAACTGTGGCTGGCCACGAGTGGGATGTTTCATTGTTTGCTGTTGGTACTGTGAGTTAGAGATAGCGATGGCGATGTGATATAACGTTTGTATACAGCTAGCAGTGGCAGCGTGACATCGTTCGAGTAAAGCCCATGGCTAATGAGAACAGTGGCTGGCCACGAGTGGGATGTTTCATTGTTTGCTGTTGGTACTGTGAGTTAGAGATAGCGATGGCGATGTGATATAACGTTTGTATACAGCTAGCAGTGGCAGCGTGACATCGTTCGAGTAAAGCCCATGGCTAATGAGAACAGTGGCTGGCCACGAGTGGGATGTTTCATTGTTTGCTGTTGGTACTGTGAGTTAGAGATAGCGATGGCGATGTGATATAACGTTTGTATACAGCTAGCAGTGGCAGCGTGACATCGTTCGAGTAAAGCCCATGGCTAATGAGAACAGTGGCTGGCCACGAGTGGGATGTTTCATTGTTTGCTGTTGGTACTGTGAGTTAGAGATAGCGATGGCGATATGGCACGATGTATGTATACAGCTAGCAGTGGCAGCGTGACATCGTTCGAGTAAAGCCCATGGCTAATAAGAACACTGGCTGGCCACGAGTGGGATGTTTCATTGTTTGCTGTTGGTACTGTGAGTTAGAGAAAGCGATGGCGATGTGATATAACGTTTGTATACAGCTAGCAGTGGCAGCGTGACATCGTTCGAGTAAAGCCCATGGCTAATGAGAACAGTGGCTGGCCACGAGTGGGATGTTTCATTGTTTGCTGTTGGTACTGTGAGTTAGAGAAAGCGATGGCGATGTGATATAACGTTTGTATACAGCTAGCAGTGGCAGCGTGACATCGTTCGAGTAAATCCCATGGCTAATGAGAACACTGGGTGGCCACAAGTGGGATGTTTCATTGTTTGCTGTTGGTACTGTGAGTTAGAGATAGCGATGGCGATGTGATATAACGTTTGTATACAGCTAGCAGTGGCAGCGTGACATCGTTCGAGTAAAGCCCATGGCTAATGAGAACAGTGGCTGGCCACGAGTGGGATGTTTCATTGTTTGCTGTTGGTACTGTGAGTTAGAGATAGCGATGGCGATGTGATATAACGTTTGTATACAGCTAGCAGTGGCAGCGTGACATCGTTCGAGTAAAGCCCATGGCTAATGAGAACAGTGGCTGGCCACGAGTGGGATGTTTCATTGTTTGCTGTTGGTACTGTGAGTTAGAGATAGCGATGGCGATGTGATATAACGTTTGTATACAACTAGCAGTGGCAGCGTGACATCGTTCGAGTAAAGCCCATGGCTAATGAGAACACTGGCTGGCCACGAGTGGGATGTTTCATTGTTTGCTGTTGGTACTGTGAGTTAGAGATAGCGATGGCGATGTGATATAACGTTTGTATACAGCTAGCAGAGGCAGCGTGACATCGTTCGAGTAAAGCCAATGGCTAATGAGAACACTGGCTGGCCACGAGTGGGATGTTTCATTGTTTGCTGTTGGTACTGTGAGTTAGAGATAGCGATGGCGATATGGCACGATGTATGGATACAGCTAGCAGTGGCAGCCGGACATCGTTCGAGTAAAGCCCATGGCTAATGAGAACACTGGCTGGCCACGAGTGGGATGTTTCATTGTTTGCTGTTGTTACTGTGAGTTAGAGATAGCGATGGCGATGTGATATAACGTTTGTATACAGCTAGCAGTGGCAGCGTGACATCGTTCGAGTAAAGCCAATGGCTAATGAGAACACTGGCTGGCCACGAGTGGGATGTTTCATTGTTTGCTGTTGGTACTGTGAGTTAGAGATAGCGATGGCGATATGGCACGATGTATGGATACAGCTAGCAGTGGCAGCCGGACATCGTTCGAGTAAAGCCCATGGCTAATGAGAACACTGGCTGGCCACGAGTGGGATGTTTCATTGTTTGCTGTTGTTACTGTGAGTTAGAGATAGCGATGGCGATGTGATATAACGTTTGTATACAGCTAGCAGTGGCAGCGTGACATCGTTCGAGTAAAGCCCATGGCTAATGAGAACTGTGGCTGGCCACGAGTGGGATGTTTCAATGTTTGCTGTTGGTACTGTGAGTTAGAGATAGCGATGGCGATGTGATATAACGTTTGTATACAGCTAGCAGTGGCAGCGTGACATCGTTCGAGTAAAGCCCATGGCTAATGAGAACAGTGGCTGGCCACGAGTGGGATGTTTCATTGTTTGCTGTTGGTACTGTGAGTTAGAGATAGCGATGGCGATGTGATATAACGTTTGTATACAGCTAGCAGTGGCAGCGTGACATCGTTCGAGTAGAGCCCATGGCTAATGAGAACAGTGGCTGGCCACGAGTGGGATGTTTCATTGTTTGCTGTTGGTACTGTGAGTTAGAGATAGCGATGGCGATGTGATATAACGTTTGTATACAGCTAGCAGTGGCAGCGTGACATCGTTCGAGTAAAGCCCATGGCTAATGAGAACAGTGGCTGGCCACGAGTGGGATGTTTCATTGTTTGCTGTTGGTACTGTGAGTTAGAGATAGCGATGGCGATGTGATATAACGTTTGTATACAGCTAGCAGTGGCAGCGTGACATCGTTCGAGTAAAGCCCATGGCTAATGAGAACACTGGCTGGCCACGAGTGGGATGTTTCATTGTTTGCTGTTGGTACTGTGAGTTAGAGATAGCGATGGCGATGTGATATAACGTTTGTATACAGCTAGCAGTGGCAGCGTGACATCGTTCGAGTAAAGCCCATGGCTAATGAGAACTGTGGCTGGCCATGAGTGGGATGTTTCATTGTTTGCTGTTGGTACTGTGAGTTAGAGATAGCGATGGCGATATGGCACGATATATGGATACAGCTAGCAGTGGCAGCGTGACATCGTTCGAGTAAAGCCCATGGCTAATGAGAACACTGGGTCGCCACGAGTAGCTCCTGTAATACTCGCACGCACGATCATTTTGTTATTGTTGACTTTACTTCACTAATTTTGTGATTAGTGTTAAACATTGGGCTAATTACAAGCTGTTTTTCATAAAGTATTTTAACAATTGTATGTTTAGTGGACACATATTGATCATTAAATTCAAGAATAATCTAAATGATCGATGTATTCAACATACTCAAAGGAGCACATTATTCAGAAGTTTCCTATACTGAAGGTGAAGAACGGCCATTTTCTAGAGGGAGTCGGCTTTGTATTCACAGATGTTCGGTTAGAACCGCGACGGACAATGAGAATGTTCCATTGTCGCCTTGTCCTTGCTGCTTGTTTAATATCAGCAACAGTGACCGGCTGCTGTTCTGAATATTCGGCCAGGGTGAAGTGAATTTATAGTCTTCTGTACAGCCATGTATCCGCAGGTTTCGCATTAAGAGTGAGGTATAATTTAGAGCAACATATTCGTATTTCTGACGCATTTGTTAGGTTTAGGTTCCTATTCTTGGTATATCTATTACCTCTGGGATAGTAAACGTTGTTCTTAGGTATCGATCGTCGGTCTTGAAGGTACTTTTACTTAGCATTGAAAAGTCTGTTGGTGATTTCGAATATCTGCCGTAAGGAAAAGGTAAGATAAGCTGTGTGGTTACTAAACGCAATTAAAACATTCGAATTACCGGCGAAAGGAGCCGTTCTAGAACACACAAATACATACGGGATGCGGGATCCATCCGCTTTGCGCTTCCACCAAAACCACACGACACTGCTCTACTTACATTTTCCAGTAGATGCCTGTCACTTAGTTATAACACTGTTATTAGAAATGATTGGTTACTGACTGAGTGACTAATCAATCAATGGGCGTGGTATCCGATCTGATCAGTTTGAATAAAAAACGTGAATTTTCGAATAATTACACCATTCTAATTCAAGCGAATGCAATTATTAGTGTTAACACCGGTATACATGCTGGTTCCATCCATTGGTGTAAGTGCAATAAATGTGTACCTATGGATAATAATGATGACAGTGCGTGTTGTTCGGATTATAAAAACACAAAATTGGTGAAGGTTGACTTAATTTGTATCAAAAAACCTAATTTTCACAAATTAACTATGGATCGTAATACTTTGAATATTGTGAGGCACAGTTTAGCGTTAAAACAAAAAGCAAAGCTAAAAACATTAATAACGGCCAATAATACTGCTAATATGGCCGAGTGATATTCCTGCTACAAACAGTTTACAGCTTTAATTAATCCATGGGCTGCTATTGGACACAGAAGATGTGCAGTACTTAATATTAGTATTTAGATCTATTCTCTGTTTATAGAGATATCCTCTAGTTGAACTCACATCGGAACCTTGCTTGTCATCTGAAGTACCCCTTATCTGTTTCCCAGTAGCTGGGTGATCTGATGACGTTACGCCGGTACCGAGGAAGACGCCGTAAGGCGATAACCATTCATCTTAGGATTGTGGGATTGCCGGTATTGCTGTTTATTCCTGGTGACACTTAACCAAATGTGATGAATGAAATATTCATTTTTCTGTTTTGTTCCCTTTTAAGTAAGTCCAATCAATGTGCTTTGTTGAGCAGGAAAAACTTTGGAAAAACCAAGAAAATAGAGAGAGTGGAAAACTTTTCCAACCCTGTCCAACACAAGGCTTGTATGGAAGAACAATTAATTCCATTAAAGAGACAGAGTGTCAGGTTTTCCCTATAAACAAAGACTGTAAGAAGTAACTACCGTAGAGATGCGACACAACTGCAAGTAGCGTGCCAGTAATGTTTACATATCCCATATGACAACAGCGGCGATAACCCCACCATACCTATTATGAAGGAAGTCACAAAGGGTGGAGAGGTGCCCAGAACGTACTGAAACTAGCAGTTTGAACATAAATGCCGTGTGTTTCCTGGTATGAAGTGGACGGGCTGATATCGATCTCACTGGAGAGGCAAACCTTATCCATCACCACTGACATTTATTTCAGTTAGAAACGTAGAGCAGCAGTTCCTCGACCCACCCTACGCCACCTCTACCCTCCCCACTTTGTTTACTCTCTGGCCGTGGGGTCGACTATTTGTCTTAGGTTCATTAAATTTAATTGGTAAACTAACCGCTGCACATACACACACACACCACTTGTGCTCGGTATAATGGAATGGTATCTAATTGGAGGAATCACATTGTAGCCGACTTCCAGAGCACCAGCTGCAATTTCCTTCTTAAGTGACCAGAAAAACTAAATGAAATCCTGCAACTCTTCTCTCTCACTTCATCCACATTCCTTTACGGAGTGCGCGTCTTCTCATTGAATGGAAGGTTGAACCGCTGCTGGAGGCGACAGCTTCAAATGTTTCCATATGTATTCCAGGATAGAATTTGTCAACTATTATGAGCCTCCCTTGTAGATGACTTCTTCGCCAGAACCAGCAAACAGATAAACCCTCAAGCCCAATACATGTTCAGGAAATCAGTCTTTCAGAATCTTGGGTTTACTGGGATTAATACATTTAATTGAAATTGGTCCCACTTCATTCACAGGTGCACTATACAGATTAGAAGAAGTGAACAGTAAAAAATTAATCCAAACGTAAACTAAGAAAAAACGATCATGCCTAATGGTTGCTTCTTTCACTTTAGAATTCATACACTTATTTGAGTGCTCTGTGCATATCACTGTCTTCTGTTAAGTAATGCAATCGTGTTCTCTTTAGTACAGGTAACTTGGAATAACAGGGGTTCTATCAAAAAACACAGTTGCCAAAACTTGCAACGGCAATACCGTGTCTAGTCAAAGTGGAGCGTAAGTGCAGTATACGCTCGGCTTCTTAGTTCTAGTTTCGGTCTAAAGCAAGTGTAAATAGCATTAAACAGTTGTCTATAAACTGTGCTCGTTTGGTATGGCACAATCATAAGATTCACTCCCCTTTCTCATTCACAACGTGACATACCGGCTATTCGATGCTGTCAGTATTGTTGCTTCAGCATTTGACCTTTTTTATTTATGGACGCCCTGTAACTACTATGGTCCTTAGCACCCTTTTCTATGTTGCCCAGAGGCCTCTTCATCAGGCTTTAGATTCTTTTACATAGTGTAAATCTACGAGACGGGACCACCAGGTCTCCTTCCCTTCCGAAGAAAGCCATGCTAAGGATTTTTACGCCCTAACAAATCCATTGCCCTCCGCCGGGAGGGAACTAGAGACTAACATGATACCCCTAGTAGTTTAGAACAAGGTGCTGCGGCTCGCTGCCAATGCCCCTGGTTGTGCGCAACCATCAGCTACACCAAGAACAGCCTTCCCCCTATGCAGCAGTTCATCCGCTAAACCACACGCCGTTTCTTGTTCCGCCTACGGGAGGTTCCTGGAGCTGTGGAGTAACATCTAGGCGTCAGAACACGCCGGCCAACGCGCCTCACAAAACCACTTCAAGCTATCTTACTTAGTTCTACTTCAAGCTCCGAAGACTCCGACCTTGAGTTTCTCACAGATTGTTCCGTTGTGCAGTTGCATTGTATCTGATCTACTGTGCTGCCTCCTGTTTTGTTAGACATACTGTAGTTATGTTCGAGGAGCTACTCTGATATAGCCAACCTCTAAACTTTTGTAGCTGCTCTTTCCTTTCTATATATTGTTCTCCCAGGTCTGAAAAGCATTGTTGCTGATCGATTTTTGTAAATAAAAGAAAATGGCACCCCTAGATCACGAAGGACGGCACCATTTGACCTTGCAGATAACTAAGGCCTTCTTATAAAACCTGAAGAAACAATATCATTTGTGGACCTTAATTGCTGTCTTATGTAACAAAAATGAATTTGCGTTGTCCTTTGCCTATGTCAACATTTTTGTGCTAACTTCAGGTATAAAAGGTTTTATCATTTATTGAGCAGTAGCGCACGGAACGAGCTGGCGCCGCGATAAAGTTTGCGGCTTGCATTCGGGAGGTCCGGGGTTCATAACCTGGGGACGATCAACCTGACCGAAGGTTTTTTCGCGGTTTTACTCGATCGCTAGGCGAATGCTGGGTAGGATAATTTGATCCGCGAATTTTCCTATCAACCTTTTCATCACTACATTTCATTTCCTTCTTCTTCACCGCCATACCAGACATTGGACTGCTCATCCATCCTGGATATGCTATGATCCAGAGTTTGCGTGCTCCTCGACAGGCTACTGACCCAAGACATTGGGCTGATCACCCATCCTGGATATGCTATGATCCAGAGTTTGCGTGCTCCTCGACAGGCTACTGACCCAAGACATTGGGCTGATCACCCATCCTGGATATGCTATGATCCAGAGTTTGCGTGCTCCTCGACAGGCTACTGACCCAAGACATTGGGCTGATCACCCATCCTGGATATGCTATGATCCAGAGTTTGCTTGCTCCTCGACAGGCTACTGACCCAAGACATTGGGCTGATCACCTATCCTGGATATGCTATGATCCAGAGGTTGCGTGCTCCTCGATAGGCTACTGACCCAAGACATTGGGCTGATCACCTATCCTGGAGATGCTATGATCCAGATTTTGCGTGCTCCTCGACAGGCTACTGACCCAAGACATTGGGCTGATCACCTATCCTGGATATGCTATGATCCAGAGTTTGCGTGCTCCTCGATAGGCTACTGACCCAAGGCTTTGACTTGAAAGTCCTTGGAGGTGTAAGTCCTACAAAGAGTAGGGTAGTCATAGAAGACGAAGGAAAATAACAGCAACGCTGCGAAGGAAGTTTTACAAGTAGCTTAATATTTTTGTGGCATACGTCCATTACTCGGCACTAAAAAAACACAGCTTGTTTTTCTCTCATGTCCCCGCTGGAATTATTTATCGGATTTCATGTTGCAAATGATCATATATTTCACATACCGTTTATATGGGTCAAAGGAGTTTAGTCTACATATTTCATATGAAGATTTCACGGGAAGTACTGTCTAAAAATAACGATTTAAAAAAATGTTCCACCAACAATGTGATGGACAAAAGCCAGATCATCACAGCCAAATTTTGCATTTTGCTTTAGAGGATTTTAAATTTTTAATTTACTTATGATAGAGGGTGTTGTAACTTTCTTCACTTTTCCAACTGCCACTGTTTTGATCTGGTTCAACTTTCACTGGAACTTCACTTAGTTCATGCTGTCGCTTCACTAATGTAAACCAGTTCAATTTCTCCTTCACTTCACTTGTTTTTATCTAGTTCAACTTTCACTGGGATTTCACTTAGTTCATACTGTCACTTGGCTAATTTTAACTAGTTCAATATCCCCGTCTCTTCACTGTTCTTATCTCGTTCAATTTCACTGGAAATTCACTTAGTTCACGCTTCCACTTCCTTAATGTGAATTACTTCAATTTCTGCGTCACTTCACTGTTTTATCTTGTGCAACTTCACTGGGACTTCACTTAGTTCACACTGTCACTTAACTAATGTGAACTAGTTCAAATTCCCCGTCACTTCAATTTCCTGCTTGACGTAGCGGCATAATGAAATACGCACGACGCAGCTCCTTCTTCCGGACGGTTCACTCGCTGGGGAGTCGGACACAAGACTTGTTCAACCTCTCCTACAGCAGCACTCACTGCACGTCACAGTTGTCGTCACAAACTCACTTGTAGAACCGCACTTGATGTCGCACCAGAATCTCATTCACTGGGGAGTCGGACACAAGACTTGTTCAACCTCTCCTGCAGCAGCACTCACTGCACGTCACAAACTCACTTGTAGAACCGCACTTGATGTCGCACCAGAATCTCATTCACTGGGGAGTCGGACACAAGACTTGTTCAACCTCTCCTACAGCAGCACTCACTGCACGTCACAGTTGTCGTCACAAACTCACTTGTAGAACCGCACTTGATGTCGCACCATAATCTCACTCACTACTCGGTCATTGACTGACTCACTCGCTGGGGAGTCGAACACAAGACTTGTTCAATCTCTCCTACAGCAGCACTCACTGCACGTCACAGTTGTCGTCACAAACTCACTTGTAGAACCGCACTTGATGTCGCACCAGAATCTCACTCACTACTCGCTCACTGACTGACTCACTCGCTGGGGAGTCGGACACAAGACTTGTTCAACCACTCCTACAGCAGCAGCACTCACTGCACGTCACAAACTCACTTGTAGAACCGCACTTGATGTCGCACCAGAATCTCACTCCTACTCGCTCACTGACTGACTCACTCACTCGCTGGGAAGTCGGACACAAGACTTGTTCAACCTCTCCTGCAGCAGCACTCACTGCACGTCACAAACTCGCTTGTAGAACCGCACTTGATGTCGCACCAGAATCTCATTCACTGGGGAGTCGGACACAAGACTTGTTCAACCTCTCCTACAGCAGCACTCACTGCACGTCACAGTTGTCGTCACAAACTCACTTGTAGAACCGGACTTGATGTCGCACCATAATCTCACTCACTACTCGGTCATTGACTGACTCACTCGCTGGGGAGTCGAACACAAGACTTGTTCAATCTCTCCTACAGCAGCACTCACTGCACGTCACAGTTGTCGTCACAAACTCACTTGTAGAACCGCACTTGATGTCGCACCAGAATCTCGCTCACTACTCGCTCACTGACTGACTCACTCGCTGGGGAGTCGGACACAAGACTTGTTCAACCACTCCTACAGCAGCAGCACTCACTGCACGTCACAAACTCACTTGTAGAACCGCACTTGATGTCGCACCAGAATCTCACTCCTACTCGCTCACTGACTGACTCACTCACTCGCTGGGAAGTCGGACACAAGACTTGTTCAATCTCTCCTACAGCAGCAGCACTCACTGCACGTCACAAACTCACTTGTAGAACCGCACTTGATGTCGCACCAGAATGTCACTCGCTACTCGCTCACTGACTGACTCACTCGCTGGGGAGTCGGACACAAGACTTGTTCAACCTCTCCTACAGCAGCAGCACTCACTTCACGTCACAAACTCACTTGTAGAGACGCACTTGATGTCGCACCAGAATCTCACTCCTACTCGCTCACTGACTGACTCACTCGCTGGGGAGTCGGACACAAGACTTGTTCAATCTCTCCTACAGCAGCAGCACTCACTGCACGTCACAGTTGTCGTCACAAACTCACTTGTAGAACCGCACTTGATGTCGCACCATAATCTCACTCACTACTCGCTCACTGACTGACTCACTCGCTGGGGAGTCGAACACAAGGCTTGTTCAACCTCTCCTACAGCAGCAGCACTCACTGCATGTCACAAACTCACTTGTAGAGACGCACTTGATGTCGCACCAGAATTTCACTCGCTAACTCGCTCACTGACTGCCTCACTCGCCTTGGTGAGAGCGCTTCTTATATAGCATGTGGAATCTTCCAAAGCACATTCTAGAACGATCTGGAGACACATTTTCTGGAAGCGAATGTGGGGAAATTTCCAGCAGATTCTGATTATTTGCCGATAGCGCTTCTGATGTTTACGCCACTTATCTCTGTTTACCTCCACTGCCTGGTGCCGATCTCCCGATAAATTGGGCTATAGCCGCTGCTACACAATATAGTGACTTAGGACAGTCGCTTCTAAGCATAGTAAACTGTCCCGGATCAGCCCACAAATGCTCACGCGCGCCTGTGTGTGCGTTATCGTAAACGTAGGCGGTATAACTCATTCACATGCACACTGTATTTCTTTTTATGCAAATAAGGCATTCTTGGTGGTGTCAGGCAAACATTTTCAGCAACCTTTAGATCTAAATCATTTTTATTTTCAAAAATGTTTCTTAACATTTTCATTAAATCAATATATAGTTATGAACCTTCCAGGTGAATAAGTTGTCTTGGATCAAGCCGCAATGATATTATTATTATTATTATTATTATTATTATTATTATTATTATTATTATTTCCCTTCTGTCTGGTTAAAAAACAGTGTTGGTAACAATCACCGTTTGATATAGTATGGCGTCTGTATCTGCTTCCGGTTATGAAATCTCATCTGGAAAGATGTTAGCAATGCGCTCATTCGTCCCGATCTGTTTCTCCTGCTCCGCTTTTCTTCTTCTTCTTCTCCTTCTTCTTCTTCTTCTTCTTCTCCTTCTCCTTCTCCTCGCAACTCGCTCACTAAGGTACAGGCAATACCACTGCAGCAACTAACTCGCGACTTTGGTTCCTTCAACTACTATTACTTCTCACTACAGCGATTCCGTTCTGTTTTGAACAGTTCGAGGACAAGCAATTCCCTGTCACGATTGTCGATCTCATGGTTGAAGAAGGGGCGTGATGAGATGAGGTCTTTCGCATCCAGCGTGATATTAAGATAAATACGAGGAAAATGTAACATAAATAATAAACACAAGGGTTTGACTTTTTCGTCTTCACATCATAGGATGTTACTCCAAAGGCAATAGATTGATTGAAGGCAGGTAACTCCGTATAATATTGCGTTGTTTTACACGGCCACAGGCAAGCAACCGACAGGTGATTTTGTAACTGAAAATACCGGTGTCTAGCTTAACGTTTTCACTTCTAATGACGTATATATCCGTTGGAGCGCTGTCTTCTTTCCTGGTCGTCAACTGCGATTAAATCTGGCTTTTATGACATTCACTGCGATGATTATTGATCAGTCTATCAGTTGTGTGAGTGGAAGCTCGAGGTTTCGGGTAACCCGAGAAGCTTTGAACTAAAGTGTGCATGTTTATGTGCAATTACTTCTTGTCTCACGTGTGCGACTCACATTCGGGAGGTTTCAGGTTCGAATCCCGGTGATCACCCATTCTGACCCCATAGGTTTTTCGTGGTTTCATCAGTTAGGCAGGGGAGTGCTGGAGTGGTTTATCTTCTACCACGACTCTCCTGCCCCCCATTTCCTGTACCCATCATCTTCCTTGTCATCCGTTTCAAGTTTGTAGGACCAGGCGACGGTATTCGGCGGGTTGCGGCTGGACGGTGGCTGTGCGCTCTGTGGAAGTTTCATTCCGGGGTCGTCCAGGCACTGCTTGGCTGGAACCCGCTTCTGGGTCCTTTCGGGTGGGAGTTCCTTCGGGGAACCCCCGGAGGCTCGGGGACAATAGAGCGGTCTCTGGCGGCGTTGGAGCGTTCAATCTGGAAACATGAGGGACCCCATCAGTGCTTGCGCCGGTCGTCATCCGGATCTGGTCGTCCTTGGGTCTCTTCTCACATCTTTCACGATAGAAGCACAAGCGCTCGGTGCTATGCCCCGGTTTGGGGGGCCCTTTCCGTGCGTCCTTACCTTTACCTTTTACTTCGTCTCTCTCTGCTAGCTCCAGTGAGCGTTGATGAGACGGAACATGCACTGACGTCTGGCTATAAACCAACATTTTATGGAAACACCATGCACCAACTGGGCTGCGTGGTAGTAACATACGCGAGTAAAGTGTTGGTCGACTCTTGCAGCTACTGAACGAGGTGGCGCCGCAGTAATGCGTGCGGGAGGTCCGGAGATCGACTTCCAGTGACCGTCCACTTTGACCCATAGTTTTTCGGCGGTTTTCCCTTGTCATCAGGCGAATGCTGGAATGGTTTCTTGCAGTCCCCGAACTTCCTCTCCCTCCAATTTGTTCCATTCATCATTTCATTCATCCTTCATCCCGTTAGGTCTGTTTGAGGGTTGGAAGTGGCAGCGGTGGTGTTTAGGTGCGGCCTGACAGGGAAAACGGATGTTCCCTGTGGAAATTTCTCGTCGCTCGGCTTTCAACTGGTTTCCGGGGTAAACGGACCGGCCCTTCGGAGCGGGGTATTGGACCCTCTGTCTGGTGCGGGGGTCCCCGATCTGCCTGTCCAGCTGTCGGGGTGTCTTAATCTGGAAACCGTAGGGACTCATTCATTGCTGTGTCGTCACTCCCGGTGCCGGCCGCCCGGTGTCTCCTCTCGCCTCCTCCTCCCTCCCGAGGCATAGTACAATATTCTCATTGAGCAGTGCCGAATCTCCTCCGATCATCGGAAAGAAAGCATTCCTGTTCTGTCTAAATTGGTTCGAAATAGCTTGTCGAGAAGAATGCGTGTTAATGTTTATCTTTTTAGTGGTCGAATTGTACGAGCATTTGCTTCTGGTTCAAATTCCTGTGCATGCGAATGCTTTTTATTTCTTAAATAACATTGCTGTTGGTTACTTCAGAACAGTCGGACTAATGTTTGATCCATTAAAACAAAGTGCAACACTTACAACTCGGCTCTTGTGGCCTTTTGTCAGCCTTAATTTTGCCTAAAGCGAACAAGTTTTAAGTCGAGGATGTAGTATTCCTTAACTTTAACATCCCTTTATTGTTTAAAATCTATGTGCATCTCAATTGTCACCACTCCCGTTTTTCTAATACACATCGGTGTTATATGCATATTTTAGAGCGCAGCGTTCCTTCTCACAAACCTATTAGATTCCACAATGCTTTTAGTGCAGCTTTTGCAGTGTTTTAATCTGACAAAGCTCGCGCACTCTCCATAGCTCTAGATGTACGCTCTGCGATCTTGGACACGTTCGGAGTATCTTATTGCTGGTGACTCAAGGCTAGATACTACATCACATAACACCAGACCACCCTGAAGAAATTTAAAATGATAAATCAAGTCCAGTAGCCAACATTTGTATCATGGTTGTATTGCACTTTTAATGGTAATAAATGGAACGTATTTAGTTCCTCCTGTCTATTTGCAGCTAGCTCCTTTAGAATCCATTGCGATGAAACTCGTAGTATGGAAACTTTGATACGAAAGATAGCCTTATCACCTTAGGAAACACCGGAGATTTCAGCATGTGCAGTGTCCTGCAACGGGAACTTCCATTACTTTTCTCTTAAACTAAAAGGGGGCCAACAACCAGAAGGCCAGTCCATTTCGGAAAACATATGAAGGATTCGTTGATGCTGTGCTCACAGTACACGCTGTGCCCCTTAGTTAATTTTCATTATATAAGTAGCAAAATGCATTCCCTGGAAAAAGCCTATTCTTGTCATGTGCTCTGTTGGTTGAGTGGCCCAAGTGCTTGACTTATTCGGATAGAGCTCTCAACTTTTCTTTGCAAGTAAAATTAATGTTGGACAACAATTATAGTATATAAGGATGTATGACATCGTTATTCATTTATATGGTTATTGTGTGTCATATTTATTTTGAAAACAAGAAAAGGCTGTACAGTTTTTGTGTTTGAGCATAAATGTCTCAAAATAAAAAAAGCATTGCAATTGGAAATGATCTCATAACATATGTAAATTGTTGAGTTTATACGAAAACATCAACAAAAAAGTAAATATTTTGGTGGAAGGATTCGAACCTTCGTACTGGATAGCTGAGTGTAACCGCCTGTAGAACATTGATCCACTGTGAGACTAACTTATATGCTTACATTTTTCGTGTTCCTTACTTGGAGTTTTCTTGTAATAAACGAGACGCGGGTCCTGGAATCGCCCACGTTATCCCTTGTATTGAATTGAAAATAATGCGTTCTCATTTATCTTCAAGAAAATTAGAGGCTGTAAAAGATAGACAAAAGCTTACCATGTGAAAAATGTAGATCTCATTAACATGTTCTCTTTACAAAAATTAATTACTTGGATTTTAACGATTTCTGAAATATTTCCTGTGTTATTCATTAAATTTTCATAAGTTTCAAACAGTGCAGTTTGAAAGTTCTATGTGACTCTTCTTCAGGTTATGATGTGCTCATGGCTATAATAATGATATTGCTATACATTTTAAACAGTTGAATGTCGCCTCAACCTCCTAAATATAACATCATGCGTATTACACCATTTCTTCTGAATAGTTATCATGATTAACAAAAAAAACGTGAGGCAAACAAGCTTATATAGTCGCACTAGTGCAACAGCTGTGAAAGTAAACGATAATGCATAGAGAATGTCGTCGACTGTTTACTATCATTAAATTTGTAATTTTAGGGACCGTTAGAACGGAATGCGCTGGTTTCACGTTACCTTCACCTTGACGGAGTGCGGGCGCATATAAGCCAGTAAGTAGGAATGAACGGGTTAATATATCCGAAACGCAGGCAACTTGTGTTATTGGTCCCCAAGATTACACGTCCGGTTATTACATATGTGTTAATACAAATTCTAGAAACGCTTGTAATAAAACAATTCAGTGCATTTTACAACAACAATGCTTTGAGATGAAAGGAATAACATTTTCGAAAGTGTAAATGTCTTGCAGCGACGTAAGATTACATTAAACATGTATTTATTATAAAAAGCAGCATAACGGATATTCAACATTCTGCATTATCAATGCAGTAAAATTCGTTCATGCATGTGAGGCATATTATCTGGGATGTTATGTGGAAGTTTTACATTCTTCTTATTTACTGGATTATTTGAACCTCTTTCACAATCTACGATTTTGATTAAGTTCTGAATTGTTAGCTGATACACTTTTATTTACACACTACATGATCAGAAGCCACAAAATTCAGTCAGTATTTTCTAGTTTAAAAAATATGCGCAGATAACATATACAGTACCTTAGTTCCTGTATTTCTTTCTTTCTTTTTCTTAACAGCCCTTTCGCGAACAGACTATGACGTCTTTATCTTACAAAAAGCGGGTGGCAAATTTCCAACTCCTCACCGCGGTGTTGTGCGAGTGGCATGACGTCATATGTCTTTTAGCACAGCGCATACTTGTGTTCAAGTTCCAAATGCCTGTTGTATGCTCATGAACCTGATAACAATGTGCAATAGTTTCAATAGGAAGTCTAACTTTTAGTACATGTTGCTTTGCAAAGCAGTGGAACAAAAACATCTGAGGGAGGAAGCATTACTGACATCGAATGGTTTGATCAACACTTCCCTAATCTTAAAGGTGAAATTTCTAAATTCTACATTTATTAATCTATGCTTTTGAAATTTATACCATACGTCACATACAAAATTATTATCAGGTATACAAATTTTCATGGCAATATCTCCAGTAGTTTTGAAGTTATTAATTGTTGAATGAATTATTTTAATGGTAAACAAATGCTCCACACGACGAAAAAATTTAAATTATATGAATATAAATATATTTTTATTCTAACAAATATTTAGGATCAAATGTTGGAAACAGATTTTTATTAATGTTTTAGTTTTTTTTAGAAAAAAGCATAAACTTATGGGAAAGTATATTTTCAGTAATTTTAATGTGTTAGATGTTATAATTAATATTTATTCAATGATAACCGATAAAGTAAAATCGCTCCAAATATTTTTATACTTATAGTTTTGGGTGTTTCTCTACAAAATTTGAAAGAAATCTAACAAACATTGCATCGTCTGGAACATTTTGAACTCGTAAAAATTTAGACCAAACAGTAAACGAGAAAAACAGCTTTGAAACCCTAATGGGCTATCTGACCTTGTGCATAGGCACATTTAAAAGCTCCTGTAAAATTATTTCTAATCGTCATGAATTGACAAGAATACAGACCACTAAACTAGATGATTAATTCTTAATAAATAAGATTTGCAAACAAAATAATGTTTTTTTTAAGAGTTTCGCTCAATGTTCGTCTACGTGTACCCTTAAATACTTTCTGTATGTACAATAGAAACTTCTGTGTTTTAAACCGCCTTGAATAGTATTGAACAAAGCTGCTAATAGCACAGTTTACACTGCTGGAAGGCGAAGATGCAAGCTTTGCGCGCAAGCTTGCCATCCAGCGACTAGGGAGAGAAAATATTTATAGCTCACAGTTTGAAGACCTCTGAAGTTCTAGGTGTATAGATACTTCCGTTATTTAATGCAAATTCTTTATTTGCTGTTTCCTTTCTCTTTGCCACTTTTCAAAAGACACTTTCTATTCCCTTGCCACAAAATCAACTCTGATGAATAAAATTGTTTGTGACGCCAACCCCTGGTTAACTAAATTATCTGTATGTTAAAATGCTTTAATGCAATGTGTGTTAGCTGAATGTGAAATAACAACCATAAATTGGGAATGGAAAATCAAGTAATCAAACGAACTTTTGAAATGCATTTTTCCACAACACCGTGAACGCCAATTACCCGTTCGTCCCACGCATGCGTACTGGAGATTTCAGAGACAGCGTACGGCAGTCAAACAGCTATTTAGAACATATTCAATCCCGCTGTAGTCAAGGTGATTTACGTGTATTGCGTTTTGTAGAACACAGCAGTAAATCCGCTGCAGAGTGATGGTAGTTAAGTTGCCTAGCCCCTTAATCCAACACTCTCTATGCAATACCCTTAAATTTATTTACGGGACTAATTCCCAGCCCAACTATGTAAATGTAACGATTTGTTTGTATACCACGTCAGACAAGCGTTCATTTTGTTGGGTTTAGAAGAGCTGGCTTTGAATCAGGGAGGCCTTTATTAAAAATGCAACAATTCAAAGAAGTTAAAGGGTTTTAAAGGCTTATAAATAAAGATTAGTTATTCTACCGGTCAACTATTATGTATCGTGCAGCTACTTGATTGGATGTAACTGGCGATGAAAATCATTGCAACTAATTTAAGCTCGATTTTAAAAGTGGAAAAGGTTTTAAAAATTTTATTAATATGTGGGATTTAGTTTAGGGCAAGGTAAACATCGCAATGTTCCACCAGAAAATGTTTTGCCTATAATGCCAGAAAATAGTAATTATGTTCCGTTGTCAAAATAAAAATGACCAGGTTTTCACCAACTGTACTGTACTAAAGGAAGGGGGGCACTTAATGTATTCCAAACGTTTGATAACCAGATTGCACCGGAATACCCCGCATGAAATAAAGGCCACACTTTTAGTAAAGCTCAATGCGCGCGTGCGTGTGTGTACCTAAAGTATATGCATGTGTATGTGTGTATATGCTCGAGTGTGTATGTGTGTGGGCGCAAATGCGTTTGTGTGTGTATATGTGCATGCGTATCTGTTTATATGTGTGTGCATGTGTATGTGTGTATATGCTCGAGTGTGTATGTGTGAGGGCGCAAATGCGTTTGTGTGTGTATATGTGCATGCGTGTCTGTTTATATGTGTGTGCATGTGTATGTGTGTGGGCGCAAATGCGTTTGTGTGTGTATATATGCATGCGTGTCTGTTTATATGTGTGTGCATGTGTATGTGTGTATATGCTCGAGTGTGTATGTGTGTGGGCGCAAATGCGTTTGGGTGTGTATATGTGTATGCGTGTCTGTTTTGCGTGTGCATGTGTATGTGTGTATATGCTCGAGTCTGTATGTGTGTGGGCGCAAATGCGTTTGTGTGTGTATGTGTGCATGCGTGTCTGTATGCGTATGTGTGCATGTGTATGTGTGCATGCGTGTCTGTATGCGTATGTGTGCATGCCTGTCTGTTTGTATGTGTGCATGTGTATGTGTGTGCATGCGTGTCAGTATGCGTATGCGTGCATGTGTATGTGTGTGCATGCCTGTCTGTTTGTATGTGTGCATGTGTATGTGTGTGCATGCCTGTCTGTTTGTATGTGTGCATGTGTATGTGTGTGCATGCGTGTCAGTATGCGTATGCGTGCATGTGTATGTGTGTGCATGCGTGTCTGTATGCGTATGCGTGCATGTGTGTGTGTGTGTGGGCGCAAATGCGTTTGTGTGTGTATGTGTGCATGCGTGTCTGTTTATATGTGTATGTGTGCATGCGTGTCTGTTTATATGTGTATGTGTGCATGCGTGTCTGTTTATGTGTGTGCATGCGCGTCTGTTTATGTGTGTGCATGTGCATGTGTGCATGCGTGTCTGTTTATATGTGTATGTGTGCATGCGTGTCTGTTTATATGTGTATGTGTGTGCATGCGTATCTGTTTATATGTGTATGTGTGCATGCGTGTCTGTTTATATGTGTATGTGTGTGCATGCGCGTCTGTTTATATGTGTATGTGTGTGCATGCGTGTCGGTTTATATGTGTATGTGTGCATGCGTGTCTGTTTATATGTGTATGTGTGTGCATGTGTATGTGTGCATGCGTGTCTGTTTATGTGTGTATGTGTGTGCATGCGTGTCTGTTTGTATCTGTGTGTTTGCGCCTACCCAGACATTACCATTTGCCACTGAGCATTTGTTGATTAGTTAAGAATCGCTTATTGCTTTACAATTTTACGACACTTTAAGATGTTTCTTTGATTAAAGGGAAATAGAAACCATTGTTGGTTACAATGTAAAGGAATGTAAGTTGTTGGGTAGATTTAAATGTTATAAATTTAGAGGACTTAAATTCTATGATATAGTTTAACGGCGATCTAAACAAAATTTAAACGACGTTGAGTATTGTTAATAGTGGCGACGTTCGCACAAAATAAAACCATACCCACAAACTTTATCGAAAAATTATAAAAACGGAATACAAGACAATATATTATTTGCCAATATAAATTGAGTAAATTTCAGTTGATATTTCGAACGGCTTATTTTAATGATCTCGTATAAGGTATAAACACAATGCCTCTTTACAATAGGTGTCATAAGGTCATACATTAGGATAGGCGTGGTGAAATATCTCTTCGCAATTACATTCCAGTTGAGCTTTCGTCCTCTCTCTCTCGCTGTCTTGGCTTCCCTCCAATCTATTGCCATGATGATAGTAATAATAATAATAATAATAATAATAATAATAATAATAATAATAATAATAATAATACCATGTCGTTACACCCACTAAGGGCCTAGAACTACCACCCTCACACCCACGCACGCACGAATGTGGCCATCATAACGCATTACCCAGCCAGAATGTTGGCCTCCATGGCGGGGATCGCTGCCTATCGCAGCTCCTCGCTTTCCTCACGATGCTGAGTGAGCACCGGTCGTATATACGGGACTTAAAGTCCGCAATCCCATTGGGTGGGGTCGAACACGATCGCATTCTTTTTGAGTGTTTATTTCTATATAGAATTGATAGTTGTTCGTTCTTTCAACAACAAAGACAGAAATGAGCTTACTGCTGTATGAAAAATTAGCTGAAGTTAATTGTGATCGGGTGCCTGTTCGACATCTGTGCTCAGAACTGAACTATGATGCCTGCCATGGAGTTAGTAAAGAGGCTCGCCCAAATGAGCCCGTGTTCCAAACAGTTGAGCAACTATATTTTCAGCTTTAAAGAAAGCTCCAATAGAATTACAAGCTTCATAAACTAAGCAAACCCCAAAATGCAACAAGAAAGCAGGGAGTGTACACTTTGACATTTATGCTGTAAGGTTATTAACATTATTCATTCTTGTGAAATAGACAATAATTGATAAACCATAAAATACACATGAAAGCATAATGCAGGATAATGCGTGGCATTTGTCATTCTTGTAGATTGCTCTCTCTGAAATTGTGTCTCTTGTATGCTCATAATTTAAGATCGATTTAAGCATCGTAGTTTTGAATGTCAAATCTAAATTCTTATGTTCTATGAATATAAAGAGCAAAAATAGCTTCGAGATAGACTTCTTAGTTTCCACATGTACACTGTCTCCTTCAAGTCAATCCTGCGTGGATCTTGATTAATACAGAGTAGATAGAAGAATCAGCTTGCTACATGCAAGCTCTCTAGAACTCTAGTGGCACTATAGGGAGATAGAGAATGGTGTTTAACTATTGTTTGCGCCTATAACTCTATTACATTAGTAATTTATACGCATAATAAAACTGCAACTAAAATTATTTTTGATTCGAAATTGATCCCAGGGGTATAACGAACCTCCATGAAGACAAAATAGCATTTTTTAACATTTGCATTTTGTAAATGTGTATATTACTTTCTCCAAAGGGAGTGGTGGTTCGAACGAACTGCAAAATCCAATATCTTGCTTATTATTTAGATTTCTTTTAAATGTTGTGTAATAAAAGCGTTTATGTACAATGTTTCTGACAAACAAATTGTTGGATGAACGTTGAAGACATTTTTGCGTTACTACACTTGGTGTTTGTAAACCGGCTAGCAGGAGAGACAGTGGCGAACAGGCGCAAGTCTTGTGCTATTAAACCCTTTACTTATGTTACAATTTTTATTAACACCCCAGAAGCAGCAGCAGCTTTATTATCGCTTTTGTAAACATCGTGTTGCACAGAGTGTAGTGGAGTGAGGGCGATGGAGAAGAGAGTGGGTAGTGGAAGAGGAACGTAGAGCCGAAGGGGAGTGAAAGGGAACAGGAAGAGACAATGAGATATTGAATGGGGGAGATAAGTTAAGAAACTCCCAACATAATACAATAACGTGAGCAGAGCTGTGGATTCTGACCACATGTTACGAGTTTGTGACGTAAATTGGACGAGATTTCTGGTTTTTATTTATCGTGACGTTTCCTTCGATGATAATTAAGTTATGTAAGTTAATGTAATAAATATTTTGAAAATAAAAGCATTTAAAGGATAAACATGTTGCTAAATAAACTAACAATAAAAGGGGCCTATTCCTTCAAACTTAAAGTTGACATTGAAAAAAACCATTCTGGGAAAAATAAGAATGGAGATCTATTTATCTGTCTGTAGCTCAACCGACCGACCTAATACACGTAGAATTCGTTTATCTTTGCAAGTTTTAAAAGTATGCTTTCAAATTGTTTATTCTCTTGTATAGAATAAAATAAAAGCAATTTTTTTGGATTGACCACTCGTATCTTATTATCGATATTTTTCTTAAGGGTGTTATGTGTCCCTCTAAAGTAAAACTCTGTTATGAGAGATGCAGAAATAAATATGTATTAAATTAAGGATTGAAATTCCAGTAATTATTATTTGCACCAAAAATGAATACTAGACCACACAAAATCGACCCTGAATTACTTTTATCTTCTAAATAAACATGTACATAGTAGCAGTACTTTTTTATATATACAGTGCCTTCGTTTTATGCCAAGGCCACAACCGCCTTATATGCGTATCGGCTGAGACGACAGTGACCTCGGTATTATGCCATGCGCAGAAGCGGCGCAAGACGTGTCAAGGATACGTTTATCAGCTGTCTCAGTCGTTGCTTTGTCTTCGTGTTGCGAAGTGTTTCGACAATACGTGTGTGGTGTGTGATTTCCTTAGGAATGTTATTCTCCTATTAGTCCACGAAATGCCTGCCAACAAATTCAGGCTTGAACAGCGTATTTCTATGTACGATACATACGTGAAAACTGAATCATGTAGACAGGCGTGTAGAGAATGTCAGCAGCAATTTATGGTTATTCAGTTCGGGTAGACACACTGTGAGATGTTTGATGAATGAATTTAGAACAACGGGATCGCTAAACGCTAAAAATTAAAGTTTATAGGAACAATCCCCACACCATAGACGAACATAAGGACAGTATAAAAGCAGAAATTATGAACATTACGCAAGAAGAACTTATGTGTGTGAATGGAAATTTCATCCGTCGATGTCAAGAATGTCTTCGCGCAGATGAACACCACCTTCAACAACACTTATAACATGGTTAGTACTCATTACATGTGTTTACTAACACGTGAGTAAGTAACTCGGGGTTACGGAACGGAAAACCGTGCAATGTAGTAGGCTGTGTGCGGAGCACGCATTCGCGCGATCTGCGGCCTTGACACAAAACGAAGGCACTGCACCTCTGATCATGCGTGTTCGGAACATAAGCATTTTAAATTATATAACGACAAAGCATAGTTGTGTTGTCTTACAATGCAGTGGCTTAATTTCCACAGCAGAATGTATAAACCTTCAATGGAAACCAATTCAGAGCAACTGGTAGTTCTTAAGAATTATAACCTACTTTGTTTTCTGATAAAAATCACATTTCTCACGTCTCCATCTTATATGGATTCGCTTCGGAACGATACATCTGGCTACGCTGGGGACTTTAGCTAGCGCAAACAGCTGCATCATTTGGTCGGTACTACAATATCACGTGCTTCATGGAAACCTTTGGTTTAGATTAAAATTACGTGCAGGAATATGTATCCCGTTCTCCTATAAGCTCAAGCTCTGATGGGTTCCAAAACAAATGAAGTAAGGTTGTACCAGTAACATGGAACAAAGTTTCAAAAGATCACTTAGGCCTACATGTCCCTCTTCGGTAGAAAGCTTCAATTCAAATATTTGTGCCAACTATGCATAGCTTAACATATAATTTTGGCGTAAATGGTTAAAAGGGTAGATTCATTAACATTTGTAACAGAAAGTGAAATCTTTTGGTATATTTGTGAACTTCTATTAATAACCAGAGCAAAACGTGGCATATTCGCATCAAAGTCATGCTAATAGTGTCGAGACTTGAAATGCTTCATTAATCACACATACTTGTGGGAATATTATTGAAGCATGATGCAACCAAAGCGTATTGGTAATCCCTCTCTGTTTTTATGTTCGGTTTATTGATTCTGTCAAACGTTTGGCATGTTGAAAGGTTGATCCGTTTGTTTATGGTCTGTCATTTGTGAAGTTTTAAATATCATATATAGGTTTAATCAATCCCTCGTCCTGCCCCCAACCCTCCCTTCATGTCGAAACATGTGCAAACTAATGACACGAGACCGATTAATCACTTGTTCGATTGTAAAAAAGGTTGCATCAAAAAGCTCGATGTGACAGGAACCGTTCTCTGGTAGTTAACGCTAGATCATCAGCCGTAATTAAGTTTCCAGTAATGACGGAGCAAGGAAGGGTGCCACCAAATGAAATTCTTGCAAAATCATTTCTCCATCTCTCGTCTTCCAAATTAAATCTTCACAAGTGTGTCGTAAACTGGGCCCGAAACGAAGCGCCGTAAACACAAATGGATTTGTTCTTAACGATCCCGAAATCATCAACGACTCTTGAATTAATCTGAAATTCATGAAGATGGCGAAGGCACCGTGAAAAAGAGACCTCTTACTAGAGCGGAGGCTTCCGCGGTAGGAGCGAAAACTTGTGTCTCTCTTTCCTGTTATAACAGATAAAATGCATTCCTTCAACACCACATGCGAACCTAAGTCCACAAGAAAAGCTGTACACATGTAGTATCTATACCAATAGTTTAAATATACACTTTAAAAATTGAGTGCGTTCTCGCCAAAGGGAATAAACATCATTTTGAACACTGGAGTGCTGCCATCTATTGCGAAAAATGTCTACTGTCATCTATTGGCACAGCTAACATCAAGGAAACCTGTACAGGAAATTATAAACCTTGCACTCTTAGGTCATTTTATACAAGCAATAACATTTTCTTTTATTAATTGTAAAATCTGGCCAAAGTATTCCTTCAAGAAGCGTAAATATTACGTTTCTGCATAGGCAGATTAACTATCATACTTTCAGCGTATACTAAATACAATGGCAATAAGTCTCTTCCTAGTATTTGCAAAAGTTGTGCTTTCTCTGTTTTATCAAATGCTAGTTAGCCAATTCCCATGCAATTACACTTCCAATATGTACTTTTAGACGTTCTCATTGTATGTACTAATATTATCATTTTATGCATTCAAGAGATCATTTCGCTGATCGTCTTTGCAAATATCAGTGTAGTGTGACTGAATTTTACGCAAGAACATTTTAATTTATGCTTTTCTGTGTATTAATCCACAGCTTGCTATTCAAATGTTATATAACTTTGTATTGAAATGCCAAAGAGGCACGTCTGCACAAATATTATAAAGAGAGAAAGTGTGTCTGTTAAAGAGAGAGATTTCGGAACACACTCAACCAATTTCAATAATTTTTTCAACATTGGAAAACACTGTTCTTCCGGATGGAGATAGGCTATCTAAAGATATTAAGACAGGTGTGCTTAGGGGGTTCATTCTCGTTTCGTTGAAAATGGATAACAAAAACTTTCAAACATGGTAATTTTTAATGACTTCCAGTTCAAGGGGATGAATGGAGTAAATATCGTGTGCATATTACTAAATTTCCTTCTATTTCGCCGAACTTTGTTATTAAGGAGTATTTTTGGTATGATTTTGACAAAACGTGGTACCTGTACACTTGAATATTAGAATATGATAAAATTGATAAGCTACCTTATACCTTTAAAAAACGTGCGTTATGATTATTTTTAATCCCCATCTTCTTCCCCAAGCACTCAAATCGATAATATTTGGGATACCTAGACAAAACTTTGTACACTTATACTATGAGCTACCCCACAGGTATAAAGAAATATTCCCATCCACTCGTGTAGAAATGCTACACTGTATAAGCGAACTGGACAAAATATTGTATAACTATGCTGTAGGACGTGGTAAAAATCATAGGTTACTTCATAAATTCCAAAAATTACCCAAACAATATTTTCAGTCATACACTACCTTGAACATTTTTAAACGCTACCCTTACCATTAATTTTCAAACCATTATAGACAAAAGTATACTGCTTAACCAAACAGGATACATACTGTTCAATTCAGTTATAGGGCGTCACGAAAATCATAGCATAGTTGACAACTTCAAAAACTACCGCTAGTTATATTTTCAACCACTTATATTCAAATTGCACTATACGACCAATCTAGACATAGTTCTGGGCACTTACGTTTTAAGTGCGACTCAAAATTGTAGGCTACTCAAGAATTACACCATCCTTACTTACAAAATGTGTCCGCGCATTGCTGGGTAAGACAGCTAATATACTATAAAATGTGGAGTACTAAAACATATATTGGTAAACCCCAAATTAAACTTATTTTATTAGGGTTACTTTACCTAAAAACATCACGCAAGTTTGAGTATTGCCGGCCCTCATAGCCGTGGTCGCGGGATCACATAACTTCGGAGCTCCGCCAAGCTGAGTGTCGCGGGTTCGAGTCCCGCCATCGGTATGGGTGTTTGTGTGTGTTGTATGTAATTGCGGTAAAGTAAACAGTAAAATACAGTACTCATAAATGGGTAAACAAGGGGGCTTAAAAGAAAGCGTCGGATTTCTGTAATTGGTACCAAATTCAAAACAGGCAAACACAAGTATTTAGCCAAGCAACTATCACTATTAAACTAAATAATTATATAATTTCAGCGATGGGATTTCCTTCAAACTTTAAAGCTATATTTTAAACTTTCAGCCTCAGTATACGTCATTGGGGTTACTTTCAGTGGGGGTTGTAGTTTTGGTTATAGTAGTGATGATGGTTGTGGTTTTAGTTTTGATAATGATTTTTAGTGCTGATAGTTATTGTGGTAGAGGTGGTGGAAGCTGTGGTGATGGTAGTAGTGATAGTGTTTGTGTTGGTGCAAAAACTGGAAACTGGTTGAAGATATAACAGACATCATGAAAACAAAACAAAAAGGTGAGAAAGAAGGAAAAACACGGACACTGCATCGCAAAGTAATGTCGAATAGTCATTCAGCAATTCAGCAAAATTTGGAGGTGTTTTAATAGGTACACATTTATTGGGTGTCCCTCACTGCTATTCCACTAGCGCGCATAGAGCGTTTCCCCTCCAACTAAATAGAGAAAAAACCCTTGTGGTGGTGGTGTTAGTGCTGGTACTAGTGGTTATGGTGGTGGTGGTGCTGGTAGTTGTGGTGATGGTGATGGTGGTGGTGCTGGTACTAGTGTTGATGGTGGTGGTGCTGGTACTAGTGGTGATGGTGGTGGTGCTGGTACTAGTGGTGATGGTGGTGGTGGTGCTGGTAGTTGTGGTGATGGTGGTGGTGCTGGTACTAGTGGTGATGGTGGTGGTGGTGCTGGTACTAGTGGTGATGGTGGTGGTGGTGCTGGTACTAGTGGTGATGGTGATGGTGGTGGAGTTGGTATTGGTGCTAGATGTGGTGGTGATCTTAGTAGTACTTGCGGAGTAGCTGTAGTAGCAGCAGCGGTAGCCGTGGTGGTGGTGGTGCTGGTGGTGTTGGTGCTGGTACTAGTGGTGATGGTGGTGGTGCTGGTTCTAGTGGTGATGGTGGTGGTGTTGGTGTTGGTGCTAGATGTGGTGGTGGTCTTAGTAGTATTTGCGGTAGTGGTCGTAGTGTAGTAGCAGCTGGTGAAGGTGGTGGTGGCGATGATGGCGTTAGTAGTGATGAAGGTAGTGATGGTGATAGAATTGTTGATGATGGTAGTGGTGCTGATGTTAGTGATCGTGGTGGTGATGGTGGTGTTAGTAGTGATGAAGGTGATGTGATGGAGTTGATGGTAGTGATGGTGATAGAATTGTTGGTGATGGTAGTGGTGCTGATGTTAGTGATCGTGGTGGTGATGGTGGTGTTAGTAGTGATGAAGGTGATGTGATGGTGTTGATGGTAGTGGTGATGATGGTAGTGATGGTGATAGAATTGTTGGTGATGGTAGTGGTGCTGATGTTAGTGATCGTGGTGGTGATGGTGGCGGTGATGGCTGTAATGATGGCGATGAAGGCGATGGGGTGATGTTGGTGATCGTGGCGGTGGTGATCATGATGATGGTGATAATGGTGACGAATGTGGTGGTGCTGATGGTCATGGAGGTGGTGATTGTGGTAGGATTGGTGACGAAAATGATGGTGATGGTAATGTTGGTCATGGTAGGATGATAATCGTGATGGTGATGTTGGTAGTGGTGGTGAGGATTTTGCTGGTGGTAGTCTGTTAGTGTTAAAAGCTTTAACATAGTATAACGTTGAACACCTGAATAAAATCTGTCCTCAGGCCAGTTGCTATGCATCTTACGTATTTGTCTATTTGTAGTGACCTTTCCTTTATTGTTCGCTGGAAAATTGGAAAACTTAATCCATTTCATTCTCCTTTACTAAATAAACTTATGCTACATTGTCCAAATCGTAGTTCGCCATAGAATGGAGCTGTTATAAACGCATAACAAGGATGCTGAGCACCTGTGCAGGTTAGAAAATATATACCGAGTTGCTCTCTGTATACTTCTAACCTCGTCACAATCAATGGAGAAAGCCAACTCTCCAAGACTGGTATCAAGTACAAAATATTCTGGCTCTTAAATTTGGTTTTTTGGAATTACCCAACCTGCAATACTTTCCGAAAGATCCTAAATATTAATTTATATCGACATTTTTGTTTAAAAAATGTGACAGTTTTAAGGACATAGAGAAATTTAAGCCTCAAAAGTTATTCCAAAACTGTTTAGTAGTAGCTTGGTACCGTATTTTCGGGAAAAATAGTGATTTATCTTGAACATGGAAAATGTCTCCTCTACTCACACCATTTTAAAAATGTAAATATTAGTATACTGCTAATTTTATGTTCCTAAAATGATGTACAAATCTATAGTGACATTAAAACTGGCGTTTATTTCATCATAAAGAAGTGATGTTTTGTTTCCACAAAAGAAATTTATGGACTATTGTCGCTTGCTTTCCAATATTGCAAAACCATCACTGCAAACGTCGTATGCACCTGACATTTTGGTTTTCATAAAGACTGGAGATTTGTACTGTTTGATCCCCCTGCGAGTGATACACAACTGAAACCGAGAAGTATATTCTCATAAGTAGGAAAGTGATTTGCAGTGCAGCAATTGAGAATTCGCAAGGCGCACAACCATTTGCCCTGAAGCATTCAGTAAACCGCCATTTATCAACACTGCCTCAGTCGCTGGTGTTAACAGGGAAGGGGTAGCTTGCCACGTTAAAAGACTTTCTTGCGGCCTCGTCATTCCTCTTCATTAGCGTCAACAGTTCCGACTTTGCCCTCTTGTTTTCTCTTCGGCGAGTTCCAATGATGTGCACTGACAAACCTGCATCCCCAGATTTGCGCAATATACGGGCACAGATATTTAATAAGGCACACGAGAAAAAATTTCCTCCAAAATGCTTTTGAAAGGGTACTTTTTAAATGCTGCATTTTTATTTACAAATAAAATACAGTTTGGAAACCCAAAGATGCAGAATAATATTGGTCGCGTATGCTTATTCAGAGTTATAGTAAGGTTTAATAATGTCTACTTTGTTTTAAAATTTCACTGCTTTCTTAATTGCTGGTTTGAAGAAAAAATAGTATTTAAGGCGCACTGTGTGCGCAGATTGTATAAAAGCAATCTAATAACAAGTTACAAGAAATATGTAATTTCTTTGAGATTATATTTGATGAAGAAGAAGAAAGGGTTATTTCTAGACCAAGGATTAATGGTCAGTGAGATGAGCCTATTTTCTCACATTAGACTCTCACAAATTACGTATTGTTACAAACGGTTGCTGCTTGACCGGATGAGAATGTTGAAACTGCACAGTGATGAACCTCTTATGTATCTGTGGAAGGTTTGTTACAAGGACACCAAAAGAATGGAATGTGGTATCTGTTGCGTCGATATTTACCGAAATAGGTTAGCATTTGTAGGTGTCATCACGACAGTTTATTTTTCGCTTTTGCGATTATGATTTGTATTAGCATCTTCATTTCACACAGTAGTGGACAGATAACCTTCTGCAGCATGATCGTGTCTGCTTGCCGAAAGCTTCATCCTGTAATGTCCCTTTCATTTTAACTTATATATGATTAATATTGTTTCAACTTTAACAGTTTAACTGTCGAATGTATTCATGCTTTTGAAAAATCTACTTCTTGGGAGAGGGGACAAAGTTTTTCTTGGACAGCGTTTTAAAACTGCCCAGTTTCATTCAGGTTTTCTGTGTTAGAACTTTTCTATTTACTTGCGAACAATGCTGTTTAAGAAACCAATTTCTTTAAATCTAAAATCAAGTTGCCTAACCTTATTTTTGCTTGAAGTCCAACCTCAGGAAGTTTGCCTTGATTCCCTCTTCACATAAATTTTGTGCATGAACATCCTTTGTTCAAACCCTAACTTTTTGGCCTGTATTTCATGGGATAATTATCCACATACACGTGGGTCCTTAAGTTATATTGAACAAAATTACATCGAAATAAAGAGCACTGACAGTGATGTGTACATTCTGTGAATCAAAACAAGCGCTAGGAACAATAGGTGGTTGCTTATAAAAAGCCACGTGTATATACCGCTTGAGTCTTCTCATCCTGCGGATTGGTAACTAGGCAACCCTTCATTTAACAGTCAATGCGAAATGCAGGTGCTGACACCGCATTCACCAGCCCGCTGATTAGGGCTACGGAGGTGCTCTAGTAGTGCAATTGCTAACATACTTCAAAGTCACGGTGAAGGTCGGAAGTTCAAATCACGCCTGCGAATAAGTGAGTTTTTTATTCCCATTTTTTTCATTCTTTGAGAACGTTCTAGCAAATGATGATTTCTTTCCGAAAGCACTACAAAGTGGATTTGCCCATAAATACAAATTTCCAGCCCTTCATGTTCACTGTGGAACAATGTTTTCGAATAGAGAGTATCTGGACATGCTGTTAGTGCGCGGAGAAGCGCAGCAGAATGCAATGGAGGCACGTCGTCTATACCAACAGAGGTTTCCGAACAGAACACTTCTTACTTTTTGCGAGTTGCGAATCGCCTTCTGGAATCAGGAACAGTGCACAAGACACCACATCCAGGAAGAGATCACCCTGTCTGTGACCAAGCAACGACGGATCGTGTGACTGACTATGTCATTCAGTATTCGCATTGTAGTACGAGGAACATTCACAGGCATTTCAGTATTAGCCAATCTTCCGCGTGGAGAAGACTACATCATGCAAAGTTTCACCCTTATCATCTTCAAATACAGCAGGAGCTACTGCAGCCGGACATGGACGGAGAGTGGCGTTCGCTAGGTAGATCATACGACAAACTGAACAAGAACCACTGTGTTATTTACAGACAAAGCAGGGTTCCACAACACAGGCAATGTAAATAGCCACAACATGCATTACTGGAGCACTGTAAACCCACATTGGATGCGAGAGGCGGCCTTACAAGTCCGATGGGGTTTCAACGTTTGGGCTGGCATATTCGGTGACCATCTAATAGCTCCCTATTTTTATGATGGGAATCGCTATATTCACTTCCTACAACGCCAGCTGCCTACTCCACTGGATGAAGTGCCAACATGAAGGGACGCCAGATCATTCGGCCCGTCATGTAACGGCTTATCTCGATGCCACCTACCCTAAGCGATGGATCGGACGCCATGGACCAATAGGGTGGCAGCACGCTCACCAGACCTAGCACCGTTAGATTTCTTCTTATGGGGTAATCATAAAGATATCGTGTACCAGGAGCAGCCAATGACCCCTCAACAGCTCAGGGAACTCATCATCTTAGCTTGCCGTGACATTACACTGGCCATGCTGCGCCGGGTTAGACTGGCGATGATGGTTACACTGAGATCTTGCATCCGCCGGCATGGTGGCCAGTTCCAGCACCTATTACAACCACATGGAGGAAACGGGTGAATTGTAAAGGTTTATCTGTGTGATGGTCCGGCATGATGTCATAGTCACTGTTAAATGCATTACTTTGGGAACCAGAGAGGTACACAACGATCATAATATGGACTTGCAAACGTTATCTAGTTTGTATGTACGTACTGCATTTTGTAAACTCTCAGAACCATTTATTGGCTTTCTATTGTACGAAAGAATAGCTTTAAATAATAAAATATTATTTAATGATGTCTTTTGTTTGTAAGTTTTAATTACAATGTTATGTGTATTTATGCTGTTCATTAAAGCATACTCTCACAAGTAATAATTTTGTTTTAATGAAATTGACATAATTAAACTAATTAAGTGAAACGACACTTCCATGTCAAACTATCAGTTCTCGTTAAATCTACTAAAATAAAAAATACCTTCAAGTGGAAGCATTTGAACCTGGGACCTTAACTACTGAAGGCGAACGCGCACACTGTTGCGCTACGAGTGCAAGTCACTGCACGCACAGCGGTGCAAAGCAGTGATTTCGGCCGAAATTGATACGACGCGATACAGTGGACAGCGTTTACGGCGGGGCTGCATAACTTCGCAATCCGCAGGTATATGCAGCAATATGACTCCCAGGCCCCTGTGTCAGTTACCGCGCTCTACCGTTTCAAAGATAACCCAAAGATGCTTAGTCAGCCCCCGCGTAACAATTTGTTATATTCTTTGTATATAAAATCATGCACGCGCGTGTGGGACGTGGGAGCTTTTATTAACTTGTACATTTATCACTCGTTCCTGCTGAAAAATTTTCCACTTGTGAAAAAATCCCACTTGAGTCAAGTTTTGTAAATAACTATTGTGAAATGAATCAGGAAATGAGCATAATGACAACTTGAGGCTTGTATTATTCTCAGATGTTAGGTAACAAAGAATTGTTTTGGGAATCAAAACAAAAAGAAAAAACATCTTAAAGTGACATTACTGGGCTGCGGGGTGTTTTTTTATTTTCTTTTCGTGCGTTTTCTTTCAAGTAGTTTCTTATTTGGAGTATATTCTATACCAAAGCTTACAGGAGAGTACACCAAGCAGCATTAACTGAACTTATGGCAATAATTTTGGCGGCGAGGAAATTTCTCTTTAGGTATAATTATCAAGAATGTTCCACTCATTCCACCGGTTCGCTGAGGTGATTTGGTTTACAAAATGTAATCAATTTTGGTCGAAAGTGGTACAGTGAAGTTTTGAGAGATCGGCTTTATGCTTGACACCAAGAGCGTCTGACAAGCGTTTCTCTACAATCGCTCTCTCTCTCTCTCTTTGACGGAGAATACTGTCATAAATTTAATATTGGGGTTACCTTTTAAGTATCAGACCACCTCAAATAACTACTCGTGTAACCCGAGCTAAGTCCCAGGACGATCTCCTTACAAGTGATATTTTGTCACAGGAGTTTAAATCAACACGGGTAGCTGTGGTCGTTAAGGCATGGACTTGTAAATGGCACGTTTAGGGCCGTCCTCCCTGAACGAGGTTTCTCCGGGTTTTCCTCAGTTCTTGTAACTGGAAAATGTGGAGGTACCCTAAACTTAGGCCTAGGACATTTGTTACCCAAATTTACTTTTGTAATTATTTCATTTCATGTAACCAATGTCTACCCCTCAATTGCTGCCTGTAATAAAAAGGGGAGTTGAACATTTCCTCGCCCAAAAGTATTTCATTCACTACCTAATTATTATTGTTATTCAGATTTTAATTATAGATTCTGAATAGCTTTCCTAAACAAAATAAATTAAACATTAACTCGGATATAAAATGTGATCAAGTTCAAGGTGATAAAAATAACTATACCAGGCGGCCCACACAAGCCCTTCTTCGTTGAAGTTAGTTTATCTCGGATAGCGCAGATGCCAAAGGGTTTGCGTAAGCAGAACTGCAAGGCGGATAGGGAGACCTTGCTAAATGAAAACAAACACTAACTGGTCTCCCGTAGTCCAGTCGGTAGAGTATGTGCCGCTGTGTTAGGGTTCCGGATTCCATTCCCACTGGGCTCGAGAAAGTTTTCTTTAATGAAGAAGGTTTCACAGTATTCCCAGGATCTAGTATTTAAATGCGAGTGTGTGTGTGCATTTAATAACCAGTTCACCCATAAACAAGGATTTAGGATTGCCAGTGGGCAAAAACCTAAGCACACGAGTTAAGTCATGTAATTACATTACAGCTAATTTACAATCTATACAACTATATGGCACCAATTTGCGCTACAAGATTCAACAAAACGCTATTTCTTTTTATATATTTACGTTCGTTTAAAGCTAAGTTAGAATTAAATGCTATTCCATTGGTGCATCATACATAATAAACATGTTCAAATGCATGTCCGCCTTGGTAAATGCATTGATGGACACGCCTCTCAGTGTCAGCATGACCGCGTTTTAACATTTCTGCTGATATTGAAGCGCAGACATGACATATATTTTCTTTTAAAATGTCTAGATTTTCTGGTTCCGTTTCGTAATCTCTAGCTTTGATATATCCCCCCCCAAAAAGTCCAGGGGACAATCTCGCTGGCCAGAATGCAACAACCATGACCTATCCACCGACCGGGCTACGTATCGTTGAGATTTTCTTTAAGTCCTCTAGAATAATAGCATGTGTACCATCGTGCTGATTTAGAGCTAACCAAAGTAGGGCGTCCTCTAGAAGGTTCTCAACATTCAGTCCATGCTGGTCGAATTCCAAACAAAGCTGACGAAACAACGTTTATCTCCCCATATCAGATCTTGTGTAAACAGGTACGCGATTCTGGGAATTATTCCCATAAAGCTGTTGGTGAAAATGCAGTTCATAGGGATGCTATTTTCGCTCCTTCAAACTCCGTTGTGTTCAAGTCCTTGAACTCTCAGGTCAGCTGCAGCTCTTCTTTGCCCTAATTACGATGTTAAAAATTAATAGTTAAGAAATACTTCTACCTGGAATGATCTATCAGCTATCTATCATCCTGTACGTCGAATAACACGCGCAGAATGCAGATGTCACGTCCGAGAACGTTCAGAATACGACCTTCGAACCTCAGTCTCATTTCGATGCGTCTTCCTATAGATCAAATCATATCTGTGTATTCGTTGTTGATGAACGTGTTAACTGTCACGTGTTTGCCTGAATGACTTGGCTCGAATTGCCAGCAGGCGACCACGCGACACTTATCAGTACGAAACCACAAAGTAAACACATGCAGAGAGGTCACTACCTCAGTGACCTTTCGCTTCGTACCTGCACTGCCCCTTTGAAGATCAGTGATGGGGCAACTTGTTTTGCGCTTCTGTATGCGAGAAACATAAAACTACAAATAGTAGTTGATAATACATATATAGCTCTGTAAGTAGTATTAGTAAATATTAATGACAATTGCCAGTTATATTTGATGCCTGCTCTAGAATTAATGAAGGTATTTAAATGTATGTATATTAAGAACTGACAGTAAATGCTATGCATTACAAAACAAATAGAACAAAATGATGAGACGAACAAAGGTAAAATCCTAGCGAATGTTAAAATAACTGTTCTTGCCTATACGTATGTTAAGCTTATAACGGTAAGGAGGTATTCGACTCTGTACAAAATTACACTTGATTTGTTTCATTTTGTATATAATATGTCTTTATTTTATTTTAAATGTTCTGTATACTATGTACTATTTATGTATAGTATATGTAACTTTATTGTACATTTCCTTGACACGCATATAGTATGTGTCTATTTTATTTCAAATGTTCTATATTCTGTGTAATATTTATGTTTATATGTAATTTTTGTACATTTCCTTGACATGTTCTATGTTCACAAGCCTTTATGGCTGCTAGTGAACTCACAGAATACAATCTAATCTAATCTAATCAAACGGCTTGTTTGGGTCTCCTGGTATATATATATGGTACAATGATTTATTATTATTATTATTTCTATTATTATTGCAGGTATTATAAATTATATTGAATTCCTCTACATCCTATGGTTTGGTTTTAGTACGCTTCGCAAAAAGCTGTCTATATATCATGTAGGAAAATGATGGGCAAGGAAACGTGTGTTTCAAAGCAAACTTCGGAGGGTCAGTAAAGCACGTTGACTCCTTATTCACTAAAGTGCTGAAGGAGATCCATTTTTTCGGACCACTCACCATTACCATCGATTGGAAGAGAAACGGCAAATTACGTAAAACAGATGCCAAACATGTTTGGAAAGCGAGGTTACTCGATTTGAACATGCATTTGCTTAATTTGGGGAAGCAAGCGAAACAACTAAATGCATTAACGGATTATGCTTAATAATCATCATTCAACTAGTGCATTATGTTCCTTATGCGTATCTACCGTGTATGTTTTCTGCACTAATTGTGGCCTGATTTCCCGGGCAAATTTGCTTTTGATGCTGCAGTCACTGTAGGGGAAGAGCAAAAGATGTTTACGAGAACAAATATATGTGTCCGTTATAGAAGAAACACTATTAACAAAAGTTGAAGCTGGTTATCGAGACCCAGGAGAAATAATAATAATAATAATAATAATAATAATAATAATAATAATAATAATAATAATATACGATCGAACATAGCGACGAAAATGTGCTGAATTCATATTAGGAATGGGTTTTGTAGGGAAGACAGGAAACAAAGTTTGTTGTCCTCCAAGGTATTTTACCTACAAGTGGACGACAACAAGCCGACCGGAAGTTTCGCCTTTGTGTCTTGGCTCGGACAGGTCGTTTCCAACGGGTTCACAGCTTAAAAGGGTTAGGAAGTATATGTGCCTTATCTACGATCTAAGAATGTTCGTGGGAAGATTTTAAAACTCAAAATAAGCTGTAAGAAGCAGATGTGAAAGTTGTCAAGTGGGGGTAGCCAATAATAAAAATCATAAAACAAAAATGATAGCCAATCAAAAGATCGCGTAGGCATCACATGATACGTTTGAACTTAAAACAGAACGAAACTTAAGAAAGGGAGAGGGGGAAAATTCTAGGTTTAGCGAGAGGCGTGAAAGAGAAAAAGAAACGCCAAGACACATTCGGGTACAAACTAACCATGAGAACGGCCGAGGAAACAAAATTAGAAGAAAATAATCAGAAAGTTTATAGTGTAGAAATGAAGTTATGAAACCTAGGCAATTCGAGGGCTAGTCGGAGAAACACATAAGTAGCGACTTCGAAAGTGATAAGATTAACAGTGGTTTCGACGACGAAGGTGGCGGGTCGACCAGATAGGAATCTACGTAACAAAATAAAGAAATAACTCAA